>CM033721.1:19481830-20081830 GCA_019671005.1 Hibiscus mutabilis | reverse complement strand
GATCAGTGCTGCATCAGTTGCCAATTGACATTGGGACTGTTTATGGGATTTCGGCACGGAAGGAGGACAGTGGCTTTTATTGGTTTTACCAGCTTTCTTACTCCGGGTATTGTATATCAGTGCAATCTAGAAACTGAGATACCAGAGATGAAGATATTCCGTGAAATTAATGTGCCTGGATTTGACTGCTCAGAGTTTGAAGTTAATCAGGTCATTCTTTTATCAATTTGGTTACATCAAATTTCCAATGGCATGCATTTAGTACGTTATCTTATTCTTCTGTTTTCGTTTCAGGTATTTGTAACAAGTAAGGATGGTACCAAGATCCCAACATTCATTGTGGGTAGGAAAAACACTAATTTGGATGGATCACACCCTTGTTTGCTGTGTGGATATGGTGGATTTAACATTAGTATCACACCAACATTCAGTGTGAGTCGTATTGTACTTACAAGGCACCTGGGTGCTATTTACTGTGTTGCCAACATACGAGGTGGAGGAGAATATGGAGAGGAATGGCATAAAGCTGGTGCTCTTTCCAGGAAGCAAAATTGCTTTTATGACTTTATTTCTGTTGCTGAGTATCTTATATCTGCCGGCTATACTCGGTATGAAAAGTTGTGTATTGAAGGAGAGAGCAACGGTGGGCTTCTTGTTGGGGCTTGCATTAACCAGGTTGACTGAAATTTGCAATTAAATTTTTCCCTTTTGAATCCCTGTATCATTTTCTTACAGGATTCATCATTGAGCTATTTTTTTGGCAGAGGCCGGATCTTTTTGGTTGTGCTTTGGCTCATGTTGGTGTGATGGACATGCTGAGATTTCACAAGTTCACCATTGGTTAGTTTGCTTTGTGCCTTTTAGCTCTACGGAATTCTTGTTTTAGTGTTATATATATATATATATATATATATATATATATGTTAATCAAGATTCTGCTTGAAGGCCATGCATGGACGTTGGATTATGGATGTTCTGACAAAGAGGAAGAGTTTCATTGGCTAATCAAGTGAGTGAATTTCTATTGTAACACCCAAGGCAGAAAACAAAGCATAAAATGCAGCTGACCTGAAATCAAACCTTAAACACAAGTTGGTTATTTACTAACACGATTTCCGATTTATCTTATTCTTTTGCAAGGTACTCGCCGCTACATAATGTACGAGGACCATGGGAACAACACCCTGATCAGTCATTGCAGTACCCACCTACTATGCTATTGACTGCCGATCATGATGACCGAGTTGTGCCATTGCACTCGTTGAAATTCTTGGCAGTGAGTTCTTGAATCATCACTTCTCGTATATTTCACCCATCTACATATCACAAACGTAGAAGCTCCCAAACATATCGTCCATTGAAACTTTGTGTTTTCTTATTTTATCAGACACTGCAATATGTTTTATGCACAAGCTTAGAGAAGAGCCCCCAGACCAACCCAATTATCGGCCGCATCGAATGTAAGGCCGGACATGGAGCTGGACGTCCAACACAGAAAATGGTATGCTTTTAGTTTGATTTCTTTTTAAACTAACAAGTGCTAGCACAGATTGAGGTTAGTAAAACTAATACATGAAATGCAGAATAATTAAATCAACATTCTTAAAAGATAGTTTCAGCAAAATTCCTATTGTATTCATTGGTAGAGCATATGTAACATTGGCCTTTGGCTTTTTGTGCTGTACAGATTGATGAAACTGCTGACCGATATGGATTCATGGCCAAGATGTTGGGTTTATCTTGGATTGAGTAGCTTGTTTTGATGGGAAAATTAGGATTCTATTTAAGTGTTCAATGAGAAAATATTATTCACAAAAAAATTCTACTTTCATTTTCTTTTTTGGATTATAAAGAAAATAAAATACTTTCACCATTTACCATATGATTATACTGTATTATCGTCAATTATCACAGCCATATTATCCCCTTGCAGCAAACACCATTTATGGGCTTCAGCCTAACCTAAGGTCCGTAGAATCTTTTTCCATTTTCTAAGATATAGGCCACGTCTTGTTTTTTTTAATCAAAGAAGAAAAAGTTCATTCAACAAACGAAGAGCATTACAAGTACTTTTTAATCAAAGAAAGAAAAGTTCATTCAACAAACGAAGAGCATTACAAGCATAGCCAACCAGGGCCAAGACCAAACAATCACCAAGCAAAGGCTTGGTGTTGAGATGATCACACAATGGCAAAATAGCCAAGAAGATTTTAACAATTTATTTACTGAATTCGTCATCTTTCTTGGCTTAAGAGAAAACTGTTACAAACGATTAAGCTTTCTACCCCAAAGCTTAATTAAAGATCACCCTTTTTTTTACAAAGAGAAATTTATAAACTGAAAAACTTCTCAAATAAGTTGATTTGTTGCCCAATTACAAATAAACGCTCCCCAAACTTGAAATAAATGGATACAATAAAAATTACACAAGTTGAGGTATAGGATTTGACTCTAAGAGCTCCAAGGGATTAGATTTGTGCTTGATTGCTTTTTCAATTGATTATTTGTTGTTGCTGTAGCTTTTTAGGCTCGCTTTTATACCCCTTTATTAATTCCTATCCGTTTGGGTAGTTGGCATCATCAATAGAGTCGCTGGGCTTTCTTTTTCCCACCATTAATGTACTTCTGCAACCTACCGTATCGGTACACGAACAACAGTATCGATACCTGTCTCAAAATAGAAAGAGCCGTTGTGTGCAAAGTACAAGGGCGTATCGATACGCGGGGTAGAATATCGGTACTATCTCAGTGTAAAACAAGGGGCGTATCGATACGGTATTTGCTCACTAGAATCCAAGTTGAAAGTTTAGCAAAAATGGTATCGGAACGCTTTTATGGTGTATTGATACGGTTCAATGGTCATTTGAAAATACTGATTCCAATAACTAACAAGCAATGGCTATAAAATTAAGTGCCAAGATTTTTAAATTCGACCAAACCGTATAGATAGGGTGTGAGCCGTATCGGTACTCTGAAGTAAAATCTTAAACCCATATGAAAAACCATATCGATACGGGGACAACTGTATCGGTACACTAAAGCCTATTTTCAAGCCCAGATTAAAAGCGATATCGATACGGGAATAATCGTATCGGTACACTTTTGTCGATTAAAATTCTAGTGTTGAAAAACCGTATCGGTACGTTTAAGCGTATCGATACGCCTAGGTGTAAATGCCTAATTTGGCTTTGAAACACTTAAAAAATTTTATTGGGTTTAAGGTTTTTGACTTAGAAAATAATTTTAGTTCAAATGCTTGTCATTTTTGTGAGACTTTTGAGTACTTAAAAATTTATTTACTGCAATTTGGTCCTTAAACAATTTGTTATATTAAAATCAAATATGAGTTTTACAATCTCCCACTTTTTGATATAACAAAACCAAAGTAAATTTTAAAAAAGTTTGTAGAAAAATTTAGATAGGTTTTCAAAAAAGTTTAAAGAAAAATTTAAGCTCTTTACTTCTCCCCTTTTTGTTAGATCAAAATCAATGATAGTAAATGATAGAAACAAGAAATAAAACAAGAAGCATAATTCAAAGCATAATCAAAAGCAACATAATTATCATTAAGAGTTCAAAGCAATAACCAAATGATAATTCAAATCCAACTTAAAACGTAAAGCAAACATAAATCAAAAGCATAGGGTTCTTGAAACAAATAATAAAGGTGCATAAAATAAAATAAAAATCCTAAGATGATATGAATATGCCATGAGATGCACAATAACTAAAATTCGTCCCCGTCGTTGTCATCATCTTCATTGGCTTGAGGAGCTCGAGATTGGAGCCAAGCACCATGGAAGGCAGAGAGGGAGACGTCCATGGAAGTTTGTTGTTGCTCAATGGAGGTGACTCGGTTCTCGATGGTAACCATTCTTTCTTTCAAGGAAGTAAAGCGTGTATCAATAGCGATAAAGCCCGAATTCATGGTGGTATCTAAAGAAGCAATATTGGTACCCAAGGATGTGAATTGCTCATTTAGATACGCCATGAGGGCATCCATGGAAGGTTGGGCAATAGAAGCGTGAGGAGCCACTAGAGGAGGTTGAACTTGTGGAGGAGGTGCTTCGATATGAACCCACTCGTTGTCAATGAATTGGAACTTTGATCGAACAAGAGATCGTTCATCAATTAGTTTGCCAAGAGGCTCGGAAGCATCATGAGAACAGTCAATCTCCAAGGCACTAAATAAATGGCTCAAAGCCGTGCCATAGGTGAATGAGGAGACTTGGTCGGTATGACGATGTTGGACAAAGAACACCAACTCCGCGAACATAATTTAACAAAGGTTTGGGCGCTTACCCTCACGAAAGCATCAAAGCCAAAATTCATCAACTTGTTGGATAGTTAAGAATTTCCCACCGAATGGACGGATCCACCAAGAGATGATGAGATGGAAGATGCGATCGTGGGCGTCAAGGACGGTTACGAAGCCAAGCTGAGTATGACCCAATGAGTGTTCATCATCAATTCCCACATTCTCAAACCCAAACATATTACATAAAACTGTTTGATCAATCCTAAATTTCTTTCCCATGAGATAAGACTCAATAGCAATAACCTCGGTTTTTTCAGAGTTGGGGATACACCGGGCATTAGTGAAAAAGATTAAAATAAGGTTACGGTATAAAAGCCCAAGTATACTAAAAAAGGCAAAAAATTCTATTGCCGCAATATACCAAAGTATTTGAATTTAAAATGCTCGGAGTTCAAAAAAGAAATTGAAACAACACGCTCACGACGTATAATGAAAGCTTAATATTGTTTAAAGTGAGCCATAGCCGAGGGAGTTATAAAACACTTTTGACAACTGTAGGAAAGATTTGGTTTTGTAATACCTTCATGGTTTGTGTTGGAGGAATGACGGGTTTCACTAGTTTTTGGTCTTTTTCTAGGTGCCATAGTAAAACCTAAAATCAAAGATAAGACAAAAACAACATGTATGCACAAATATTACATTTGATCCAATAAATAATCCAATAACCAAGGTATTGATAAAATACTATATTTTATAGTTTAAAAATCATATATAAGTATAAAAAGATTTTTGGGAAAAAGAATTTTAAAAAACAATTTAGAAAAATATACATTATATTTTATATTCGAACAAAAAATATTCAGTTTTGAATTTTTTTTATAAAAACTTTGAAACCCATGTTGTATATAAACTAAAAACACAAAAATTGTTTAAAAATAGTATAGAAATTTAAACGAAAATAAAAAAGAGAAAGAAAAGAATTTATACTTTGAGTATAGAATATGGATGAATGAAGGATGAGGATGCACCAAAATTGATGATAAAGCCTTAGCCTTGACTTGAAAATAAAAAAACCTCAAGAAATTTTAAGATTAGTGTGAGAAATAAAAGGATTTTGATGGGTTTTTATAAGGAAAATTTGAACTAGGGTTTTGGGGAAAAATATGTGTTTTAATTAAAGTTAAAACCCTTTTAATGGGCCATATCGATACGTCACGTGGTTGTATCGATCCACTGTACTGATACGCTTTTCAAGCTGTATCGATACGCATGACTGTATCGAAGCGCACTCATGAACCAATATCAATACGCCATTGCCAGAAATGACATTTTGGGCACAAAGGATTCCAAAAATTTGATTTTAATCGAATCAAAATGTATGTGAACGATGAATGAGCAATATGTATGGACTAAAACAGATGCATACTCCACCTAGCAACAAGCATAGAAGCATAAATGGGCAAAATCACAAGAGCATGACAATTAATCAAAATTCAAGCAAATTTTGCACTAAATGGCTCTAAAAGGTCAAGATAGGCTAGTTAAATCTAACTCTCTCCTAAGAGACCAAAAGCGCTCTTTATCTAATGGTTTGGTAAAGATATCCGCTAATTGGTTCAAGGTGTTTACATACTCTAGAACAACATTATTTTTCAAGACATGATCTCTAATAAAATGATGTCTTATCTTTATGTGCTTGGTTCTAGAATGTTGGATGAGATTCTTAGTGAGACAAATGACACTAGTGTTGTCACACTTAAGGGGTATGGTACCTACATCAATTCCATAGTCTAGAAGTTGTTGCTTTATCCAAAAGACTTGAGCACAACAAATTCCGACCGATATATATTCTGCTTCGATGGTAGATAAGGCTACACTATTTTGTTTCTTAGAGAACTAAGATATGAGCATACTACATAGGAATTGACAAGTACCAGAGGTACTTTTTTTTATCTATCTTACAACCCCTATAATTCACTTCGGAATAAGCATGTAGGTCAAATGATGAATCTATAGGATACCAAAGACCTAAACAATGCGTGTCTCTAAGATATCTAAAGATTCTTTTAACGGCTATAAGGTATGATTCTCTAGGACTAGCTTGAAATCTAGCACACAAACAAACACTAAACATAATGTCGGGTCTACTTGCAGTAAGATAAAGCAAAGAGCCAATCATAGAATGGTAAAGCTTTGAATCAACACACTTACCTCCTTCATCTTTGTCAAGCTTTATAGATGAACTCATTGGAGTGGCTTGAGGTTTTACATTCTCCAAGCCAAACTTCTTGAGCATATTCTTGATGTACTTAGCTTGATTGGTGAAGATGTCATCTTTTCTTTGTTTGATTTGGAACCCCAAGAAGAATGAGAGCTCTCCCATCATTCTTATCTCAAACTCACCTTGCATCAACTTAACGAACTCTTGGCAAAACAACTCATTAGTAGAACCAAAAATTATATCATCAACATATATTTGAACTACTAAAATGTCTTTGCCATTTCTTTTAATGAAAAGTGTAGTATCTACCTTGCCTTTTTCAAAATCTTTTTCAATCAAAAAGTTTGAAAGCCTTCCATACCAAGCTTTAAGAGCTTGTTTTAAACCATATAAAGCTTTAGTAAGTTTGAAAACATGATTTGGAAATTTTGGATCTTCAAAACTGGATGGTTACTCTACATAAACTTCTTCATTAATAAAACCATTTAGAAAAGTGCTTTTTACGTCCATTTGAAAAAGCTTGAATTCATGAAAGCATGCAAATGCAAGCAGCATCCTAATAGCTTCCATTCTAGCTATGGGTGCATAAGTTTCATCAAAATCGATTCCCTCTTCTTGAGTGTAACCTTGAGCAACAAGTCTAGTCTTGTTTCTCACTATGTTATCACTCTCATCTAGTTTGTTTCTAAAAACCCATTTAGTTCCTATTGTAGACTTATTACTAGGCCTATCAACTAATGTCCATACTTTACTTCTCTCAAATTGATTTAGTTCATCTTGCATGACCAATATCCAATAGTCATCTTTTAATATTTCTTTGATATTCTTAGGCTCAATGCATGAAATAAATGCAACATTATTAACAAAGTTTAAGAGAAGATCTGGTGGTTACCCCTTTGGATGGATCACCCAAAATCTCACCACCTTTGACATAGTTGAACTCCTTTGGGTAGGTGACCTCATTTTTCTCTCGATCCATGTCCTTCAAGGCTTCAAGAGGTGAACCTTGTGTTTCTTCTTCTTTGGTTGGAACCTCATTCACCTTTGATGTTTGTCTTCCATTAATGGCTTCAATGATTCTTACATCATCATCATCACAAGAATCCTTCCTCAGGAGGAGGTTATCATCGAAGACAACATGAATAGATTCTTCAACAACTAAAGTTCTTTCATTAAATACACGATAGGCTTTAGAGTTTAAAGAACATTCTAAGAAAATAGCTTCATCACTTTTTGCATCAAATTTACCTAAATTATCTTTTCCATTGTTTAAAACAAAACATTTACAACCACATGAATGTAAATAACTAATGTTAGGCTTTTGGATTTCAAAATCTCATAAGGTGTTTTCTTCAAAATAGGCCTAATCATTACTCTATTAATAATATAACAAGCCGTATTAGTGGCTTCCGCACAAAAATATTTAGGTAAATTGTTTTCACAAAGCATGGTTGTAGCCATTTCTTTTAAAGTACGATTTTCCTCTCAACAACCCCATTTTGTTGAGGAGTGCGAGGAGCCGAAAAGTTATGGCTTATACCATTTTATTACAAAAATCCTCAAAACCAATATTTTAAAATTCGGTTCCATGGTCACTTCTAATATGTGAAATCTTTTGACCAAGGTCATTTTGAGTAATTTTTGAAAATGTGATGAACTTTTCTAAAGCCTCATCCTTAGTACTTAAGAATAGAACCCAAGTGTATCTAGAGTAGTCATCTACTAAAACATAAGTATAAAATTTACCACCCAAACTCATAGTCCTAATTGGGCCAAAAAGATCCATATGGATCAATTGTAATACTCTACAAGTTGAAACATCATTTACAGGTTTAAAAGAAACTCTTTTATTTTTACCCTTGCACAAGCATTACAAATTTTATCTTGAGAAAATTTTAGCTTAGGTAAACCTCTTACTAGATCTAGGGAAGCCAATTTCTCTAAAACACTCATGCTAACATGTCCTTGTTTCATATGCCATAACCATGAATCATGTTCATTTTGTGCAACAAAACATACATCGGAAATGTGAATGTCATCTAAATGCACAATATAAATATTACTTATGCGATGACCCATGGGCATTATTTTGTTAGTTTCAATGTTCATGACTTAAAAACCATTTACATCAAATAGAACATTAAAACCTTTATCACATAATTGACTAATGCTCAGTAAATTATGTTTTAGACCGTTGACATAAAGCACAATATCAATGAGAATAGAAGAATGACTACCAATAGAGCCAATCCCTTCAATGTGGCCTTTGGAGTTGTCACCAAATGTCACCACTCCTCCACTTTTTGGTTTTAGCTCTAAGAATCTACTCTTGTCACCGGTCATATGTCTTGAGCATCCGCTATCAAGGTACCATGTATTTTGACTTGTAGCTTTGGCCTTGTAGCAATGCTCCTCATACAAATAAAGAATTAATTCTTGATTTTTGGTACCCAAATCATTTTGGGTCTATGAGTATTAGTTCCCAAAAACTTGGTTCCCTTGGGAATCCAAGAAGTAATAGCATTAATATTATTAGAAGCAACTAGTTCCTTAGGAACCCAAACACTCCTAATCATTTTAACTTTATAATGCTTTTGGAAACCTCTTTGTTTATGGTTTACAAAATTCTTTTTAGCATAGTTGGTTTTGAAAGATTGTCCTTTTCATAAGTAGAAGTTCCAACTTTGCTTAAGGAAAGTTTTAGATTACCACCTCATTGGTGTGATAATCTTAGAAATCGGAAAGAAGTTTTTCTAAATCAAGATTTTCTTTTTAAGATAATTTGAAAGATTTATAAAAAGCAAAACTTTCTTTTCGAGTTTCGAATTGGTTTTTGAAAGAGAATCATTTTGAATCTTCAAATCGGAAATCATTTTCTTATTTTTCAAAATAGATTCTTTATATTTTTCAACCAATTCATCATAAATCTCTTGTAACTCATCATATGCATCTTGAAGTTCATCAAATGTAAAATCGAAAGATGAGTTAGAGATTACCTTAATATAATCTTCCAAAGCCATGAGGCAAAGGTTGGCAACTTCTTACTCCTCTTCATCGGATGACTCGTTATCACTCCAAGTAGCAATGTTTTCCTTGAGCTTCTTATTCTTTCCAAATCTCTTCTTTTTGAGTTGGGGGCAATTGGTTCGAATGTGCCCCAGCTTCTTGCACTAAAAGCAAATGAGTTGATCCTTCCCATCCTCATTGCTTTTGTTCTTGAAGTCTCATATTCTATTGAACTTTCTTCCCCGGTTGGGCTTCATGAACCGAGTGAATCTTTTGGCTAATATAACTATCTCCTCATCTTTCTCCTCACTTGAATTGCTTTCTTCTTGTGAAGCTTTGAGGGCGATTCTGAGTTTCTTCTTCTCTACCTCCTTCTTGTCAATCTCCTTCTCCTCTCTTTTCTTTTCTTCATCTCTTCCTTGCTTCATTATCTCGTGAGTGAGAAGAGATCCCATGAGAGCATTGAGCTTTAGTGTCTTCAAATTCTTTGCTTCGATGATCGCGGTTCTCTTCCCGTCCCATGACTCAGGAAGAGAATAAAGAAGTTTTCGGACAAACTTTTCTTCGGGAATGACCTCACCAAAGTCTTTGAGACCATTTACAATAATCGAGAAGCGATCAAACATCTTTGTAACACTTTCATCGAGCTCCATCTTGAAGTTCTTGTAGCTCATGTTGAGGAGTCTAATCTTGGTCTCCTTAACGTCGTTGGTGCCCTCATACGTGGTCTCGAGCGTGTCTCATAATTCTTTTGCACTTGTGCATGGGGACATCTTCGAGTACATGCCCCGTCTAAGTTCACAAAAGAGTATGTGCAATGCCTTGTCATTTACTTGAAGCTTCATTCTTTCTTCATCTTTCATTTCGTGCTTGGCCTTGGGAACTTGTCTATCACCCTCTTGTTTCATTGAAATGGATGGCCCATCTTCGATTACATCCTAAAGAACATAATCGTTGGATTTGATGAATAGCCTCATCCGGTTCTTCCATTATGGGTAGTTGTCCTCATTGAAGAAAGGTGGTTTAGTGATAGATTATGACTCATAGAAGCTTTGCCCCGAGGTAGATGCCATGACAATGATTGTAGCTTGATCAATATCTTCTAGGATCGACTCACAAGGGTTTTAATCTTTCTAATGAGTTAGGATCTAATACAAATCGTTGAGATGATCACACAATAGCAAAATAGCCAAGATGAGGTGAATTGGCTTTTTAAATTGAAAGGGTGCAAATTTGAGGATGAAAAATTGAGACACACGGATTTTAGAGTGGTTCAAGCTTAGAACAAGCTCTACATCCACTACCTAAGCACCCTACTGAGGATTTCAACTATTCATTCACTGAATTCGTCCCCTTTTTGTCTTAGGAGGAAACCGTTACAAACGATTAAGCTTTCTACCCCAAAGCTTAATTAAAGATCACCCTTTTTTTTACAAAGAGAAATTTGCAAATTGAAAAAGACCTCTCAAATAAGTTGATTTGTTGCCCATTTACAAATAAACACTCTCCAAACTTGAAATAAATGGATACAATAAAAATTACACAAGTAGAGGTACAAGATTTGACTCTAAGAGCTCAAAGGGATTGGATTTGTGCTTGATTGCTTTTTCAATTAATCATTTGTTGTTGTTGTAGCTTTTTTAGGCTTGCTTTTATACTTCTTCATTGATTTCTATCCATTTGGGTAGTTGGCATCATTAATAGAGCCGTTGGGCTCTCTTTTCCCACCATTAATTCACTTTTGCAACCTACCGTATCGGTACACAAACAGCTGTACCGATACATGTCTCAAAATAGAAAGAGCCGTTGTGTACAAAATACAGGGCCATATCGATATGCGAGGTAGAGTTTTGGTACTGTCTCAGTGTAGAACAAAGGACGTATCGATACGGAAAGATTGTATCGGTACGGTATTTGCTCACTAGAATCCAAGTTGAAAGTTTAGCAAAAATGGTATCGGAACGCTTCTAGAGTGTATTGATACGGTTCAACGGTCATTTGAAAATACTGATTCCAATAACTAACAAGCAACGACTATAAAATTAAGTTCTAAGATTTGTAAATTTGACCAAACCGTATCGATAGGGTGTGAGCCGTATCGGTACTCTGAAGTAAAATCTTAAACCCAGATGAAAAACCTTATCGGTATGGGGACAACCGTATCAATACACTAAAGCCTATTTACAAGCCCAGATTAAAAGTGGTATCGATACAGGGATAACTGTATCGATACACTTTTGTCGATTAAAATTCAGTGTTGAAAAACCGTATCGGTACGTTTAAGGCGTATCGATACGCCTGGCGTAAATGCCTAATTTGGCTTTGAAACACTTAGAAAATTTTATTCGGTTTAAGGTTTTTGACTTAGAAAACAATTTTGGTTCAAATGCTTATCATTTTTGTGAGACTTTTGAGTACTTAAAAATTTATTTACTTTTGCAATTTGGTCCTTAAACAATTTGTTATATCAAAATCAATATGAGTTTTACACTTGGGTTAGAAAACACTAAAAAAATAAATCCATGAAAAAGCATAAACTAAATCCTTCAAAGGAACAATGCTTCTAAGCTGAAAGAGGAGGAGCTGATTGAATTAAACATAAAGAGCTAAGTGATGGATGAACCTACCAGACGTTTTTGCCACTAAAGGCATACTCGGATGCTAAACTTAGCGACAAATACCGATGGTACGTGATCTCCAAGAGCATGGTAAACAAGCACGGTAGAGAAAGGGCCACAACATCCCTCAAGCCATTCTTTCTCGATGAGGAATGAGGTAAAAAAAGAGAGGCAACGACAACAAAACAAAGTAACGATCGGAGAGGGGGTTTTGACTAGCTATTTCCCTTAGAATCGTCTGATTAACCTTTTGGTGCTCGAAATTCCTAGCTGGCCATTAACAAATCTGACTGCCCACCACTCTGAATCTCCTAAGGGACAACCGAGAAACGACTGGAGGTGAGACTCTAAAGAACAACGACCTGATATCTCTAAAGAATAACTCAAACATGGGAAAAAAGACAATTAAAATCGAGAAGAAATAGAGGAGAAGATCGTGGAGGGAAAGTTGTTGTCAGCCGACAAAAAACCATTAGAGATGAACTTTCCCGGGAGAACAAAATGAGAGAAAAAAAAATTTTGTGACCATTTCAGTTGCTAGTTGTTGATTGTTCAACTAGGTTTGCTTAAGGCAATGGATGTTGCCACGTTTTGGTTTTGGTCCTACTCGATTAATTTCGTTAAATTACAACTAAAAATATGAAAAAAGGTTTATTATAGAGTATTGTCGACTTTGGTAACTCTTGGCAAAATATAGAATATTTAGTGTAAAAGTGCAAAAGAATAGTGCCAAGGTGAGTCTTATGCGTGCAAGTATACACGATCAGTAAGTAATACAACAATAAGCTGAGTATCGAATCCACAAGGATTGACCAAGAACTTATTTGATCAATGTTTATCTGTTTGAAAGAATTAAAAGTGTTTGAAAGTTTTGAGTTTTAGATTAAAAAGATGGCAAAAATAGTGTAGTGGAAATGAATGCATATTGACAACAAAATGTTTAATTGAATGATGAGCGTTGACAAGGGATGCATGAATTTCACGTTACTTATACTAACCTTTAATAATGTCATGCCTTGGTTTATTGCCAAGCTGATTAAATATAGTATTGTCTCTATCGATGGTAATACCGTAAGTTAACCACGAATAAACCCCTATATGTCTATAGTGAAGTTTTTCATTAATTAACTTGATTAAGTGTCAATCTTTACTCTTAAGGGGTAGACTCACTTTCAAAGTAAGTTCATCTACTTGAACATCTTCTTTTGAAGCTTCTCGCCTTAGTATCTGGCAACTGATCATTGCCTCTTAAGTCTGTTAAGATATTAAGGTGCAATAAGCACACAATGTCAACTATCATATGGCAATGGATTTGGGAAAATTATGTACTAGCAGATAGAAAATAACGTTAATGCATTCTGATTGTTAAAAACTAAATATAGAATAAGCGTTAATCACAAACATCCCTCAACCAACTGTAAAAGCTTAGTTCATGGTTGGGGGTCCATCCATAAAACATCATCGTTTCTCATCATCATTTCAAAATAAAAACAAATAAAACTAAGAGAATGGACAAGAAGAAGATCTGTCGATGCAACCCTTCGAATGCTCCAAAGCTCTCGGTCTTAGCTGGTCAAACCAAGTCGCCTCTGAGTTTACCACGGTGCAACCTCTCTCCAATCTGACCCAATCAAGTGGTCGCTTGATCTCTTTTAAATATGCTTTCGTGAAAACCCTAAGATAAGCTTTTGAGTTAGAAATTTGAATGCGCAAAGGGATAAAGCGTGTTATCCTCTTATCCATATTTGAATCCTAAGGTTGACGTGTACAAGTTCCAACAGCTACTTTGACCGAGCATCGAACTTTAATCCTTTGCCAGCCGAGCTTGACATTGTTTGGTCCATCTATGCCAACTACTGCTCATCAATTCTTTGTTTCTTTTCTTGCGTTCTCTGCTAGCACTTCTCTGTCATGTCTGCCTGCCTGTGTCCTGCATCAGAACCAGCAAAACAACCCTTCACACTAGCAACATATTAGCTCCTAAACTCCTTATGCAAATGCATGATTTTAACATCTAAATGCAACTAAATGTACTCAAGGCAAGCAAAGGCATTGTGAAATAAGCATAAAAATCAGTACTTTTAAGGAGTTAACAAGTAATCCTCCTATTCTTCATCCTTTAATCTAATAGTAAATGAGAAAATCAACTATTATTATTTATTATTTTTTAGAAAAATACTTTGATATACAAGCTTGTTTACACAAGCCTTTTATTTCTAGGGTTTAGAGATTTAAGTTGTAATTTAGGGTTTAGGTCGTAAGGTGTAAAATTTAAGATTTATGGTTAGAATTTAGACTTTAGAGATGCGATCTGCATCAAGGATTTTTCCAACAGCTTGTGGACGAGGCCTACATGCCATTGTCAATATGTCCGCCAAATTCAATATGTTTGCCAATGCAAACGCATTTCCTTCATTAGTTCGTGGATGAACAACCACGTGCAATTCTAGTTTGCAATTACATTCTTTCTTGTATGCATTGCATTTGTTTGTTTACAATCTGTTCGCATTCACATTAGTTCTACTTGCATTCACATTGTAACATCCACTACCGGTTTAATAGTGAACCGGGATCATGAGTGTTACTTCCGAGAATAGGCTAACTAACTTACTTAGTTGCAAGTCATCTCAAAAAAAATTTCAAGCAAGAATCAAGGGTAATCGACTATGATAGTGTCAACAAACAAGAGTTTCACACACAGAGCATACAAAGCTTCATTTAGACACAAGCTAAAATCTATATTTTCATTCTTTACTCGATTTACACCTTTCTATTAGCCAAGGGTTTGATTAATCTAAGGACGAGTTATAGAAGAAATCCATTTCCAACCTAATTGTTTGTTTATAAAATAGAAGTTTTGTTTGGCTAACTTATTAATGGTTATAAGCTTAACTACAAGGAACTACCGAATTTTAATCGAAATTTACAATTACTAGCAATGTAAATCGACCTCAAGGCTATAAGGAACAACATGATTCAATTCAATTTTTTTTCATGGTTGTTTGATTCAAGATCTACCTACAAAATCTAAATGTGAGAAAGCAGACTTGAATTTCCTTAGCTATCATATCAAACATCTCAAACATGTCACACCATAACCAGCATATTCTCAAATTAAAATGTCTTTATCTACCAAGCAATTTAGATCGATTACTACATTTTCCTATACATTTCTTTTAGCACAATAAAAGTTATCAAGTGAACTATCCTTTAACCTGTTTCTACTAACATAACATGGGGTGCATTCCATTTTAAACAAACATCCTTAAGCAATCAAGCCTAATAACTAACTCATAACAATTTACCACTCAATCAACCAACCCAAACATAGCAAATCATTGATGGCAACCACAAGCATAGCATCCTAATTAGATTGTAAAGGGCTTACAAACCACATATCCGAATGCTTAACCAACTTATATACATGCCACAAAAAATATAGGTTCAAGCATTGAACCTCAAATCGAAAGAGTTCATCTACTTATATGCCACTTCCTAAGGAGTTCAATTAACAAAATAACTCAACGTACTTCTTTGGCTGCTCCGTGATCTTGTCGGGTTCAAAAGAGAGTATCTAAAAATAGTGATCCAACCTGAAGAATGGAAGAACTTAGATAAGCATGAATGCTTAGTGAGGTAACAATATAATAGCTTATAAGAATACAATCACATTCAGCAAGAAATTTCATCCAATTATCATAATGGTGAGTTTAGCCCCATTCAAAATTAGTCTAGTGTTAGCCCTTGTTGGTTCGGTTAAATTAGTACTATACAGACCTATTATTCAAGCATCATAGATAAATTTACAACATGTTTATAACATTATCAACCGAACCACAATTCACTAGAAGTTTCATATTGAGGTTAATTACAAGGCATAATTTAAATTCATACAAAGTCTGCTTTGAATCTACATGTTGGTATATAGGATCGACTAGTTACTATGTTCAACAAGCATAATTCATGTTAAAATAGACTTCTTATTAACTATTAAGCCATTTTAAATTATTAATAGCCTTGAAATCAAGAATAGGCTAGGTACTCAAATCCCCAACCAACTGTCACCAACAAAAACAGATAGGTACCTTTGGTACCGGTCAAACCCTCATATTGTCGCCAAGTGACCACAAACTTCCCTCCTACTGTCGCCAATAAAAGGACCGTAGTCCCCAAAAACAAAAAAGCTCTATGGACTCTATGGCATGCCAACTATACCTAAGACCAACTTGAGACCAAGGCTACACATTTAAGTCTTTTTATATCGGATCGGATTGGGTTTAACCCTTATTCGGAATATCAGAATTCATATGACCTCTCATGTCATGAATCGAATTAGCTTAACTCATTTCTTAATCAATTTATCATATCAGACTCACACAAATTGTATGTTATACATTCATATCAAGATCCATTTTCATAGCTAAATCAAAGAACAGAATCTCATCACATATCAAAGCATGTTTCGACCACATGTATATACCAATCCCTAACTTACAGTTTCGCATTTCTAATCTCATAAGGCTAAACATAAAATTTTCACTCATCCTGACTTCCAAATTTTTTTAGAACACATACCTTACCTTCCAAGCTAGCTCACCAAGCAACATCAACAATATGAGCAACTATTTGATTATATTAAAGGTATTCGAAACAGCCTTAAACTATTTCGATATTATAGTTACACTCACAGTTCATCTAGCTAGTTTTGGTTTCGGATTATGATTCCAGTTTGCCCCTCTACAGCTCTACCGGCTTTAGACTTTGCTTCCTCAACGATATATTGGTCTATTCATGTAAACAAATTTAACATACATTAAAACCATAGCTGATCAGCTACTTCCTAAACAATCAAAATTCCAAGAAATTTAACTAAACACACTACAATAAATTTAAGTTTGCTACACACAATTTACGCAAAACAGTTTTAGGATGCCTTTCCTACCCAACATTTTCATTTAATTTCAAGACATTAAGGAAATTAACTTATATTGTTGATAACTCAACATGATTTAATTCTTTGTCACTCCATTAACACTATCTTTTCTCAACTTTAGACCACATTTTTCTGCTCTATTTTAAACAGTTTCAAATATCTAAATCTGCTCCTATTACCGATTCCCTACCTCAATTTATCAAATTTCAAGACTGTTATAACAGTATCGAGTCAATCTTTTCTTTTAATCAATCCAACCACTATTCCAGCACATTAATCCCTTGTTTTAAGGACTATAACATCCTCTATAAATCTGATTCTTGCCAACTTAGTAACCACAACATTGAATTTTAATTTTTCAACTAACCAATCGATAACCATTTCATAGAATTGTACAGTTTTTACCCGATTTCCAGACAATTTCAGATTCATGTAGTCTAGAATTTCTTATTTCTATTTAACATGCATTTCAACAAAGGAACAATCAAAGAAAATTGTCATCCTAACACTTTGACATCAATCTAAGTTTCGGTTGTTCCTAACTGAATCCTTGTTATAAACTTTCAAAAATCACATATATGAATACAACTTCAATAGACCTTACAATACCATAATTTATCCTACTTACTTGCTAACTACTACTATCATTCTCAAGATTCAATCAATCATGCAAAAAGAATTACAATATCAATTGTTTCTATGCCAACCAAGAAAAAGAAGCTAAGAAATCTCTACCTTAGTGATGTAATTTTTTTTTCAAGCAAAATCTCCCAAATGCTAAGCTCAATTTGATCCTATGTCACTCTCTCTCACAACTTTTTTTCTCTAACCTTCGGTGGAACAAGAAGGATGAAGAGAATGATTTTTTTTTCTTTTTCATATTTCCTTGGATAAGATTGACCGAAAACCCACATGGTTAACCATCCATATGACATGTGTAATGCCCACTATCTCCTTTATTTTCATGCAAACCATAACTAATACAAGTCTTACAATTTGGTTCTTATTCTTTGGTCACCAATTAATTACATTCTACAATTTGATCCAATAAAAGGGTAAACATAAAGACATAGATTCAATTATCCTTTTAATTGGTAACAAGCCGACTCCTAAGCCATTATTGAGGGTGTTACACGCATTGTTTAGTTTTGTTCTCTTGAGTATCTTTTAGCATGCATTTAGCTCCATTCGCAATATAGCTTCTTTGCACCCATTGCGTTCACATGTCAGTTTGTTTTTCTTATATCATATTCGCATACAATATGTCTGTTCGCCTGACTTACAATGT
This sequence comes from Hibiscus mutabilis, assembly GCA_019671005.1. Lineage (NCBI taxonomy): Eukaryota > Viridiplantae > Streptophyta > Magnoliopsida > Malvales > Malvaceae > Hibiscus > Hibiscus mutabilis. The sequence continues at coordinate 20,063,506 of CM033721.1, read as the reverse complement.
TTGCGTTTATAATCTGTCTGCATGAGTTTCACTTGAGTTTTATATTTAATCTCAGCATTTGCATATGAATAAATAAGTCTTTGTGTTCATTTAAGCCTTTGGCTTCATTTATGCTTGTTTAGAATATTTAAGCATGATAGCTTGTTTAATGCATGTTAGTTCATTAATGCATGATTAGTTCAATTAAGCATGGTAGATCATTTAAAGCTTGTTAGTTTACTTATGCTTTGAATTCATTTAGTGTGTTAGTTTTCTTATTTAAATTAGTTTATTCTATGCAACTAGTTTCATTAATTAAACTAACTCATTAAAACTGTTTTGGAATTTGTTTTCTTTTTAATAAATAAGTTGTTTCTAATGAATGGTTTGATGTGTTTCAGTTAAGGTCTAAGCATAGATAGATGGCTGATCATATTTTTCTAAGTTGACAAAGCATTTAAGAGGATTTACACCACTTGAAGACACATCAAGGCTTATCGGTTTCAAGGCAATTCAAGAGAGCCTTTACAACACTTGAAAGATTAGGTTTCAACAAGGTTACAAAGCATTCAAGGGAGTGATCGGTTTCAGCAAGAGTGCATGGCATTCAAATGCCATTTAAACACACTTAAAGAGTTAGTTCAGAGCTATTTTAACACCCCTTTAAAGCTGATCGGTTTTGAGCTCAAGGAAGACACACAATTAAGCTTCATTATCATCTTTTAAAGGAGAATGAATGACACTTCACTAACGATATGTATGTCTACATTCATCTTAAGAGTGTCCACATTTATCCTTCCACGCTAAACTTTTCGGCTGCCAAATGGAAATGTGATTTCAAGGGTCGTTAACACCTTAATTAAGTGATTTTAAACTTTGTCTAGCTTATTCAGTTTGCTGTTGCCTTACTCCTATAAATAGGCACCCAATTCCATTGTAAACAGAACTTTTGGCGTATTATAAACTTGAGAGTGTTCTCTTTTATAATTTTTCTTGAACTTTATCGGCTTACAAGTGAAAAATTTTATTTCGAAATACTTGATATATGAGACAAATTCATTATTTTGATTTCTTGCTTGTTTTGTTACCGAATGAAATTAAGTGATTTTACAGACGCATAAAAAACAATTTTTGTGGACAAAAAAACTTTTTTTATGTTATGATTCTGTCGTATATGTTTGCTTTGGTTCGAATGGGCATTTTGAAGAAACTTCAGTTTAATTCTGCTATAGAAAAAAGAAGATTCTCAGCTTGAGTTTTTTTCTCTTGGCGAGAAAACATTTATTCTCTGCAATTCATTTTAAAAGGCTTCAATCGGTACACGCAAAAAATAGGCCAATTCAGCAACTTTTTGCTCAATTTTATATAGAGTTAAATTCTCTTCAGTACGAGTCAAGAGAAGATTATTCTTGTGACATTCATCCAATTTATCTTTTTATATTGATGATTTCCAATTCCTTATAACCGGTAGATCACAATCCATTTTTTTTTACCCAATTCACGGTTAAATACTCTTAAAAAATAGGTCTTTACTTTTTAGTGTTAGTTCCTCCTTTATATACACGGCACCTTGGTTATATTTTCTCTTCTTCCACGCCCACTATTCATACATCCAATTAAACCATCATCTTTTCATAGTTCATTCTTTCACAATAGTCATCTTAACATCATTTTATTTTACCAAACACATATCTATCAAGCCTATTTTATTTTTTTACAAATTGTTCAATTTCAATCACTTACTAGAATCACGATCGGGCAACACAAATAAAAATTTGGCCATTACACAATCGAGCTCGTATCATTTAGATTTTAGGGTGATAGGGCTAGAGATTTATATTTTGGATTTTATAGCTTAAATATAAATGGTTGTGTAATTTTTTTATACAGCTTGTGTATCAAAATATGATTTTTTTATTTAACCATTAATATATGTTTACCAACTAATCCGAATTGAATTTCGTAAGTCCCTATTATCGGGTAATTTTTTTAGTCTAATTTTTTCATTCACAGCTTCAAGATTTAAATCTCAAATTTAAATCAATTTTGAAATTTGAGAAATAAAATGAAACTTCGAATAGTTCAAACCTTTTAATAATTAGTGAATCAGTTTTTAGGTGCGAGTGAATCTCTCAACTCTACTGATATTACGGGTGTTCAAATTTGAGTATTTAGGTTTTTAGATACACGAAATATCGGGTACTCGAATATTGCGGGTACTCACAAGATCAGGTAACTAGGTACCAAACATAAAAATATATATTTTTTAAATATAAAAATATATTATTAGTTTAATATAAAATATAAAAATATATATTTATTAGTTTAATATAAAAATATAAAAATATATATTTATTAGTTTAATATAAAAATATGTATCTATTAAATAAAAAATATAAAAAATTTAAGTTGTTTTATTATTTTAATATAAAAATATGTGTTTATTAAATATAAAAAATTAACTTCAAATATATCTGGGTAGTCGACTACTTGAAAGTTTAGAATTTTGTGACCCGAGCCCGATCCGAAAAATAGCAGGCCGGATACTCGATCCGAAAGTTAATTTTTTTTTATAAAATTATCTGAATTTCTTTGATCAGGTCGACGAGTCAACGGAGCGAGTCATTCGAGTCGAGTATTTTTGAACACCCCTAATTGATATAAGTATAAAAATATAAATTAATATATATATATATTGTATATTATTATAGAACTATAACAACTCGATTTTACTCGAACTTCATAAATTCGTGTCTACTCTAAAAACTTCTAATAAATTTTGAATTATAAAATAATACTCGTCAACTCAACTAACTCAAAATTCGAGTCGAATGTTCATCCCTAACTCCAACCATCACCCGCAAGCTACAGTCCAGTTGTTGACTTTACCCTTTCTCCCTCGGATCTAGGAACCATTTTGATGAACCGAGTGAAAAACGTATAATAGAACACGAATTATGATAGCAAGAATTAATGCTTGAAAAAGGAAAACTGAAATAAACCTATAATAATAAGAAGAAGAAACGTGACCTCGAGCTGAGGTCTATTAATTTAAAGTTAGCATCATACAAGTTCACATTAACACCCATTAATAACAAAAGATTTTAAACCCACAAACTCTGCTATTCAAATCCAAGCCGAAGAGTTTTCTCCACCCAAACCTGGTTATTTTTATTCTATGCTCGCTTAGAGGGGCCGGGTACGTCGGCCTCTCGCCCTGCCGCAGAGCAGTGCATTCCTCGGGACCAGGTATTCATCCCTTAACGAAGTTGATGTTGTGTACACACGCAAATAAAACTGTTGTCCTAGATACTGTCTTGCCCAAAACTCGGACCTTAAGTTCCACATTCCCACATTGTCAAGTGCCACATAAACGGCGGTCCACGACTTGGGATACACCTGCATTCACCATAATTCCGATGTCACAATGTCCTTCAGAAATAATGGAGTTTTAAGATGAGCTTGAACGAAGAAAGATGTCGGATTTTACCTGAGTCGTGCATCGTGAAACCGCGTCGCGGAGATTGTATCCCCTCCTACTAGCTGCTGTCCATTGCCCTCCATCCATACTGCAACAATTAAGAATAGTTCAGAAACCAACATTATCATAGCACAATTTCAAGCATCTGTCTTCCGGATTATTGAGGTGACATTATTGTGCTTACCCGACAACAAAGAAATTGTAGCCATCGAGATGCCAACTCTGTACAATGTTCTCATTATTCTGAAACACTATCTCGATGAAAGCCCTGTAGTCGGCCTGCATTACCGAAGTATCAAGGTATATCTTTCCGCCGTGAGGCTTATCCAATATGCTTCCGACGCGATAAACTCCTCCGATTTTGAAATAGTCGGCGAGTTTCAGAGGCGTGTCAGCTGGAACAAATGAAACACTGTTAACTGCATATCTTTGCTTGCCGTTAACTTGCCCGGCAGAATTCTCAAGAATGATGGTTCTTGTTGTGTTAATGAGACCATAGTGATATGAACCCTGTGGGTTAGGCCTTGGTCCACTAGCTGTAAGGTTTTTCCTGTAACAAAAACATGTATATAACAAGATCAGAACACAATAATGTTTACAGGTAGTCATGCTGGTTGAGACACGAAAAAAAACCTGATAGAGCGAGCCTGATTCAAAGACCAGTCGATTTGGATGGTTGGTCCACCAGGAGGAGAACCAGAGACAGGACCAGCGGAATTGCTATATCGGAGAATCGCTGTTGAGGTGAGGACCTGGCTAGTAAAGCGAGTGGAGACCGCAATGTAATAGTCTTTTGCAGGCTGATCAGCTGTAAATAATACTGAACACGATTGGCCGAGATGAAGGTCTATCGAAGAGTAGGTAGTTTGCAAAGTGTGTGTCCCCTCGACTTCTACCAACTTCAACCTGTGGTTTTGGATGCGGAAATTGAGAGAATTCTGTAATCCAACATTCGATATCCGGAGTCTGTAGGTCTTCCCTGTGATATGGTGCAGAACATGATTGACATGAATTAAACTTAAACAGTATTAGATTTAGAAGGATCACATTTTAGCTTAATATACCTTGTTCGACATTAAAGGAGGCACCGCCGGGACCTCGGCCGTTTATGAGGATTCCATCAGGGAAAGGCAACTTCCTACCACGATCCAAAATAGCTTTCAATTTCTGCACAGACATATTTGTTCTCATTAATCATATCACACTAAAAGTAAATACACCAAGGCTTTGAAAATTATCATTTACCGTGTGATTGGACTTGTACCAATCTCCAATAAGAACAGTGTAATCCCCAGCCGGTTCGGGGAAGGGAACCGGAATCCGAGGTCGACTAAGGATCCTGATCCCTCCGAAACCACCAGCGGCCTTGTGGAATGCAAGAGAAGGGAAATAAAAGAAGCTTCCTATCTGATCCTTGACCTGAAGAATGTATGTGAAGTTCTTTCCTGGTGGAATAGGACAAGTTGTTCCATAAACACCATCTTCATAAGAATTCCTCCTATTCTGGATTCCACTCCTACATGTAAGTTACAAATAACAACATCAATCTGAGTAATTCAATTCAATACCACAAAAAATATGCAAAAAGATTAACAAAATATGAAAGTGTTTAAGACTTAATTAGGTAGATTATGGACCATCCAACTTTCCCAAATTAATTCAACTGTTAAACCTTAAATGCTGTTTCTCTTACTCTTAGGACAAGTAACTTTCCAGTTTCAGCAAAACAGCGGAACTTGATTTGCTTTACACACTGATCCTAAACAGTGAAAACCGGAAAACATCAAGCTGCAACTCCCGTGGGATGTCTTCATTTTTGTAGGAAAACAGTTAAGAAACGAAATGAATGGGGTCACGGGAGTCAACCAGAACTGCCAATGTGAACAATAATGGCAAGAAGTAACATGAATAAACCGACGACAATACATTCTTTTTTTAAGTACGAATCTAAGTAACCTACTAAGATGTCTGTCAGAATGCCACTAAGCTTAAAAACACGCCGCCACATGTCACTAAAACCTGTGTGGATGGAACATGGGATGTTGGGAGTTTAGATCTTACCAGGAAATGAGGAAAGGCTGGTTTAAACTGTTGTGGACGTTGATAATGAGATTGTCATTGGTGACCGAGTGAATATCAGGGCCTGGGAACTGGCCGTTGATGAGAATGCCCTGGACAAAACAAAGAGGCTACCGAGTGAAACTCAACGAATGAGTTGGGAAACAAAAAAGGAAGAGATGAATGGATGAAGGGTCACCGTTTGACGAACTCCGAGAGGATAAATGTCGCCGAAGGTGACATTCCAGTCGAAGAATCTGTAGGGAGAATCGGCGGCGGCAATGGCGAAAAGAGCAGCGGTTGCACAAAGCAATGCCACCGCCACACGAGGCTTCATTTTGGAAGTATAAAAACAACCCTTTTGCTGGATCTTGGGTGGTGTATGGTGGATGTTAAAGAGAGTTTAAAAGGAAGGGCAGTGAATGATATGGCAGTGGCACACTATTTTAGTGCGGTACAGGAGATGATGTCTGCCTGCTAAGTGTAAATAAGCCGTAAAGAAAGAGGAATAACAAACAGTAACTATTCTAGTAGAAGGTAGCTTTATGTTATTTTTTAATGAAGTAATAAAAATATTTAAAATCAAAAAGGAGGTTTACGGCCATAATCCATAATCTTAATCTAAATATATAATTTAAATATTTTTAATATAACCATTGATAAGGGTCGTCTTGAATGGGGAAGTAGCATAAACAACCGTTTATGTTTTTTTTACAACTTCAATATTTTTTAAGTGGTAATTTTGTAAGTAGGTATTTGTTTTATGTTATTTTAGTTGTATTAAGGTATTTTTGAAACAAAACAATAAAAATAATAGTTTGTTAATAAAATATTAAATAATTATTTAAAAAATAATAAAATATATTTTTATTCTACATGGACTTATTTTTTTAAATTTGTGTTCAGGGTCCTAAAAATATTCGAAATTATCATTGACACAAAAATTTACTGTTTGAATTTAGATAAATCTATACATACATATAGACTAAACTACTTAGATTCAGGTCACATATGTGAAATACCCTAATCTTTATCATGAGACCGCTCTTTAAATATATATTCACAAATTGTTCAAATTAAATATTATAATATTTAAATTTAATCTATAACTAGAATTGCTCAAATTCAAGCTCATTCAATAGTTTTTAAATTAAATCGAATAATTTGAAAATATAGGTGTTTCATTTGAACAAAAAAACTATATTTTTTGGTATTTTTTATACTCTAATTAAAAATAAATAAATTTTAAATTATAATTTTAAACTTTAAATCTTAAAATTTAAAAATACATTTAATATTTTAAAATCTAATCTTAAATTTTAATTTTAAATATTAGACCTAATAATTTATTGTTAGAATATAAATAAGATATCGAAAAGTGATAGAAAATTTCTAGTAGTTCATTTACGCCTGTATTTGTGGCTCACATGGGGCTTTGGGTTGGTTGTTGCAGGTGAGGCGGTGGAAGAATGAATAGAAAAGCATTGTGATTTGTTTTGTTTGGGTTTGGATTTTTGACATTTGGAAGAGTACTGCGGTGCATGTGAACTCTGATCTGAACAGGTTAAATTAAATATGAGGAAAGCTAAAGGGCAACTTAGATCTCACATTACCTTTCCGCTTTTATTTATTGCTGTTTTCTTAATAACATAAATCACTGTTTCGAATTAGAATGTATTACAAGAGTCAAATTCGTTTACATTGGGTTCAAATACAAAATTAAAGGATTAATATACAAATTCTTACGTCTATGATTTTACAAAACCATTATTGATCGAAGACTTGAAATTTTACAACTTTAAACACATTTAGGCACGTGACTCTGCTGTGTATCGACCGACCTCAGCTCTGGGATTTTTCCTGTGTGATTTTGTCATCAAAATTTTAATTTCATTTGCCGTTCATTGAATCCTCGCATCAATTTATTAAAAAAGAGGCAGAAGTAATGAGAGTTTGACATCAGTATGTAGCTATTTTCCTTTTCCCTTGATCTTTCTAGAGAGTTGAGACAATCAATGGGGGGCTTGCTTTGATGGAACCGGAAGCAACATAAACCCTATCATTCATCCTTTGACCTTACGTCAAGCTTTCTTTCATGCCTTAATCTCCCTCCATCATTAAACTCGTTTAAAACTTTTAATGCCACGTTTGGTACACCAAGTGTAAAAATGTGTGTTATATTAAATGACATTAGTATATTAAAAGAATAAAACAAAAAATAACCGAAAACATAATAAAAGTATTAAAATTATAATATTATTTAAAATAAAAATTACAAAATATGAAATAATTAAAAAATACAAACATAAATAAAACATTTAATAAACACTACAAATATTTGTACTATAAATATTAAAATGAGACTATATTAAGTCATGTCGTTAAACTTTACTAGATTGGGTGAAAAAAGAGTGATAAGAAGCAAAACCTTAATCTTAACACAGCATTAGAAAATCAATCACTACTTAAATTAAAGAATCCAAATAAACATGATTGAAACTCTAGAAGTGATAAGACGACATTATAGTCCAATTCCATGTTGTGATGGGATCCCCTTTGTTTCCACCCCTGGGCTCCTATTCAAGCTTGAATGTACAACCACAGCCCATGGATGAATGGGTCTTGAAATTGTGTTTTTTATCTCTTTGGATCTTGTAATTGTTCCAATAGGATATTTACAACTCTGTTTTTTGTTAACAAGAATGGAAATTGGAATGTTTTATGAATTGTACAAATGGTTTCGTCGCTAGTTTTTGGTACATCGACAAAATTAAAAAAAGAAAGTTATAAGTATAACAGATTACTGATATTCGCTGATAAAAACACTCGTCGATACTCGTAAATCGTCACACAAACGTTAAACTACCAAAAATTTGACAACACTATCACAAAAGCATACTAAAGCTGTCATAATACACTGGTTTTAAAATAGGGTTAAATATACATTTGATACTTGAACTATGTACCTTCTCCCAAATTGGTACTCATAAAATTTTTGCTCTTAATTAGTACCTGAACGAGGCACATTCTTCCAAACTAGTACTAAAACTTATACATTCTATCAATTCGGTCCTTATTTAAAATAATTTAATAAATTTAACTATCTATATTTAAATATTCTATCTATTTACTCTTTGCTATTCGCCTAAATTATTTGTTCTCCTAAAAGTATTATATTATTTTTTTGGTATAATAAAAGTTTAAAAGTAACTTGTTGATTTATGATAGAATTCGGCTATTTAACTATTTTTTGACCCAACAGAGTCGTTTAGTTTGGTAATATCACAAAAAATATTAAATTGATAGAATTTTTAAATTTGAATGATTAAATTTATTGGATTATTTTAAATTAGGACCAAATTGATTGAATGTATAAGTTTTAGTACTAAAATTGTTAATAAAAGTACCAAAATAGTGGATGAAAATAAAGTTTGAGTGCCAACTTAGGAGCAAAAATTCTTTAAGTACCAAGTTGAGAGAAAATACCTTGTTTAAATATCATCTTGAAAGAGAAAAAAACTTTAAGTACCAATTTAAAAAAAATGTTCGGTAAGTTTAAATATCAAATATATATTTAAGCTTTTAAAATATATTGTCATACTTTTTAACATTAATTTTAGTAAAAAAATATTTAAACCACCAAAAGAATTATTATAAAATACCAAGATTAATTTTATAAAAAAAAGACCAATATTAAATAAAGAAAAATATGTTAAATATGTTGTTAACATTGGACATTTTATTTTCCGTTTGCTTCCGGATCACACCTTTTTGCTTCAATTTAGTACAAATGATACATGCCGGACATATAATTTTTTGTCCGGCGACGTAAACTTTTATAAAATTATATTAAAAAATAAGTGTGCGAATTTTTAAAATTTTTAAGGTTGTAAAATTAAATAATCAATAAAAAATATAAAAATCTTATAAAATTATATAAGAATTTAAAATTTTCAAGACTATGGCTGGTGACTTTCTCGGACCATCCCTGCAAATGGTCCTAGCCCTACAACCCCACCAACGATGTACATGTTTGCATCTATCTGAAGTTGAAAGATATGTTGCACCAAACTAATATGCGACTCTCCCCCAACAACTCATATATTATACTCGTGGCACCTAATTTTCTTTGCAAACTCTATTAAGTTATGATTTTCTATTTTTTTTACAAAATCTATTTAAATACAATGCATATAATCAATAAATGTTTAGTACAATAACAACGTTTATTTACTTTAAAGAGAGATACAAATTTAAATATTAAAGACAATATTGTTAAAAAAGACAATTACAAATGTGGATAGAAACGAAATATAATTTATCACATATTACCATTAATTTCTTTAGCATACTTATTGTTATTATTTAAATCTATGTTGCAATCGAATGTTATTAGTTCGAATTTATTTTCGTTTCGTTGCTTGCAAATGTACAGTTCCTGGAATTGAAGTGTACAACCTATCTTTAATCCTCGGAAGTGTAAGTACTATAATATTAAATATTATATCAACAAATAGATCTAAAGCACGAGATAATGGTGAAATTATCATTACTTAATCATTTTCACAAATCTAATCATATTCAGAAAATGAATTCAAGTTCTAGAAGCTCTAATATTTGACCTATTTTAAAATATTTTCTATAGTATTAATTGATATATTTAATAAACTTTAAGTACTTATTTTTAAATAAACTTTGTGTTGTATTTATCTAACTTTAAGTATATATTTGTAATATAAACATATTTAATATTTTGTCTTTTCTATTTATTTAAAAAAAAAAAAACTCAACTCAAGACATGCAACAATGGCATTGGCAGCATCAAGCTTAATCCACTCTTAACAGCTTTAGTTTTAAAAGGCTGAAAAACTGGAATATTTATCGTGTGGGATATCATCCTTGGTAGACGAAGCCTTTGCAAGCTGCCGAAAGGTATTGGGATATCATCCTTGGTAGAAGAAGCCCAAGCTGCCGAAAGGTATTCTCTTTTATCTTTCATGAACGCATACATTTAATCATTTTGCAAGAGCATATGTTCCCAGATTATCATCATTTTCATATCTGGCAAATTCAACTAAATGCAGGGTTGGGGAAAGACTATTGTTCTGGGAGTGGACAAGCCAGGTGCACAGTTGAATTTGAGCTCTTTTGATGTTCTTCATTCTAAGAAAATCCTCACCGGTTGCTTGTATGGAGGTGTCAAAGCTAAATCTGACCTCCCACTTCTGCTAAAACGTTACATGGACAAGGTAAATTTGACCTATAGGCTATTTATATATAGACACTTTGAGCAGGGAGGGAGCCACATATAAGGTGGGACACTTTCAATTTTAAAATTTGTAAAATTTAACTTAACCCTCTAGTTTTTATAGTTTAATTACTTATTAAGACCTTGAATCGGTCTGTTCTCTCGTAATTCAATCCCGGTTTTGTTCCCGACTTTGAGGGCTATCAAGTGGCCTGCCATGCTGATTTTTAGTTGGTATATTCGTTTGCAGGAACTGGCGGTGGAGGAATTTGTGACTCATGAGGTGAAGTTTGAAGACGTCAACAAAGCCTTTGAGTTGCTTCTGGAAGGAAAGTGCATCCGATGTGTGATCTGGATGGACAAATAAGTGACATACGCTACATTTGGCTTTTCTCAATAATAAGAGGGCTTTTACCTGTGTGCATGTGCCCTTATATTGTCGAAATGTTCATGAATTTGCAACATTATCTGTATGCTTTAATTTTCATGTACAGTTGTCTGAATCCAAACATCATCTTCCGGGGAAATAATTATATACTGTTTGTATATGTCGAATCGGCTATACATCGATTTGGGTCCAATAATGAGAGAATACTTATACAGTGACTCTTTCTACCTTGGTGGATAAGATTCTTACTTTTTAATTTATGAGAAAATCTCCCATTTCTTTAGTAAATCTATTTGATATTTTATATTTGAAATAATTTGATAAGAGTTAATTGCACCACATGTCCTTAAACTCCGACACTCATTTTAAATTGGCTTATAAACTTTTAAAAATTTTAATTTCATTTTCAAACTATGACCTTCATTCTAAATTTGTCCCCAAATTTTTGAGCATTTTAATTTTTTCCTCAAACTATGACTCTCATTTTAAATTGGTCCTTGAACTTTTTGAACATTCTAATTTTATCCCAAATTATCAATATATGTTAATCTTATCTTATGTTGATAAAATCATTATAAAATTATTAATTGTCATGAAAATTGACTATTATGTAATAATATAATGTGGTATAAATGAAGATTTGAGGATGGAATTAGAATAATTAAAAGTTCGAGGACCAATTTAGGATGAGGGTACATTCAAAAGTTTTGGGACCAATTTAGAATGAGAGCCAAAGTTTAAGGATAAAATTGAAATATTTAAAAGTTTAAAGACCAATTTAAAATGAACATCATAGTTTAGGGGCGTGTGGTGCAATTAACTCATTTGATAAATAGTTCAATCTTAAATTCTCATTCATTAAAGCTAGTTACGAAAATACTATCCAAATCACAGGGGTAAGGAAAAGAAAATATATAATAATCCTTTTCTTACAAATTATTATTACACATAAGTAACAACACTAAATAAACACTCTTTTACTTGAAGCAGAAAAAAAAGAAGCTTTACGAAACATGCAACTCAAACAAAAAAGAACAGAGACAATCCCACAGACATTTTAACTTCAAAATATAGAGCGGTGGTCTACTTCTCGTCGGACTTTTCCGCCGGGACTGCAATTTTCTTTTCTCCACCGATTTTCTCCTCAGTCTTTTCCTTCAATCCCTTCTTGTTCTTCCTCTTCGGCTTCATCTCTACCTCTTCACCTAATTCCTCGCCGCAAGACTACACATTTACACAACATGTCGCGTGCTATAATATCTGGAAATATCGGAAACTTTATGAAACATAAACATAAAGGAATTTTAAAAATACTTACTAAGCTAGAGTCGCTATCGGATCGGGCAAGCCTCTCGAGGAGACTGTGCCTCTTCTCGCCTTCTTTGTGTTCCTCCTCGATCTCGGCCACCTCGTTGGTGTCGAAGAGTAGTGACTCATAACAAAAAATATTTTTTTGACTGGTCTTAGTAGTTAGTGGATTTAGTTGAGTAAATCTCTGTTCTTTTGTTGGAAAAAACAAGTCCTGATTTAGTGGCATTATTTGCTATATCTAGTTGAGATTTTTTAGTATTATAATCAGCGATGATAATATAATCTGAATTTGATTCGATCCGAAGAAAAAATCCGATCCAAATTCAATAAAAAAGTCCGAATCTAAATCCGAAAAAAGATTCGAGTCTTAATAGGAGGTGGATTAGATTCATAACATTGCCATGATCCGATCCGAATCCGATCCGAGTCCAATCCATATATGAATCCGAATAAAAACATTTAAAACTCTTATATCTAAAAAATATAGATATATATTGAAATCCTAATTAAGTTGAATTATGATTATGTATATTAATATAGATATTGAAATCCTAATTAAGTTGAATCGGGATTATATATATTAATATTGAAATCCAAATTCAGAATTCCAGATTTTAAATAGGTAATTCTTCACCCTTAATCACTCCGATTCGTTCTTCGTATATAAATCTCTGGTGGTGGCCATCGGATAATTTTTCCGCTGCGCCATGGGGTGTACCAGCCAACAATGGAAGCTTGATGGTTAGAAACTTTTTTCTCTATGTCAAATGTTGATGGTTGAACATTTTGATTATATTTTAATTTGTTTCATCTTAGATTGTAATATTTATTAGACATTTTATAATTGTGATTTGAAAAGTAGTTATGTTAGTAGACTAGTAAGCAATAGTATTTTATGTAAGGATAATTTATTTGTTGTTGGTTTTTTTAGTTGAAGTTTGAGTTGTTTTAATTTGTTTTATATTGGATTGTAATATTTGTTGAGATTTGTTTGTGCAATTAGTTTTGTTGTGAGTAAAGTAAAGAGCAAGAATAAAATAGACGAACAAGAATAAAATAGATGAACACGAACAAGATGAGAGAAAGAGAGAGAGAGACTTGTATTATATTCTCAAAGTAGGGTTGTGTACAATGCTTTCTCCAAACTCTATATTTATAGGCATAAGATGGAAACCCTAATTTCAATGGGTATTAAGCCCTATAATAAAGTACATTAAAGTCTCATTTAATATATGAATATCCACCATAAATAAAGATATTCATAACACTCCCCTTGGATATCCATGAAGATAATGTGCCTCGTTAAAACCTTACTAAGGTAAAACCCCTGTGGGAAAAAATTCCTTAGTGAAGGAAAAATAGTACACACATCTTTGATACGCTTAACATGTTGCCTCATTAAAAACCTTACCAGGAAAACCCATTGGGACAAAACCTCGGTTAAGGGAAAAAGAGTGCAACGCGTATTTACTCTCCTTTATAAAAAAATCACATAAGATCTTTGAATCTTCATAATTCAATATTGAATATAATCTTCAAATATTGAAGTAGACTATGCACTAGTGAATAGATCTTACAAATTACCGCTTGAAAGGATTCATCGAATACTATTTTTCTGAAGATCATGAGGGACGAAACTTTGAAGAAATATGTTTCGTTTTGTCACATTTGATGTATCCATCTTGAGATATAAATTTTGCATTATCTCTACACAAGATAGCTTGCATCTTATCTTGTGAAAGCAATTCACATATCTTCTGGATATGTTTAGCCAAACACATATTTCGGCTTTGCCTCATGCATAACAATTATTTACATGTCTGGAAAGGCATCGAGTTTTGAAAGATCTAAAGGTAATGGTCTCGTAACACTTAGATAGTATTTCTGGACCAACTAAGATATGATGCTTCTAGATCAATTAATATATATATGGTGCTTTTGGCCCAAGAATATCATCACCCTTTTCTCGAGGGTAGAATAGATCTTTGTTTACATTAAGAGACCTAGCAACCATAAAGGTGATCAACGAGTATGCGTTATGCATGTAAAGTCTCTTTAAACATTTTTCTGTGTATGTCGATTGATGCACAAGGATTCCATTGTTAAGGGGGTCTTTTCATGAGTGAACGATATTCAAATTATCAACATACACAACAACAACAGTGACATATCCAGAGCTAAACCTCTTAATAAAAATGCTCGAGGAAATTGAATCATTCTTATAGCCTTCCGCTAATAAGTATTCATTGAGGCGATTATACAATATGAACCCAATTTTCATAAATAGATAAGTTCAATTTGATTGAATAATGTTCTCGAGAACTTGAATTAACTACTTCTGCGGTCTAAATCCTTTTGGAAGTTTCATGAAAAATATTATTATCAAGAGGCTCATACAAATAAGATGTAAATTCATCCATTATGCGAAAACTAAGTCTTTTATTGCCAGACTAATAAAAATCTTTTACATCCACCACCTAGGAGTATGTTTCCTCATAATTTATTTCATGTCTTTGTGAGAATCCTTGTGCAACCAAACGAGTTTATATCTCATGATTTTACCTTTTATTTATCTTTCTCACAAAACCCTTTTATATCTACGGGCTTTACACCTTTCGGTGTATGAACTATAGACCCGAATACTTCTCATTTCGAAAGAGATTTTAGTTTCGCCTCAATTGCCTCTCTTTATTTTGGCCAATCATTTCTTTTTTTACATTGTCCAATTGACAATAGTTCATGATCCACATCAAAATCTCTAGTGCTATATTGCATGCAAATGTATTATCGACGTCGAGTTGATTTCGGTTCCACTTATTACTAGACATGACATAATCTATTGAGATTTCTTTATTATCATGTACCTGAACCATGCCAATGTCTCTGTTGGAGACCTTTTAATCTCTTTTAGAGATTTTCATAATACGTTGATTCCTCGATCAGGCCATCAGAAAATATAGCTCCTTTTATTTTTCAAGGATTTTTATCTTTGGAACCTACTTGTCTACCACGCTATAGGCGTAAGTTAGACTCATTAGCAACTAGAGTTTGTCCTTCTGGGACATCAAATTTAATCGGAGCATTCATAGTTGGTATATGTGACTTAGCCACTCTTTTAGGGTCAGCAAAACCATCTACAATTGATTTGCTAAGTTTTGTACATGAATTATCCTTTGAACTTTCAGTTCACATTGACATTGTTGAGTACGTAAATCAAAATAAGATAATGATAATTCATTCCAACACATTTCTTTTCCCAGCTGTGTATTTTCTCCCCCTAATGTTGGGAAAACTGACTCATTAAAATGACAACCGGTAAATCGAGTTGTAAATAAATTTCCCATATGAAGCTCGAGATATTTAATTATTGAAGGGGATTCAAATTCAAAATATATTTCCAACCTCCTTTGAGGACTTATCTTTGTGCGTTGTGGTGGAGCAATTAGAACATATACCGCACACCCAAAAATTCTAAGATGAAAACTATTTGGTTCCTGACCAAAAACTATATGTAAAAGGGGAGAACTTATGATAATTTGTTGGCTTGATGCGAATTAGTGACGCTGTATATAAAATGACATGTCACCAGCATTATCAAGAGTGATTATCTTTATAGGGTAATCTGGAAAATGTGCTCATAATTTTATCAACTGAGCAAGTAACCTCACAAAATCCAAGTTACGGGTTGATAACAAGGATACATATGACCATCTAGTCGATGCATCGATTAAAACTGTAAAATATCTAGATGATCTATAAGAATGGTGTATGGCCCCACATATATCACCATGTATCTGTTCCAGAAAATTAATAGATTCATAATCTATCTTAGCTGGTGATGGTTGAATAATCAATTTGCTTTTGGAGCAAGCATCACATGAAAGAAACATTATTTTGAAGAATCTTCCAGTTCTTCAATCAATGACCACATGAAGTGTCAATAAATTTTCGCATCATAATTGAACCGAGATAGCCTAACCGGTCATGCCAAATAATAAAGTTATCAGTGAACTTCTGGTTTACAATAGCATGAGCTTCAATTTTGTACTAACTCTTGTGTAGTACAATCTAGATGACAATGTATGTAATTTTATCACGATTTTCTTATTACCTTGAGTTACACTCATAATATGGAGATAGTCAGCATCCCCTTGACTAATAGTCACAATATAATATTCATTTCTGTGAATATCTTTAAAATTCAACAAGTTTCTTTGCGATTTTAGCGAGTATAAAACATTGTGAATATGGAATATAGTTCCATTTGGCAATAACATATTTGCTCTTCCGGAGCCTTCTATGATATTAGTACTTCCGGATATAGTACTCACATTATTCTCTTGCATTTTAAATGGGAAAATATGTTCTTGGAATGATATTTTGCACTATTGGCATCTTTATTGTTCTACTTGTGGTATGTATAATTATTCTCAAAATGACCATAATTTCTTTGTCCATAGCCTTGACCATGACCACAACTACTAATGTGGCATTTATTATAAAATCACACATTCACTTCAGGGAATGGAGTAGAGCCAGTGGGCCTTTAAAACATTTTTCGCAATATTGTGTCTGAGGACAACATTATTTACATGAAAAGTGGAGTATGTTTTTTTCTAACATATCCTCATCAGTAATATTTTGACCACATAACTTCATTTGTGAAGTAATTTGAAACATAGTAGAGTTATACTCGCGTACTGATTTAAAATTTTGTAATCTCAGATGCAACCAACCATATTGAGCTTTAGGTAGAATAACATTTTTCTGATGATCATATCGTTCCTTTAGATTATTCCAAGGAATAAGAAGATCTTTCACCGTTAAATATTCAGATTTCAACCCCTCATGAAGGTGACGGCAAAGAAGTATAATGGCTCTGGCCTTATTTTGAGCAGATTATTCCAAAGATTTAATCATTGTACGCGGCATTATTAAACCAGTTCACAAGGTCCTTTAGAAACCTTCTTTGAGACTAATAGCCTCACAGAACGGGATGTCCAGCCAATATACTTGGATTAAACCAATAGAACAGAGAACATAAATCACCATAATTTATAACAGTCTTCTTATATATCATAAATCACCATAATTTATTGCACTTTAAAATCGTAATTTAAAGAATAAAAATAAAAATAGAGTTTACTGATATTGATTTTCCTCTCGAGGACAATGGAGATATAAATTACCAAGATAGCTCTTCATAATCTCTTTATGTCATATCTCTTTCCAAGCCATTTAAAGATATCATGTAAAACTCAAAATATGGTTAAAAATACCAACTTTAATCAATAAATAACATAAATATAATCATTATAAGAATAATTGTCATTCTTAAACAAATAAACAACTATAAGGATGTATAAGTAAGAATGATTAATTGATGCAATTACTAACCTCTACTGACGTAAATAAATATAATCACTATAATGATTTTATATTGTTTAATGTATAAATAACTCATTCCCTCCAATGTTTAACGAATTCTTTCGTATTAAAGTAAGTAAAAATAATAATAATAATAATAATAAAAACAGTTTCTTATTATTATTGAGAGAAATCAAGTCACGCCGAATAAAATTAAGGTTTAATGATATTAGAATGTACTAACCTTAATATAAGAATGATTAATCAATCGCTATATTGAAATATATGGTAGAATAATTTTGTATGTATTCTTATCATATGATAATAGTAATAAGTGATATTTCAAGAAGTATAACATAATATCAATACAAACCAAACACAATCGGATCATCTCTGTCAATCGTCTTTTGATTTGTGAGGAGTCACAAACTCATCTCTACCCAATGCTCAAAATTCAAATAAAATCAAACATGCTTCCATTCCTTTCAAAAAATAATAAGAAAAAACAAGTTAACATATATAAAGAGAAAGACAATCAATAACTAAAAAAATAAAGGAAAAAAACTTATCTTTGGTTCATCCTATAATCGAATTATTTCTAGTAGCTTCTTTTGGATTTGAACAATGAAGACCTCAGTTGATTAGAGTCTCGTGATGATAACGTGTTGTGAATAAAGTAAAGAGCAAAAATAAAATAGATGAACAAGAACAAGACGAGAGAAAGAGAGAGAGAGACTTGTATTATATTCTCAAAGTAGGGTTGTGTACAATGCTTTCTCCAAACTCTATATTTATAGGCATAAGATAGAAACCCTAATTTCAATGGGTATTAAGCCCTAATAATAAAGTACATTAAAGTCTCATTTAATATATGGATATCCACCATAAATAAAGATATTCATAACAAGTTTAAATATATTTGTTTGATGAAAATTATTTTTTATTTAAAGATACTTGTTTGAGTTGTTACTTTAAAAAAGAAAAAATTAATTGGATTTGGACTTTTGAATTTGGATTTGAGATATTTTATTGGATTGAACTTGGATTTATATAATCGAACTTGAATTCAGACTTGGATTTTTTTAGGTCCAATTTTTAAATGGATTGAACTTTATAAAGTCCGATCCATTGGCATCCCTAATTGTAATGGCCTATAAAATGGCTCTTTTCTGATTGAATAAATCACTGCAATTTTTTTTCATCCTCAGATTATATTTTATCTTGTTTTTTTTTCTTTTTTGTTATGTACCCAACATTTGTGGCATCAGAGACAAGTTACAAAAAATATATATTTGAGCAAAATACATTGAGAGAAACATCTTTCGTGAAATGGCTGGTACCGAAAGTTCAACAACAATATCACAACCTCTTCTTCCAATCTAAAGAACTTGGTGGAAAATGAATTCGTTGATCCTGATGAGGAAGCACGACTTAAGGATAACACGAAAAGGGACTCCAAAGCACAGTTCTTTATCCAACAAGCAGTCCATGATAGTGCTTTCTCGAGAATTATTGGAGCAACTACAATAAAGGAAGCTCGGACAAAATTGTAGACTGAATTCCAAGACTCGCTAAAGGTAAAAACAATGAAACTACAAAATCTACGACAAGATTTTGAGGATTTACAAATGAAAAATAATGAAACAATAGAAGTTTATTTGATCAGGGTATCTGGAATTGTTAGTCAAATGAATTCATATGATAAACATCCAACTGATCAAACTATTGTTTCTAAAGTGTTAAGAAGTTTGACTCTAAAATTTAAGCATGTTGTTGCTGCCATAGAAGAGTCAAAATATTTGTTTGTTTTTCTTTTGATGAACTAAAAAGCTCTTTGAAAGTTCATGAAACTAGAATTAACAGATCACTTGAAAAACATGAAGAGAAGACATTTCAAGTGACAAGAGAGTTTTCATTTTCAAGAGGACGAAGAAGAGGTGAATTTCGAGGACGCGACAGAGGACAAGCTAACCAAAGACAATATGAAAATGACCAGAGAGGAAAAAAGAATGGTATTCAATGCTACCATTGCAGAAAGTATGGACATGTGAAAGCAAATTGCTGGTACATGGAAAAACAAATAAACTATGCTAAAGAAGCAGCAGAAGAAGAAAGTAAGTTATTCATGGCCTATGTTGATACGGTTGATGTTTCAAATGAAGTTTGGTTTGTGGACAGTGGGTGTTCCAATCATATATGTGGCATGAAGGAAAAATTCAGAAAGCTTGATGAATCTTATAAGAAAAATGTAAGGCTTGGTAACAACATGGTAATTCAAGTCGAAGGAAAATACATTGTAGCTATGAACACTAACGACGGTAAAACAAAATTGATTTCTGATGTCTATTTTGTTCATAATTTGGCTCATAATTTATTGAGTGTTGGACAACTAATGAGTTGTGGGGGTCTTGTGTAATTAAAGATTGTAAATCTATGCAAACCATTGCGAATATTTACATGACAGAAAATAAAATGTTTTCACTTGAACTTTCAAATATGGAAAATTATACTGTTGCATGATTTAAGTGCAACACAAATGGTGGAAGTATACACGTCACAAGTAATAAAGTGATAGGTATCAAGTATTATCTCCACAAGGATTGGTTTGGGCCACTTTGCTTAAGTTACTACATTGTAAAAGAAATAGATTGATGGTGATGAATATTAAGTAAAATAAACTAAGTGAATAGAAAGAAGTAATCGATATGAGAGATTAGGCTAGGTTATCATGAGCAGTGGTGCAATTGCCGAATGAATTGTCGTGACTTCTGATTGCTGAGGCAATTCAATTATCGTGACAACTAGATTTGGATAAATGTTGTGGCAACTAGGTCACAAAATATACCGTGGCAACTGGGTTTGGATGAATACAGTAACAACTGGGTTTCCTTCTTCAATGTTCAGCGAAGTGTTCTTCAATACCTTCGAGTTATCCTTAACCGAAGAACTGGTGTTTGCGCATGCCTTGGTGATACATCCCTGCGTTAACCTTGGGTGAGTTACACCTATCTTGCACTCTTTTTAGCCGCTGAAATCTGATCCTTAATTCCTAAGGCGGATTAGTTTCCACCAACGTTCGTTCAAATGGAATCCATGTTCACTCGTTTCATGAATCTAGCTCTCCCGAGCCTAGATAAATGGATTCACTCGAGTTCCTTTCCCAATTCCCTCAAGGTAAAAATCAAGATCCAAGAATGAACAAACAATGAAAATTATTGAATCTAAAACCAAAAAACCATCAATTTGTCTCTTACACCAACAAAACCCAATAACCCGAGCCAAATTAAACTAGTTCATGGTTGGGTAAAGAGAAAATACAAAGGAATAAAACTTAGACATGGAAGGATTGCATGATACAAGATAAAATAAATGGAGAAAATAAAATTCTCCAATCTTTGTTGATGGTTGCGCTCATATCCCCCTTTTAGATCTGATATCTCTCTTAATCCACTCCCCTTTGATTTGCAATTTGATCCATATATATAGGGTGTTGCAATCAACTTTGTGTTGATATGAATGAGTTTGAATTAATTTGAATTAGAGATAATTAATCTCTTTTCTCTTTTATCTGTAGCAGCTCTTCAAATCTGAATCTTTATCCAATGTGATAAGGACAGTGTTGGACATAAAGCTAGAAATTCTAATCCTTATCCAGAACATGCCACGACAATCCTCTTGGCAAGTCGTCTTGCACAGAAAAAGAACAAAACCGTAGCGATTTCTCTAGAAAAATAGCAAAATGCAAGGCCTAGCCCAATAAACGGAAGGACTACGAGTTTTTGCATAAATAACTACAAAATGCAACTAAATGGGCCTAAGTCTAAACAATAATCTAAGAAAAAAAGGGTATAAAATACAATACTTTTTCACACTTATCACACCCCAAACTCGAACTATTGCGTGTCCTCAAGCAATGCAAAACACTAACAATTACCTGCCAAGGCATTTACCACCAAAAACATGCTTTTTACATGACTCCAATCCTCAGAATCGTGGCACAAAGAATTGATTACCTTTCGATCCTATGACATCATAGAGAATTACTCAAAATTAAACCATAATGTCAGTGAAAATATGTGTGTGGAGTTGTGTACAAGTTGATCATGAAGATTCCACGCAAATCGTAGGTTTTATTATTTATTTGCTGAGACAATTACGTCTGCTAGAGCCAGTTTTAGGCACCTCTAGCAAAGCAATTTCTTTTTAAATTAAATCAACTAGAGTCAGATGGGCACCTCTAGCGATTCTCAATACATGACAACTAGAGCTAGATGGGCATCTCTAGTAAGAAATTATCTTAATTCAAATTTTATTTCATTTTGGCTAGAGCCAGTTAGGCACCTCTAGCACATCTTCCAATTTTAATAACTTATAGTTTACTAGGTCTCCCTCAATCAACGAGTCACAACAATGTCAATATAAACAACATCATAACAAAATTCCAAGTAAACTTCATGCTAATCCTAAAATATAAGGTTTTCTCAACTAAGCGCAACGACAAAATTCATCATAGGATATCACAATAGGTTTCAACAGTTTTATTAGGTAATTGTCATGACAAGTAATATATGCAAACTAACATGAGACAAACAAAATAAATGCAAATGACCATGAGACAAACAACAACAAAACAAGACAACCCCCCATAAACTTGAGTGAAGCATTGTCCTCAACGCATGGAAAAAATAAACAAAAGAAAAAGAAGAATGTAATGCAAATGAGTTAATCGGAGAGGTCGTCACCTCGAATTTGTAGTGTCCATTGGGCCGTTTGCTGCCTCACCTAGCTGGTGATGGTGCATGATCACTTTTCACAATTTCCTCGACCTCCTCAATCGACTCACCCTCCTTCTCGGCTTTTCCAGTGGTAAAGTTTCATGCTTCGATGTTGTCTTTGTGCAGAACAGTGATTATCGCGATAATGTCACTTAGAGATGGTGATGCATCGCTTGCTGGGGTAAGTAACTCAGTAGGGACCCTTGGAAAAGGTACTCTGCACTTCAAATTATCCTCCAATGTCCCGCGCTCTAGAGCGATATCCCAATCCTTTACAAAGCACTAGAATAGTTGCAACTTTGCTTCCAATTGATCCAATCGTTGCAACTTTGCTTCCAATTGATCCAATCGTTGCAACAATGGACGAACAAGGTTAGCTGGCACCTGAGGAATTGCCGCAACATGTGCACTTGTTGGGGCAGGTCTAGGAACCTTAGCTCATTTTTCCTTGAACAATTTTTGCTGGTACTTCTTGCATCATCTTCATGTAATAGCTTTCGGACCAACCTTCTTTCAACTGTAACTACTCGTTCGTTGCATCTGATGGCACCAACACATTTTTTTCAAAGTGTCGTGATCAAATTAGAGAAGTACAATGAGCTCACGTCCATCTTGCTGCATGCACAAATGTCATTAACAAGTATACAACCAATATTAAAAGTGCGTATATGCAAGATAGAGTGAATTAAAAGTAAACAAGAAGACGAAACAATAGTGTTATGCGCAGTTGGCAAGTTTTGACGTTGTTGTTCCACAACTTCGCTTCGGGTTTTAGCAAAATCTGGTTAACCGTCCCCTTCATGTTCTATTCTGTCACATCCCAAAAACTGGCCTAGTCGAAAATAGGTTCCAGTGATCGAAAATTTTGAATCCGATGTGTTAAACGTTTGTAATGATTGACCCTTGTACCCCTATTGTATAATGAAGTTACATTTTGGTCTTATTTGAGTGAATGAACTTCCTTGTATGAAATTCAAACCAAATTGTAAACTCTAAGCTAGGCGTATCAATACTGTCAAGCTGTAGCGACGTTTTAAAATAAAACTTGGAGTCGCCACCGGTCACTTGGATTAGGTAGACTGGACACCGAAAAACAAAACCTAAATAAAAGAAAAATAGTGTACATGGTATTAATTTTATTTTATTTTCATAAATACTTCTTTTAATTTTTAAAAGTAAATAAAACAGTTAATATTATACAATATTTTAAAATTACTTTTATTATTTCAAAAATAGATTTTTTATACATTAATTTTTTTAATAGTCTAAAGGTGATTACAAGGTAATATATGTTTATATATATTTTTAATCATTTGACAATGGACACACACCTTGTATACAAAGCGATTGAAACCTGAGCCTCCTAAGATGAACATTATCCTTTTTTTCACTGGGGCTGCTTGTTGGGTTCCATAAATTTTTTAATAGTCTAAAGATGAGTACAAAGTAACAATGTGTATATATCTTGTAGACAAAACGATTTGAACTCGTCTCTCCTAGAATAAACATCGTCCGTTTTTTTCGTGGGACATTTGTTGGGTTTTGGGTTCCACAATTTTTAAATGTATAAACCAATAACAATTCAAATATTATAACTCGATTAAAATTTTCAGTTTTCTTAGTTTCTTTGTTCAGTTCTATTTCTTGGTTTTCTAAGCATAAGCCAATCGGGTTTCACAGTTCAGGATTTCACGTGTTTGGTGAAAGCAGTGAAAAAGGGGAGACGGCAATTCAATAAACCCAAACTTCTATTGTCCAAGTATTTCTCGACTCTTCAAGACATTTTTTTAAAAAGTCATCTTTAGAGCAGTCAATTACGACCTTAAATAATTGATATAATATTCTCAGGATATTATATATAATTATAGTCATAAAATTTTATCTTTTAATTCTTTAAAGAGTCTCAAAAATACTACGTGTCGTCACGCAATTTATGAGATCAATATGTGATTTACATGACTTAGAGAGTATACTGAAAATTACAAAGATAATTCATTTGATTTATAAAATCTAATTAACAATCACTGAATTCAACTTTAAATTAGACTGTTGTTGAGGATGTATAGTGTTAGGCGGCAACAGTAGAATGTAGACGGTTGCCTGCTGAGCGTAGACGACCAAAATCAGCCTTAACATTTTAATCTCCGTTTGTTTGCTCATGAGTCCTCACTTCCGACCAAAAAGCTTAACGTAAACGACCTTTTCATTGGCACTACTTTTATTAGGTTAGAAGTGAATGGGAAACAAAAAGGTTGTGTCCACGTCAAGGAATTTTAAGAACAAATAGTGGTAAATGTTTGAAAAAAAATGGAGCGAACAGGCTCCTAAACCCAGACTATATATGAAGAATCATCATAAAAACTGGACGACCGCGTCAAGGCTTGTTTCACACCATTCACACGCAATTTCTAATATGAAAGGATAAAATGATGGCAGGAGACTCGTTTAGGGGTTAGGTATTTAGTTTAAGAGTTTAAGTTTTTAGTAGGTAGCTAAACCCAATATTATTCATTTTTTGATCAAAACGAGGGAAATTTATTAAAAAAAACAATTACAAAAGAGGCATAAGTCTATGAGGGATGTTAGAAACCCAGTCCGAGGGACAATGTAGAGAGGAAGAAGATTTAGCGACCTAGTTGGCCTCTTTATTACACGCACGTGGAACAAAGGAAAAAAGACACGAAGAAAAAGTGGAGGATAAGAAAAGAATATCCTCTTCAATAGCAGCAGTTTCCCAACAAGACCGGTGAGCAAGATTAAGGCGGTTAACCACCTTGAGACAATCTGATGCAAAGATAACCCTGTAAAAACTTGCTTCCTTGGCCAATAAGAGCCCCAGTCGAATTGCCGATGCCTCTGCAGAACCAACAGAAGAGACAACAGAAACTCTCGTATCTCCATAAAGGAGAGAACCGGTATGGTCACTAACAACCGTCACAACCGAAGCCTTGTTGGTCGTCTTCATAAAAGCTGCATCACAGTTAACTTTGATCGTCCTCGCTGGAGGGGGAACCCAAGACATGGCAATAGGAGGACAAGGATGCGTTCCCTTGGGGGCCTAATTTGGGCTTGAGAGAATTCCATGAAAGCACTTTCAGCCGCATTCCATATATCCCACGGAGAATCAACCAGTCCTTCAAAGACAAAGCCATTTCTGGATTTCCAAATCGCCTAACAAAGAAACACAATAAGATCACATCCTTCATCAAAAGTTCTTAGTCTCCTAAAGTCCATAATTATCTCCCACCATTTACTAAAACCCGAAAAACCGACTGGAGATGGGGAATAGCTGAACCCTGAAGCTCTCCAGACTGTCTGCGCAAAGGGACAAAAGAAAAGCAGATGCTCAATGCTCTCCGAAGCCGTCCCACAACGCGGACATCTATCAGAGGGAGAGAACAATCCATGAAACCGAGCAGCCAAAATGCCTTTGGTCGGAACAATGTTATGACACAACTTCCACATAAAAGATCATATTTCCAATGACACCTTTAGTCCCTATATAGACCGCTAAACAGACTTCTTCCAAGCAATGAAATCACTTGATGATGGATTGTTGGTGATTTCTTGGTTCTTTTCAAGAAAGCGATACCCTACTTTGGATGTATACTCTCCATCTTTTGAACCTGCCCAAATAAGAGAATATTTGGAAGAAAGGCCTCCTAAGGGAATGGCCAAGATAGCTTCAAGCTCATTCGGGGAAAAGAGAGCTTCAAGCTTGCTCTCGTCCCAAGCCATATGATCACTACAGATCAGACTAGACATTGTGATAGAAGAGCACCTAAAAGGGAACGTAGAGGAAACACGGAAGGATAGAGCTTTCGAAATCTATTTTTTTGTCCCAAATAGAGATACTTTTACCATTTCCAACTCTCCACAGTGAACCTTCTTGAATCAAACGAATACCTTCTCGAATGCCAGTCTACGCCCATGACGGGTTATGACTCGTAGGCGCTTCAATCAGATCTCCATTAGGAAAATAAATGCCTCGGAGAGTTTAGGAAAGAATGGAATCGGGATTCTGAAGAAGCCTCCAAGAAACTTTAGCAATTAGGGCGCGATTGAACAATCTGAGATCCCAAAACCCCATGCCACATTTATTATTTGCAAGGCATAACTTCTTCCAACTAATCTAGTGAATGCCTCTTTCATTAGCATTGGCATTATTCCACCAAAATTTACCCACCAGGGAGCAAATTTCATCACAAAAAGTGGAAGGAAGGAGAAAGCATTGCATGACATAAGTAGGAATAGCCTGAACAACAGCTTTGATAAAGGCCTCATTGCCTACTTGGGTTAGAAACTTTATTTTACAACCTTTGAGTTTAGTCCTTACTCTTTCCATAATGAATTTAAGCGCCTCTTTCTTACTCCTTCCCTAAATAGAAAGAAGACCCATATACTTTCTATCTTTTTCCATGAGGATGAAACCAAGGATAAAAAACATGTGTTATTTAAGTCTCGTGCTTACATCAGGAGAGAAGAAGACTGATGATTTGAAGGAATTAACAGTCTGCCCTGTCATACGTTGGAAGTTGTTCAGAATACTAATGATAGTATGGCAATTTTTTTCTTCGGCTAGAGTAAACAGAAGAAAGTCATCAACGAACATCAGATGGCTAAGAGTAGGACATCGTCTTTTAATTTTGAAACCATCAAAGAGGGAAGAGTTCATATCCCTAGCAATAAGCCATGTAAAAATGTTTGAAATAAAGAGGAAAAGGAAGAGAGAAAGGGGATCCCCTTGTCTAAGGCTTTTACTCGGGAAGAACTCCCCATGTCTTTCCCCATTAATAACCATGGAAAAGGAGATAAAGGAGACACACTTCATAACTCTTTGAACCCACCAGTTAGAAAAACTCATTTTGGACATAACGAACTGAAGAAAGTCCCAATCAACTTTATCATAGGCTTTCTCCATATCAATCTTGAGGGTCATGGATCCTTTAGATCCTTTCTTCATTCTCATGGCATGGAAAGCCTTGTGAGCAAGAATGATGTTATCCTGAATAAGTTTCCCATTAACAAAAGCGGATTGCACAGGGCAATGATATCCAAAAGAAAACCTTTGAGTCGTGAGGCCAGAATCTTTGTAATGACTTTCATTGAAAAGTTTCATACGCTAATCGGTCTGAAGTGGTTGACCTCACTGGGGTTCTTCTCGGGATGAGAACGATATTTGTATTGTTGATCTTATGATCCAAAGAGCCAGTGCAAAAGAATGGGTAACCATAGTAACAAGGTATCTATTTATAACATCCCAGAAGGAAGGATAAAAACATCCAAGAAAACCATCAAGGCCAGGTGCTTTGGATGCCCTTATACTAAAAACAACTTTATTGATCTCCTCTTCTGAGATTTCTTTACTCAAACATCGGTCATCTCGTTAGAAACAACAAGAGGGATGCATTCTTCCAATCCATGGAAATTAATTGTCCTATCTTTTAAGTAGACTTTCTAAAAATGTTGATGAAAGTAATTTGCAATCTTCGTAGATTCCTCCAACCATTCCCCATTCTCCTTTTTAATTCTGCAAATCGTATTGGCTCTTCGATTTTGCAATATTGTGGCATGGAAGAATTTGGTATTCTTATCCCTATAATTAAGCTAATTGATTTTGGCTCTTTGGTGCCAGTGCCTTTCCTCGCTTTCCTATAAACGATCAAGTTCCTTCTTTAACAGCTTAGAATCAGAGAGCTCCTCTTTGCTCAAAGGTCTCCCTTGAAGGGTCGATATCTTCCTCACGATTTCTTGCTTCCTTTGCAGATTAACCCAAAATTTGAGTTTGCTCCATTTGATTAGGGATACTTTAGTCTTTTTTAACTTCCTACCAAATCATAAGGAGTCTGAGAATGAAGGTTCGATGCTTACCCCTTATGTATAGTAGAGGAACGCTCTTCGTCCAAGAGCCATTTGGTTTCAAATTTAAACTTTTTCCTATACCTCTTGTTAAACCCATGAGGGAAAACAAATATTTGGGCATGGTCCGAGGC
Source organism: Hibiscus mutabilis (assembly GCA_019671005.1). NCBI lineage: Eukaryota > Viridiplantae > Streptophyta > Magnoliopsida > Malvales > Malvaceae > Hibiscus > Hibiscus mutabilis. Next base: position 20,034,906 of record CM033721.1, on the reverse strand, counting down.
AATATCAACATCAAGCATCCCAAGAGCTTTGGGGAAGATACCACATTCCTAGGAGCATAGGACTCGCTCCAATTTCTCAAGGATGGAATTATCCTCACTTCTCTAGTTTAACCAAGTGAAATTTCCTCCCTTAATAGGCAATTCCATAAGACCGGTGGAATCGACAAAATCATAAAACCATCTCGCATCAAAAGGGTCGAAGGGAAGCCTACCTTGTTTCTCCTTTTGGCAAGTGACAATGCTCGAATTAACGATTACCAGCCAGCTCACATTCACATCACTTCTTAACTTAGCCAAGGACTCCTAAAACACATCTTTTTCTTCACGGTAATGAGGGCCATAAATGAAGGTACCAAACCAATCTTTTTCCTTATTGATCGAAACCATGGCATCGATGAAGTGGTTTCCCTAATTTAGTAAAGCAACCTTTCGTTCATCAACCAAAAAGCTAGTCCCCATGTAGAGCCCCCTCAGATCCACATAGAAAGAGTTCTCTATTTTCATCTTCATCTTTATCTTCTCAAGGTATCTTTTTTCTGTTTGGTTTCACTTAAGAAAATCAAACTCAACTTATGCTTAAACACTACATTTAGAAGGGCTCTCACCATTTCTCTACTCCCTAATCCCCTTATATTCCAGGCCAAAATAGTCATCAATCTTAGGCTTTGAAAAGCTAAAAGATGAGCTATCCTTAACCAAACCAGAGCAGGTACCAAGGCGCCAACTCCATTCGGTAGTAGCTGGGAAGTTTCCTTACCAGGGGAGGCAAACTGACTGAGCTAGAAAGCACTAGAGAATCAAGATCACAAAACCAAGCCCCCAACACCAGTGTAACCCCCTCGACCTAGCCTAGTCGCAAGACCGAACCGAGCGAGCTATATTGGGTTTGCCGAAACAAACTCGTAAAGATTAACTTTAATTACAACCATTTTTTATTTTTATCTTATCTAGATGCAACATATTAACCTATGGTGTGCATACTGGCAGCGGGTGAAAACTCAACACAATTAGGCAACGAATCGATATACAATTGTTTGCAATTGCAATTTAGGGACCAAATTATAATTCTAGAAAATTATAGGGACTTAACCCATTTCAAGTTTACCGATCCTCAATTAATTAGGTTTCATGCTCTTATGCAAAAAATCAGCTCAAAATGATCATTCAAACTCATCCAATTGCATATATAACATTCAGGGACCAAAATGAAAGAAGCAGAAACTTCCAAACATTTTAATAACTGATTTAACTTCTACCCGTATCAGTACACGAGCAAGTGTATCGGTACACCTTGCCATTTCTTAAAATCTCATATTCAAGCAGCCCAAAATCGTATCGATACAACTTAGGCGTATCGATAGGCCTTGCTAAAATACTCTTGTCTGTACCGAAACACTTCCCCGCATACCGAAATGTTGTGCCTAAAATAGCTTACCCGTATTGATACGGGAAAATGTGTACTGATACGCTTGGACCTGTAATGTCCAATTTTGCTGGTTTTACAAGCTTTCAAGACTACGATAACACTCTAACATGCTTCAAACATTAACACAATATCACTATAGATCGATCCTTACCAAAACATCACAGAATTAACATCATAACATAGCTTAATGCTTCAAAGATAAAATAGAGGCATGCTTCCTAGGAACCAAGTTAAATAAAGCATGAATCAAAAAATTCCAAACATTACCAAGCATTTAAGGCCATTTACAAACCAAAACAACATAGCAAACATGCTAAAACATGGAGTTTATCAAAATGCATCCCAAACCAAACAATGAACCTCATTGTCTTTATTACTACAAAGTCTAAATCGAAATCATACTGTTAAATCCGAAGTCCTTGGTAATCCCTTGCCCACACGCTGCCTCCCAAGCTTTAATTCTCTACATTGATGGACAAAAAGAGCGTAAGCACACAAGGCTTAGTGAGGAGTGCTCAAACAACACACCATCAATGCATTTTTAAACCATTTTCCAAAACCACATTGAAATCACCACATCAATCATCATTTAAAAACATCATGCCTTGAAAACCATGCACTTAACACTTTCAAAAACCAGCATATCAAACCAAGTGTAACATGTATCATGGATCAACAACAAATCCCATTATTAACCCTTAATTTAAACCTTCCCAAGCTTAACAACCATATGCAAAGCTTAAATAGTAAAAAATGTATAAACCAACATTATACATTAACAACCATCAACATGATACATCAACAATTATATTGGCTTTCAAGTGATAATAAACCAAGTTCTACTTTCTAAAATATAACATCGGATACACAGATTCAACAAGTGTCCTCTCAACACTTCATGTCATCTCAACCGGAATACAAAGGGTACATTCACAACCGAGGACATCAACCCCAATCATCAGTTAGATGCATAATCCACTAACGAGAGATTTCGATACCATATAACCTCTCAACTGTTAGGGTATTTGGATGGATTATTTGGTACACCGTATAAACCCCTCGACATCCAAGACGACTTTTTATAGTGCACTATCAATCCTATGGCCGACCAATTATATCCGATAACATTTTAAACCACATCACTTGCCAATATAATTCATTATTAACCATGTACCTCATTGTTTTTATATGCATCGATTCAAAACCATTTTGAAGGCAACAAATCATGCTTTTAAACAAGTATAACTCATACTTACATAGATCACTTACCACGTGTATCCATCATCATTTCATGATCAAAAAAAGTATATAACATACTTTAAAACATGCTTAAACAATAGGAACCATGTAATTCAAAACAAGTGCATAAAACCATTTCATTAAAGCATGACCGAGAAAGAAACCCTTTATACTTACTTCAGAGTTTAAACCAGCATTTCAAACTAAGTTTAAACTCTCACAAACCACCATTAAACCATTTCAAAGCTGAAATCCACGTTCTCACTTACCGACACACAAAACTTTAATCGTCGATGCAAATACAACCGTCCGAAGCCTCCGAAGCTTCACCGAAGACCTTAGGATCACTCTTCCATGTTTTAATCACATAAAAATAGAGAATTAATGCATTATCATGCATTAATAATCCCAACAACAACACTCCTCAACTTCGCCTCACAAACAACCATCGATCGTTGTCTGAAAGCAACCGTAAACACCTTTCAAATTAACCTAAATTCAACCCAGCCACAATATAACATTTCAATCCACCAATTAACACCAATTGAAATTCAAAAACAATCCAAACCAATCCTTATACTTCCAGCAAACATTATACCTTCATAACACCTCAAAAACACATAACTAGCAACCTAGAAAATTAGAGATTCGCATAGCCTCGTGATTCTAATGTTAAAATCAATCATTTAACATTATAAAAACATCAAAATAATGTTCTAATCTGATCAAGAACCCAAAAAAATAGATTCAAAACGAAGATCATTCAATTTCATCAATTAAATCTCAATTAAACCAATTTTCCACAATTAAATCATCAAAACTCATTAGAAAACATTTATAAAGGATCAATAACTTGGAATTTTGAGTAAAGAACCACACATTAGAGAAGAAGGACTAAGCTCACCTCTAATTTTGACTTTCCTCCTTAATTGTATTGATTTACATGAGAAAACAAGATTAGAACAACAAGGGTTTGATAGGAAACAATTAAGAATTCATTTGACATTAAAAGATAATCAAGAAGTTACCTAAAGATTTTGAATAAGAAAAGAGTGTTTGGCTGAAGAGAATTTGAGAGAAAATCTTTTTAGAGAAAAGTTAGTTACGTAAAATTTACTTAAGAATTAATTATGAAATTAATTCCTCAAAATCTATTTATACCCTCCCTAAATCTTTTTAAAATAACAAATTAAGGAGAAAAGTCTGATATTAGACTTTGGGCAAATAGCTCCTTAAAGATTCAAAGTTTTGATCCTTTTACAAAACAGTCACTAAAAATAGTTTTCATTCTTTACATTTTAGTCACTAGTCAAAATGTCACATTTCCAAACCTCGTTCTCCAAAAATTTTCTCACCTGAAAATATTTAATTCAATTTTAATCTTGAATCCGATTCGAATCTCTAACCTGGTCTACCGGACCGTCTAATCTATTTATAAACTGCTAGGCCCAAAACGGGGCGTTACAACTCCCCCCACTTAGGAAATTTCATCCTTGAAATTTTACATGAAGGAAACAAATGCGAAAATTGTTTCAACATGTCCACTTTGCTCTCCCACATGGCCTCCTCAACTCCCTGATGTCGCCACAACACCTTTACAAGTTCAATCGTCTTGCCACAAATAACTTTACTGCTGGAATCAAGGATCTCTACTGTTTCCTCATCATATGACAAATTCGGTTGCAACTCAATATCCTCCACCGACATAACATACGATGGATTCGATCGATACCTCCGCAACATCGATACATGAAACACATCATAAATCTTCTCCAACTCAAGAGGTAACCTCAAACTATAAGCTACAGAACCAACTCACTCCATAATCTCATACGGTCCAATAAACCTCGGACTAAGCTTACCCCTACGTCCGAACCGCATCACCTTCTTCCAAGGTGACACTTTTAAGAACACACGATCACTAACCAAATATTATCTCTCTACGCTTCAAATCCGGGTAGGATTTCTGACGATCCAAAGCCGCTTTTAAGAGATCACAAATAAGTTTCACTTTCTCATTCGTATCCTTTAACTATAATTATAGGCAAACGCCACCAATGGTAACTGTCTCTCCCAGGTTCCTTGGAACTCTATGATACAACACCTCAACATATCTTCCAAGACTTGGATCACTCGTTTAAACTGACCATCCGTCTGAGGATGATACGAAATACTGAAACTCAACAGTGTACCCAAAGCTCGATGCAAATACTCCCAAAACCATATTGTAAATCGTGGATCTCGATCCCAAACTATGAACTTAGGCACACCATGCAAACGCACAATTTCGGCGATATACAAATCTGCCAACTTATCCAAAGTATACGTTGTATGCACAGGCACAAAATGCGCATATTTCATAAACCGGTCAACAATCACCCAAATAGAATATTTTTTAGTGGGCATCAACGGTAACCCAAACACAAAATCCATGGTGATTCTTTCCCACTTCCATTCCGGTATCTTCAACTGTTGCAACAACCTGGAAGGAAACTGATGCTCAGCCTTAACGCGCTGACACACCATACATCTAGCAACAAAATCAGCCACATATTTCTTTAGCCCAACCCAATAGTACTCTCTCTTCAAGCCTTGATACATCTTAGTACTACTAGGATGCATAGCAAAAGGACTAGCATGAGCCTTGGACAAAACAATACGCCTTAACTCATCATCATTGGGCACCACTATTCGGTCTTTAAAACACAACACTCCATCATCATTAAAATGAAAATCCATCGGATTCTCATCCATGATGTCCTTAACATGTGATACCAATGCATCATCATAAGGTTGCTTTTCTTTAATCAACTATGACAAAGATGGCTTTATTTTCAACTCAACCAACAAACCCCCCATATCGCGTCATACTCAACCGCGTAAACATCGCCTCAACTCCACTGCAACCATCCTACTCAAAGCATTGGCTATAACATTAGCCTTTTCTGGATGATACTCAATCGTCAAATCATAATCCTTAAGAAACTCCAACCATCTACATTGCCTAAGATTCAAATCCTTTTGAGCCATCAAATACTTCAAACTCTTGTGATCCGTTTACACAACACATTTTTCACCATAGAGATAATGCCTCCAAATTTTCAACGCAAACACAACCGCGACAAGCCCAAGATCATGGGTAGGATAATTGCGCTCATGCGCATTCAATTGTCTAGATGCATAAGCCACAATATTTCTTTCTTGCATCAACACACAACCCAACCCCACGTATGATGCGTCACTATAAACCACAAACTCCTTACCCGATTTAGATTGAATCAAGATAGGAGCTTGCGTCAATGCCTCTTTCAACTTTTTGAAAGCTCGCTGTCTATCCTTTGTCCACTCTAAATGAACATTCTTTTGCAACAACTTAGTCAAAGGCGCAGCAATCTTCGAAAAACCATCCACAAACCTACGATAATAACCTGTCAAACCAAGAAAACTACGAACCTCCGACACCAACCTATCACCGCCTCTATCTTATGAGGATCAACCTAAATTCCTTCAGCCGACACAACATGCCCAAGGAAAACAACCTCCCTAAGCCAAAACTCACACTTGCTCAACTTAGCATACAATTGATTATCCAACAACGCTTGAAGCATAATCCTCAAAGGTCTATCATGATCCTCCTTGGTACGAGAGTACACAAGAATATCATCGATGAAAATGACCACAAAATGATCCAAAAACTCATGAAACACCCGATTCATCATATCTATGAACGCGGCAAGGGAATTAGTCAAACCAAACGGCATTACCAAGAACTTATAATTCCTATACCTCGTACAAAAAGCAATCTTAGGCACATCCACATCATTTACCTTCAACTGATAATACCCGGACCTCAAATCAATATTGGAAAACACTAATGCACCTCTAAACTAGTCAAATAGATCATCAATCCTTGGCAGTGGATACTTATTCTTAATCGTCAACTTATTCAGTTGCTGATAATCAATACACATCTACATCGTGCCATACTTTTTCACAAACAACACCGGTACACCCCACGACAAAACAATAGGCCTAATAAACCCTTGATCAAGCAACTCCTAAAGTTACGTCTGCAACTCCTTCAACTCTTTCGCATCCATACGATATGAAGCAATAGACACTAGAGCTGTATTCGCATACAACTCAATGCCAAACTCAACATCTCTATTCGGTGGCAAACCATGCAATTCCTTTGAAAAATACCCAGAAACTCACACACAATGTGAATATCTTGAACACGCACTTCCTTTGATCCCAAATTCATAATATAGACTAAGAATGCCTCACAACCATAATCCATCAAACAACTCGCTTTTAGAGCCGAAATAACATTGGACAATAACTTAGTATTTTCACCCACGATTACTACCTCGTAATCATCAACGAGTTTCAAGGTAACTTGCTTAGTTTCAAAATCAACCACAGCTCTACGCTCAGTCAACCAATCCATACCCAAGATTACATCAAAATCGTGAAACAGAAACTCCATCAAATCAACTGCAAACACATGACCTTGAACAGTCAAAGGACATCTCCTATACAACCTTCTTATAACAATCGTCTCACCGAAAGAACTAGTTACTAGCATTACTACATTTAACATCTCAACCGGTATATCAAGCACATGTGCATGCTCACGCAAGATATAATAATGCGTAGAACCAGAGTCAACCAAAGAAAACAATGGCAAATATTGCAAAGTAAATGTACCTACAATCACATCAGTGTCGTTGCATCCGTCGTGATATGTGTACACCATCGCAAGGCCACCACCCTCAGGTTGAATAGCAACGGTATGAGCTACCGTCCTTGGACCCTCATCCCTACGCTGAAACTGTCCTTAGCCACGACCACAACCTTGCTGTGGTGCAACTGCAGGTGCCCTATACTGTCTACCACCACAATTGCGTCTTAGATGATTGTTCAATCCACAACTCCAATAAGAATTAGCAACAAGAGCAGTAGGAGCATGTCTTTCATGAGCCAAACGTGGACAGTCTCGTCTCATGTGCTCACGTGATCCACATACCCAACAGGTATTAAAAGTCGATCTAGCCTGGGTATCCTGACCATGCGATCCACGCCCAGCACCACCTCCATCTCGTCTTGAATCAAAGCGATACCTCTTATCTCAATGCTTCTTATACTGACCACCACTGAAACTAGAGTCTGCAACTAAAGCCAAAACCAGCCACACGAGATGATAAACCCAAGTTCTGCTCAATATCCTTCGCTCGTGTAACCAATATGTTGAAATTGGTATAGTTAGAAGCCAACATATATGTCTTTACATCCTGTACCAATCCGTAACGAAATCGGTCATAGTGATGCCTCTTATTCGGTACCAGCTCAGGAGCATACTGACTAAACCGAACAAACTGAACCTCGTACTCAGCCACAGACATACCGCCCAGAACCAAAGCATGAACTCACATTTTTTTCATCCAAATATCTAAGTCCTAGATACTTCTTCTTAAAGGCAGCTTGGAAAAACTCCCAATCCATATCGTTGGGTTCCATGCCCACAGTTGTAGTTGTCCACCAACTATAAGCATCACCTTGCAATAGGGATACAACACACCTCAACTTACGAGCGTCATTACACCCCATTTGGTCCAAAATCTGAACCGTACTGGCCATTCATGCCTTAGATGCCTTAGGTGACAACCTACGGTACTCAACTCATCCCAAACTAGGGAAGCATTCCAGCGGCAATCCTGTTTGCCGAACAATTGGCGCAAACACATGCGTTCCAACAAAAATAGCTTGAAAAGATCCAATCATCGCATGTATCAAAGGCGTCACATCACCTAACACGGGCCCAACTGTCTCAGGTGGTGCTTGCTTCACATTCTCAGGTGGAATAGGTAGAGGGGGTGGAAACCCTCCAAGAGGTACAACATCCTCCTAATTTCCCTGCCCAATGGAAACAACAATCATACCAGATCGCAACTCTCTCCTCGGTCTCATCGTGCTAAAATATCTAAGGCATGGTAACACATCAAAACAAATAATCAGGCCAGCCTTAAGCAAGGGTCCAAAACTTCCATTTCAAATCAAAACATTTCAGACTGTAGTAATAAGGCAATGTGTCCCCAGAACATACCCCAACATGGCATATAGCAACCAGCGTGCATATAAAAATCACCGTGCATAAAAAACAACAAGGAACAACCAACTATAACATTTCAACAATCATAACATCATCCCACTTATCACAAACATGTCTCTGATACCACCAAATGTAACGCCCTCGACTCGGCATAGTTGCAAGACTAAACCGAGCGAGCTACATTGGATTTGTCGAAACAAACTCGTAAAGATTAACTCAAAGTACGACCATTTTTTTCTTTTTATCTTATCTAGATACAACATATTAAACTATGGTGTGCATACTGGTAGCGGTTGAAAACTCAACTCAATTGGGCATCGAATTGATATCCAATTGCTCGCAATTGCAATTTAGGGACCAAATTGTAATTCTAGAAAATTATAGGGACTTAACCCAATTTAAGTTTACCGATCCTCAATTAATTAGGTTTCATTATCTTATGCCAAAATCAGCTCAAAATGATCATTCAAACTCATCCAAATGCAAACATAACATTCAGGGACCAAAATAAAAGAAACAGAAACTTTTAAACATTCCAATAATTGATTTAAATGCTACCCGTATCGGTACACGAGCAAGTGTATTGGTACACCTTGCCATTTCTTAAAATCTCAAATTCTAGTAGCCCAAAACCATATCGATACGGCTTAGGCGTATCATTATGCCTTGCTAAAAGACCCTTGCTCGTACTGAAACACTTCTCCGCGTACCGAAACGTTATGCCTAAAATAGCTTACCCATATCGATACGGGGACATGCGTACTAATACGCTCAGACCTGTAATATCCAATTTTGTTGGTTTTACAAGCTTTCAAGACTACGACAACACTCCAATATGCTTCAAACATTAACACAACATCACTAAGGATCAATCCTTACCAAAACATCACAAAATTAACATCATAACATGGCTTAATGCTTCAAAGATAAACTAGAGGCATGCTACCTAGGAACCAAGTCAAATAAAGCATGAATCACAAAATTCCAAACAGTACCAAGCATTTAAGGCTATTTGCAAACCCAAAACAACATAGCAAACATGCTAAAACATGGAATTTATCAAAACGCCTCCCAAACCAAACAATGAAACCCATTTCCTTTATTACTAAAAAGTCTAAATCGAAATCATACTTTCAAATCAAAAGTCCTTGGTAATCCCTTGCCCACACGCTGCCTCCCAAGCTTTAATTCTCTGCATTGATGGACAAAAAAAACGTAAGCACACAAGGCTTAGTGAGGAGTGCTCAAACAACACACCATCTGTAACACCCTAAACCCGGCTTAGAATTAAACCGAGTCTAGAGTGTTAAAAGCAAACACTCATAACTAACTTGTCTTGCAAGTTAAGACCTAAACATTGAAAATGGTCAATAATTTAAAACTTTTTAATTTAATGATCTATGAACTTAGCATTTACCTAGATTTATTCATCTTCTTTTATAGACAAATTAATAATCAATTCTATTTTTTTCGATTAAAGACTAGAAGGTACTTATAATTCAAGTCGTGTGAATAGATAAAGTTGTGAATTTTCATACTTTTTCTCAATAGCCATATTATCTCCAAGATTATTAGAGAGGCTCAATTACTATTCCAATTTTAGGAACCAATTTATCAACATGCGATATTAAAGGAGAATCGATCCCTTATAGACTTTATGTCCAGATTACAATTTAACATCTTAAGACTATCAATGCTAAGTCAAATCACAATAATTTTGTCACACCCTAGCTCATTTTACTAGAATTTTGTCCTTCTATATAAATTTAGACCAAACTACATTCAATTACAATGTACATATGATTGATATGTTAATGATGATATATATTCTTGGATTACCAGCATCGATTATAAGCTCATAAAACATACGTATGTCTTGATAACATGCTTCGAATATAAATACGTACTTTACTCGGTTGTTTATTCTTAAGCATTGGTACACAATTGGATTATCAAATTCAACCTTATTCATATGAACTTTTCATAGTATTTAACAGTCTTAAGATACATGGTAATCTTCGATTTTAATCTATATAGGAAAGCTCTAACCACAATACTTCAAGATCACTAAACAAGCAACCAAGGGTATATACATATATATATATATATATACATCTCACACATTTCGAAGATGACTTAAACCATAAGTTATAATCAAAGGTATACTAGCATACAATACTTGGCATTCAAAAAGTTTACTCGAATACTTTGCCCCAAATTAAACCAATACACCCAAGTTTTTGGTTATCAATACCATGCTTTGACCTATGACTCCCATGACAAAATACCATTCATACATATCCCTTACATTAAGAATCATTCGAATTGTTTATACAAATTAAACCAACTATATGAGCTATTAAATATTGATAAAAATGTACAAGCAGGGATTACTCTACAAATATCAAACAAATATTGTGCCACAATCCTAAGAGTATACTACTTAGGGAGAGTTCCAAGCTCTACTTAGATCTTGAAATAGGATGTATGACTCAACAACACTTGAAAACATAAGAGCTTTAATCCACCAGCAATGCATAATAATGAAATGCATTAGACTTATTTAGCCTAAGTGAGGTAGTGACATCCACTATTAACAAACATTTAAATACATGAATTCAATGAAATGCACATTCAAATACACAATCATATGTTAGCATTTGTTAATAGTGTCTTAAATTTACTTTTGTAAGATTGGGGTATTCGAAAGCTTCTATACAATTACATCAGTTTTATATAAGATCAACTTATCACATTTAAGTCTCCTTAAGACTTGGTATATACTCAATAGCCTTCGGATTCATTATTACTTATCAATCGCTTATCAATAGTTCAATTGAATGTTTGTTGCCTTATACTATAGGGATGCTTATTCATCTCTTGTAATACTTATATCGCGTGCTCACCAAGAGCCAATCTTATCATATGCTCACCAAGAGCTAACATTTACAATTATAACATTTTCAAGGTTTTCTTTCATATTTCTTATTCAATTTCTCAATGATATTCATGTCTTTTAAAGTTTGCCTTGGATCACAATTGAATGATGATTAACATTGGTCCGTGTTTGACCGAATAGGTCCAAGCGATACTTAGCTCAAAGCACATAGCGATGGCTAATATCGAAATATATCAATCCTAACTTCACATCTATCCAACCAAACTGTCGCCAATCTCCATACAACTCCCTCGTTACCTCCTACTGTCGCTAATAACATAACATATATCAATGGGGCGTCCCCCGAACCGTAGCTCATGGAACGTAGTCCCAATATACCAAGCATCAAACCAATGTATCCAAGGTCTTCCATTGAAAAGGCAACTTAAATGTCTTATCTCAATTTCAATATTGGGGAAGTATCTTATTGCACAAGTAACATTGCTTGTTATTAACTTAGTGTCTTATATCACTTTTGAGCTTTTGTTTCTTATCAATTAGTACTTTGTTGAGTTAAGACATGTCATCCTTCCTTTAGTTCCTTAACATTAGCATTCAATAGTTAGCTTCCAATATGATTCAATATATACAAAACCATCCATCACAAGCATAACATAGCAAGCCATAAAAATGCATATGATGTGCAACATTTCCAAAGACTTATCGTGTAAGCCATGCCATGAATGCAACTTCACATGGTGCTCTACTTGAGCCATATGTAAATGTTTATACAATTTAGATTCGAAATGTAATACTATAACAAGGTACGGTGTTACACCATGTCACCCGAGACCACACAACTACACTCACCTTATATTCCAATGTTATGGAACACCTGAATCCACTATACACAATTTACATCCTTCCTTAGCCATCCATATTCAATGTGTACCTCATACAATTTAGCAAGTCATTAGAACCATTTCAATTCTCTTACTAACACATAAACACATGAACATATTCAAGACAGCCTCTTAAATCACATATAGACACGTATAATCACACAACAATTATTTAATCACCATTATAACATTCTTATAGCAAAACAGTCCCAATTAACTTGTTTTAGCATTCGAAACTGCGTCATTTTAGCATGCCAAACTGTACATATAATCACATAAAACTGCACATTATCATTTTAATATACTGTGTTTCTGTCCGGATTTTAGACAACCAAAACTGCACAGATTTAAAGCCTCAATTCTGCATAGTCTTATAGATCAAAACTGCACTGTTCAGCTTACTAAAAACTGCATCAAACTGGACTGTTCTATATTTAAAAATCTGCAGTACTAATTACACTTATTCCTGCACATTTTAGACCATAAATTCTGCACAGTTTAACACTAAACTCTGCATTCAAAGCTGTCCAATTTAACTCTCAAACAAGTACACAACTGCATTCTCAAAACTGTTCTTGTAGGTGCAAAATTAGTCCTTTATACCTTTATATATATATCCGAATAATTCTTCAATCAATCGTATCAAAGCAAGCAATTCCTTTTTGTTTCATTAACCACTTACAGCCCTTAATCTTGCATACATTTTATATTTAATTTGCATAAGACAGTTCCAATTTGACACTCTCATTCACCTATTTAAAAAAACAGTTCAATATTCTTCTTCATAAACTCATACATATAGATTAACATTCATTGAGGTCTGCCTATTTCTCTCTAAAACAGGCATTGCCATGCTAATATAATTTTTCTTTCATTTAAACATGTAATCTATGAGTCCATTGGCATCTATTTCTTATGCAAACAGTCCAGGAATTAACTTAATACAGCCCTCTTTCAATTCCCATTTATAGAACAGTTCATATGGAAATCATGTCTTTAAAACAATTGAAAAATTCTCACATGCTCGTAGATACATGCTCAAGCAACCATACACAAGAATTTCACATCCCTTTTATTCAAAAAAAATCAATCCACAATGTGCATATCAAACTCGTGCAAAACAGAACAACATTCAAGTTCACAATATACACACACAAAACCATCTAAACTGCCCCTAAACATATTTGTATGCATTTAAATCTGCCCATAAGAATCGTAAACAGCCAAATCATGATTCAGGTATAAATTGATGCTTCTTATAATGTCAAAACAATCCCAAATTCTGTATATATGCACACCTACAGTTTTAAGGTAACTTACATGCTATTCTAATGCTTCAAGTAATCCAATTCTCATAGGTACATATATGGATTTACTCAAAACAGTTTCAATTTGAACACAGCCATTTCAACTAACCAAGCCACGTTTTTGTGAATACACATTCATGAGCAACCTTTTTAACTCTTTTTAATTAACAATAAGCAGCCCAAAAAAATCCATATTGTTCATCTAATTTCATAACAGGGCACTACCGATCTATTTCATTCAGGGTTTAACTCAATTTCAAACATAACAGCCCTTAAACTAGGCATCTATTTCACCAATTATGCCAATTCAGCATACAAATATTCCATTGCTGGATCATGCATATAAATTTCAAGGGTTTTTTTTCCCTTCTGACATGCTCGGCACAATCATTCAAACACTACTTGAATATTCAGATTTATAACTTTCATTCATAAGGGAAAGTAAAGAATGAATTTATACTCAAATTTTGCTAAAAGAAGACACCAAATCTACAACGGGAAGAAGATTAAAGTTTTCTAATCCCCTCTCTCTCTCTCCAGATCTCTTTTCTTTTTTTTTCCTTAGCATGAAGGTTCGTTTCCCTTGTAATGAAGGAAAAGGTGATGACTTGTCTCCCCTAAGTGACCGGCCATGACATTCCTCCCCCAAATGTCTATGATAATTGGATAACACATGTACAAACCATAATTCAATTCTTCTTTATCATGCATCCCTTAAAGCTTTCAACATATTCACACTAGTACCTCACACTTTAGTCTGCCCATGATACATTTGTACAATAGGGTCCCCAACTTAAATTGATTAGCATCTTAAGATTCAACTCCTAATTATATTGGTTCTTCAGTTTTTTTTCTTTGCTTTCAATTAAACCCAAAATCACATAATGATTCCTAATTGATAACAATTACACTATAAATAACTTACAATCAAGTTATTACTTTTAGGTTATGTTTCAGGGTATTACACTATCAATGCATTTTTAAACTATTTTCCAAAACCACATTGAAATCAAATTTTAAATTATCATTTAAAACATCATCCCTTGAAAACCATGCACTTAACACTTTCAAAAACCAGCATTTTAAATCATATGCAACATGCATCATAGATCAATAGCAAATCTCATTGCTAACCCTCAATTTAAACCTTCCCATACATAACAACCATATGCAAAGCTTAAAGAGTAAAACATGTATAAAACCAACATTATACATTAACAACCATCAACATGATACATCAACAATTATATTGGCTTTCAAGTGATAATAAACCAAGTTCCACTTTCCAAAATATAACATCGGATACACGAATTCAACAAGTGTCCTCTCAACACTTCATGTCATCTCAACCAGAAAACAAAGGGTACATTCACAACCCGGGGACACCAACCACAATCATCGGTTAGATGCATAATCCACTAATGGGAGTTCTCAGAACCATATAACCCCTCAATCGTTAGGGTACTTGGATGGAGTATTCTGTATACTGTTTAAACCCCTCGACATCCAATGCGACTTTTTATAGTGCACTATCAATCCTATGGCTGGCCAACTATATCCGATAACATTTTAAAACACATCACTTGCCAATACAATTCATTATTAACCATGTACCTCACTATTTTTATATGCATCGATTCAAAACCATTTCGAAGGCAACAAACTATGCTTTTAAACAAGTATAACTCATACTTACATGGATCACTTATCACGTGCATCCATCATCATTTCATGATCAAAAATAGTATATAACATACTTTAAAACATGCTTAAACAATAGGTACCATGTAATTCAAAACAAGTGCATAAAATCATTAAAGTATGATTGAGAACGAAACCCTTTATACTTAGTTCCGAGTTTAAACCAGTGTTTCAAGCTAAGTTTAAACTCCCATAAACCACCATTAAACCATTTTAAAGCTGAAATCCACGTTCTCACTCACCGACACGCAAAGCTTCAATCGCCGACGCGAACACAAGTGTCCGAAGCTTCATCGGCGACCTTAGGATTACTCTCTCATGTTTTAATCACATAACAACAAAAGATTAATGCATCATCATGCATTCATAACCCCAGCAACACCACTCCTCAACTTCGCCTCACAAACAACCATCAATCGCTATTCGAAAGCAACCGAAAACATCTTCAAACTTAACCTAAACTCAACTCAGCCACAATCTAACATTTCAATCCATCAATTAAAAACAATTGAAATTCAAAAACAATTCAAATCAATCCTTATACCTCCAAAAAATATTAAACCTCCATAACACCTAAAAACACATAACTAGCAACTTTGAAAATTAAAGATTCACATGGTTTCTAGATTCCAATGTTAAAATCAATCTATTAAAATTATAAAACATCAAAATCATGTTCTAATCTGATCAAGAACCCAGCAAAGCAGATCCAAAACGAAGATCATTCAATTCATCAATTAAGTCTCAATTAAACCAATTTTCCACAATTAAATCATCAAAACTCATTAGAAAACATTTATAAAGGATCAATAACTTGGGAATTTCAGTAAATAAACATACATTATCAGAGAAGGATGAAGCTCACCTCTAATGTTGACTTTCCTCCTTAATTGTATTGATTTACATAAGAAAACAAGATTAAAATAATAAGTTTTTGATAGGAAACAATTAAGAATTCATTTGACATTAAAAGTTTGAAGAAATCAAGAAGTTACCTGAATATTTTGAAGAAGAAAAGAGTGTTTGGCTGAAGAGAATTTGAGAGAAATTTAAAAAAAAAATAGTTACGTAAAATTTACTTAGAAATTTAATTCCTCAAAATCTATTTATACCCCTCCTCAAATCTTTTTAAAATTACCAATTAAGGAGGAAAGTCTGATATTAGACTTTGGGCAAATAACTCCTTAAAGATTCAAAGTTTTGATCCTTTTACAAAACTGTCACTAAAAACAGTTCACATTCTTTACATTTTGATCACTAGTCAAAATGCCACATTTCTAAATCTCATTTTTCAAAATTGATTTTACTAAAATATTCATATAATAAATAATGATTTTTATATATTTTTCCCAAATATTTTCTCACCCGAAGATATTTAATTAAATTTTAATCCCGAATCTGACTCGAATCTCTAACCCAGTCTACAAGACCGTCTAATCTGTCTATAAACTGGTAGGCCCAAAACTGAGGCATTATACCCAGCTTCAGAACGAGAACCAATCAAGAAAACAAACAAACAGTCCCCCCACTTAAGGATCACCACATACAGAACAAGGAACTCTAATTTAAGCAAGCAACAAAACCAGAGCCGGTGCGAACAAGGAAACAAACAATAACAAGAATCTGGCCACGTCTCATACCCACAAGAGCCTCCAAAACCGACAAGCAATGTCGAGATGCGGAAGAGCAATGAAAGGGGACAATCAACAAGGAGACGGAAAAAAATGGTGGGTTATCAAAAGAGCAAACGAACAAACCTTGGCAGCACCAAAAAAGCGCTTCCAAGCAACAAAACGAAGCTCCAAAAGAAGAAACTTCTAGAGACCAAATAAAATACCTCTCTTCCCTCACCCGTTAAACTCCAAAAATCGCTAAGAACAGACCAAGATCGAACGAGGAGCTCGATGAAGATGCTCAGGGATGAAACTACTCCACTAAAACAGCTAACGAGCAAACACTCCTTCGTGATTTTTGCAAATAGTTGATAAGGATTTAGGGACGAACCCTAGGCAGAAGGGAATTGGGGGGTTTTCAACTCAATATTATTAATTGAGAGAGTTATTTAAAAATGTTTAAATTTATAGAAAACCAACAATTTATGTTATTTGTTTTTTGAGGATTAAAATATAATTTTACTATTGCATCGTCTTAATTTTTTTAACTTTTAAAATGTGGGTCGTGGCTTCTGCCAGTCCATTAGATATACCACCTTTAGTTTTAGCATTTTGAATTTAGAGTTTAGAGTTAAAGATTCAGAATTTAAGGTTGAATATATTTTTTAGGTTTTAAAGACTAAATAGGCATGCTTGTGGAAAAAAGTTTTTTCACTGTAACAAAATATTAACCCTTAAAATAATATGTACTTTAGATGTGTGTATCTTATCAATGGATTAAGAAAAATATAAATGATATTAAAAAACTGTATTTTAGATGTGTGTATCTTATTACCTTAAGACTATTAAAAAATTAATTAAATTAAATAAGTCCATCCAATTTTTTAGATTGAAAATTGTATTTTCATGTCTTTGCAATAACAATGATATTAACTGAATTAAAATTTAATCCGTCAAAATATTTTTAAATTAAAAAGAAACTATTTTAAATTATATACATTGATATTTTATGTTTAAAGAAAATATTAATAGTATATCAAATAATAGTCGCTCTTAAGTTTTTTAACCTAATTTTTTCTCAACATCATTCCTACTGCTACAGCCTCTTTCTTTCTTTTGTTTCCTTAGTTGGTGGTCGGCAATCAGTTTTAGTATTGATTGTCGGCCACCGAGTCTATTATTTTTTTAAAATATTTTTAATAAGAATTGTTGTCTTTGTGGCACGTTTTTTCTTTATTTTTGTGGTTTCGTTTCATCTGTCTTTTTGGCATGGTGTCAGCATACTTAAGTGGTCGTTTGGTGCTCGTACAACGATTTTCACGACGATAGTTTCTTATTATGATTCGGTCGGTGGAAATAAAAAGATAGATACTCACTCGGTTGATCGTTATTTGCCAATGTAATCAGTCCTGGGTAGCGGAGCAATCTGCTTGATAGTTCGGATCGCTCACCACTCATTTTTATCCCGGAATACATCTCGTTTAGATAGAAACAAGGAGATTCAGGAAGGCTTCTAGATTTTGACAGTATACTAATCTCTATGAAAATATTTATTTATTTTTACACTTTTAAATTTTTTATGAGATTTTAATAGAGTAGTCCCCATTATTCTTTTTTCTGAATATGTTGTATTTGTATAGTTTTATAATAAAATTCAATTATCATTGTAAAAAAATATATATAGGATATTTGATATTCCTTAAATCACGACCGATTGGTTTAAAAAAGTTGAAACCATTGATATCGAAATTAAAAGTCGAAATCATTGTCCTTTTGAAATATATATTCAACCGCAAGACCATTTTTGGTTGAAAATAATAGCATGCGTATTTTTTTAATAAAAAATCCTTAATTTACATACATTGTCAAACTCGTTCCAAAATTTTCAAACTATGTCGTTTCAGCAGCTACTACAGTATATCTTTACTCTTGATGCATTGGCTAAAAACCGAAAGATTCAATGAAGAAACACTATTCTAAAGATTGATTTATATTGTATTTATAAAAGAAAAAAACATTTATATTTTGATAAATTCACCTATCAAACATAACTTCTAAATATAATTAAATAACTACTTTATTATTATAATTCTTTTATTAAGCGTAAGGAAATAAATTGTTCAAATTCTAACATTAAACTTGATGTTGATCAAGATATGGTGTGAATAAATCAACAAGGGTTGAGTGCTGAGATAAGATTAAGGTGTGTTGTACTATTAAAGAAAAAATCTCAGTTTAAACTTTAGAGACAGAATTGTTAAAATAAACAACCTCGAATCTCAACAATAAACAGTAAACTATAAACGAGTATGAAAAATAAATATATAATGAGCACGTAGTTATAAGGGCGGATCTTGGTCAAATAGTATAGGAGGTCCAAATTAAAATTTTTAAAAGAAATTTGAAGAACTAAAATTTTAAAAGGCTTGATTAAAAATATTAAAATATTTAATTAAAAGCATTGAAAATAATGATTAATATGATTTTTATATGAATGTGATTTTTTTTAAAAAAATTAAAGAATCAAAATAATTTTTAAATGAAAAGCTCTTCTAACTCTTCTTATACTCCACCTCTAGTAGATTAATATTTAAAATTAACCCAACGTTGAACCCAACAAGTGTTCCAGTAAAAAAGCGGATGATATTTATTCTAAGAGATACGGGTTCAAATCGCTTTGTCTACATAGTGTATACCCATTGTCAAAGGGTTAAGAATATCTATAAATAGATACTATCTTGTAATCACCTTTAGTCTATTAAAAAAAATAACACAATGTTACTGGGTAATTAAATTGTTTCTAAATTTTAAATTCATTTTTTCAAAAAAAAATAAAAGTAATTAGAAATGATAAAAAAAAGTGTAAAATAATCCATAAAAGTAAATAATTTTTAACCGAATGTAGGTTATGTAACTGTTAAGCTAAATTTTAAAGGGTTTTGCTATAGATATTCCTAATACGGTCAATAAGATTATTAAGATTTCTATAATTAATATTTATTTAAATTTTTAATAGAATCTAATAAATGTAATAATTACATTCTTAAAAATTTGTGTTCCATCAATTTATTGTAATTAAATTTTAAAGATTTATGGGTTTGTAGTTTAGGATTTAGGGTTTTATATTTTAAGGTTCAAAAATTTAAGGTTTATGGTCTTATATTTTAGGGGTTTTAAGGTTAGTGTTAGGGATTTATATTTTAGGGTTTAGAGATTTATGGTTTAAGGTTTATGGTCTTATATTTAGGGGTGGGAAGTTTAGGGTTTAGAATTTATGGTCACGATTTATGTTGTAAGGTTTTAGGTTTATGGTTTGTATGTTTAGGGATTATGATTTATAAATTTATTATTTAGGGTTTATGTTTTTAATGTTTATGATTTAAATTTTAAGGCTTAAAGTTTAGAATTTATGAATGTAATTAATTACATCTATAGGTTCTATTAAATTAATAGAACGCAAATTTTTAAGAATATAATTATTACATTTATTAAATTGTATTAAGAAACTAAATAAACATTAATTATAAGAATTTTGTTAAATAAACATTAAATTTTATTACATCCCTTATTGTTGGGTATATTGACCAAATATTCTCTTTTGTGAATTTATTTGGAAAAATACCCCCAAAACAATATTTGGAAAAATACCCCCCTTTCGGCCCACGTAGGTACAACTCGCGTTCTGTTAGACGCGTTTTTCAAACTCACTTTCCGTACAACGCGAGTTCCATCCGATGTGGATTATATTATATGTTATTTGAATATTTTAAGAAATAAAATAAACTCGTGGTCAACATGACACGAGTTTGGCATGATTTTCAAACAAATCGACGCTATTTTCAACCAAGTTGACGAGATTTTATCAAACTGAACTTGTGGCCCACAGGACGCGAGTTTTGTCTGTATTGTATAAACAAAGCTCGATAGGCATGTTTAATGTAAATTTGCATGGTGTTAACGAAAAAAATTTGTAGGTTTGTACTTTTACAGCATACTACTAATTTATCTCTTGAAAATGGTATAAAAATCGACGTGTATAATACATTGTAAAGGTTGTAGAAATCGTGTTAAAACGCTATATTGCATGTTTCTTTGCATGAAGAACATGGAAACATGGGTTTGTAGTCATGTTTTAGTTGATATTGTAATACATTGCGGGTTATTTTTCCTTGTTAACTAACTTTCACGTCATAGTACGGGAACACATGCTTACAATGGCTTAGAAATCAGAGCGTATAAGGCCTCCTAAAGGCTGTAGAAATTGCGTTAAAAATTCCATCTAGCCATGTTCAAAAGCCTTAATAAAGATGGGAACATAGGTTGTAGTCAAGTTTGAGTCGATTTTGTAGTATGTTGGGGGATATTTTTTCTTGTTATTTAACTTTCAGGTCGTCGTACGAGAAGAGATGTTTACAATGGTTCAGAAATAAGATTGTTAAGGTTGTAGAAATCGCGTAAAAAATGTTATGAAAACAAGAAAACGTAGCTTTGAAGAATTTTGTGATAATTAGGAATAAAACAATACACTTAGAAGTATAATAGTTGAATCGAGGGCGGGTCCTATAAGGGCATTTTCTGATGTCGTGTCCAGAGTTCCTACAATTACTGCACAGCTTAGTTTGTCCGGTCCGTTCTCGAGGAACCATATCATCTGCACAGTAAATCTTAGTTGACTTTGGGCGACCTTTTTTTGTTGCATCATAAGGATTCGTCTAGCCGTATCTTAGGTTCATCGTCAACCACATCACAATCACGTTCATTTCTTATTGGAGGAAACTCAAATCGGTTTACCTTGAATACATTTTCAAGTCGGTATACAAGATTAACAAGTGTCATTGCGTCGAAATGAAAGGATGCACATGCATCAAAGACGTGCGCACACTGGTAATTGAATATCTAGAAGACGCCACAATCACATATTTTCTCTTCTAGATTAACAACATAATTGTTCTGCGATATTCCTTCAAGCAATTGGGAAAATTCAATAACCGTAATGCGATGTTCGTGACAAGAGAAACATGTCGCACCCATCGTGTTTGCGTGTGCACAATATATTTAATATTTTTGCTGGAGATCTAGATGGAATATGTGGCCACCTGCCATCCAATTCGTTGCTTATTTTCTGAGGTTTAAAAAAAGTGTAGCGAGTCGATAATATGTCGCATTGACAACGGATGTGATAGGTAAATGACGTGTTCCCTTTAGAGATGAATTGATCGCCTCAACCAAGTTTATTTTCATGTGACCATATCGACGACCCCATCATAACATCGCAGCCATTTTTTCCTCGGATATCAACAAGATAGTTATATCAAGCTAAATTTCTATCTCTCAACTCTTGTAGCAGCTCATGAACCTGATCTACTCGGTGTGTGTTGCCTATTCAATAAAAGACGAAATAGTTAATAAGAAATAATAGTAAAAGCCATATTAATTAATAATTTTAAAAGTGAAAGGTGTACCCATACGAATAACCATTATACGCCCATCATCATTTTTATATATGGTAGTAATTAGCATCAATGTGTCATAGACAGTACCGATGATGAATATACGGAGGTTCCCAAGACTAGCTCAAACGTTAGATTGATCCTCATATCACTATGTCTTTGTCTAAAATAATACATATCTCGTCTTCTCTTGATCGTAAAACCCGGCGTAAGACATGCGTGCGCATGTTGGTGAGAAAAAATGTTCACGAAGGGATATCTTCCTTTTCAACGATTGCGAACGCTACAGGAATATATTTTCTATTAATGTCTTGTGCAACTGCAGTATAAGGATCTTGGTGTATCTACCATATAAGAATATATCGTTGATCTGCAGCATTCGCTTGCAGTGGCGGAAAGCCTTAACATATTGTAGGAATGTCCAAAAAGGCGAAAAAATTAAAACTCCTCAACTACGACCCGATCATTGTAGTATTTTGGCTTTATCTCTAGTTGCACAACCGTTCTTGTGTTGTATTTTTGCATCACCTTCAACCACGTTCGTAGCTTACTATATGATTTCTCCCATCGCCCATATAGTTGTTGGACGGCACGATGTCTTACAAACCATGCCTTATCGTATTTAATCATGTACATGAATTGAGATTTAATCGAAGCTATACATACCAGTACATATACGCGTAGATTTGCTTTCACGAGTGGGAGGATATGATCAACAAGCACGTGCATATCCAAGTTAGGATGATATTGACTCAAGCTTGCCATAGAACATGTATGAGGTTTGTCGTATCTTGTTATTTTCCATAGGTTGTTATCCTCTTCAAACGTGATACACGGACCCTCTATTTACATCCGTCGTACTTGTGAGGGCATTCAACGATGTATTTGTCCGCTTCAATTTTCCTCACTGTGGACGTAACTGAGTTGTGTATGTTGTAATGTTTGATTACAGCCTCCGCCAGTTTTTTAGTCTTGAAGACCATTCCACTTTTGAGTTCACCATCATTCCTTTCATTGAATATCTCCAACTATGGGAATTTTAGAAATTTTGTAGCATAAAATCCTTTCCATATCCACTATTGTAAAGTGGGATAGTGGATCATAATACGCTAAACGGTTTCATGGTCTAGTAGAACTGCGTGCGGCAAAGAAACTTCCACAGCTTTCCTCGGGTTTTCCTCCGGCGCGGCATCATCATCCTCCACATTCACGGGCTCGTCAAGGTTTGCTGGATTTTTAGGAAATAAACCATCTCGTCATCTTCGGGCTTGGGCTCCCTAAACGATTCCTCATCAAAATTATCCTTTTCAAAACGATATAATTATGATTCATCGGCAACATATACCCTGCTAGGTTCTACGGCCGTAACCTGATGATGAGACCACTAACGAGGCCTATGTCTAATATCTAGGTCTACATCAGCAGCGCATGAATGTGTCCCCCATCGATGAGAAATCGTATATGTTTGCATCATTAGAGATATAAGTTGAGTGCCGTCCGAAATAGAAATCATCAAACTAGTAAAACTCTTCATGGTAGGACAGTCTCATAGATGATGAAGACCCTACACCCGAGATATAAGTTAACTGTCGTTCGTCTGAGAAATCATCTATGTTTGCCTCACTAGGGATATAAGATGAGTGTCGCCCAACTGAGAAAAAATTAAATGGGTTAAACTTTTCATGGTAGGACGGCCCCGTAGATGTTTGCGCTCCTACACCCGCACTGTATGGATTGTACATTGAGTGTTGTGTTGGTGGCATGTTCAAGTCTAAGTCGAACCTAGTTGTGCAAGAATACCTTGGCCTGGAGGTAGAAGACGATGAAGCATGGTCATTGCCCGTACTTAGTAAGTTGAAGCCTTGTCTCAAACTTGATATTGGATTATGAGCATTTGGGTTGAAGTCAAGATTTGCTCGAAGCCAATTTGGCACCGCAGTCTGCCTTCCAACGTTTCGTTCAGAAAATGTTGTGAAGAGCTTTATAGGCTATCCCATGGAATAGTCGTTATGGGTTTTGAGCATCATTTGGACATCTCCATCGTCCTGAACATTGAATATTGTGAAATACAACGGATCTAACGACAAATGTAGTCAATACCTCAGTGACTGTAATTCTCTCCCAGAAGCATGTGGAACTTTCCTCGTTAGTGCTCGCTTCAGCTTTTCATATGTTACTCCCTTCAAAATCTGTATCGTAACATTGTTGGGATACTAGAATATGATATCAATTTCAGAATCATGGATCATCTCTTCATCGTAGTATACTAGAGCATCCACTATTTTTGCCATTGTTGAAAATAACAAGCAGTATTTCTTCTTCACAGACGAAGTGCTTTGAACGCGTGTCACAAAACATTTCATGTACCTATTTATAGGAGGTAACTTGACGTGACGTGTAACATATAGGGTTGACATGTTAGGCGAACTCATGTTTAGATGAAAGCGAGTTAGGTCAGATTTGTTGGAACACGTGTTTCATAGAACGTGAATTCTACCAGCTTTGCAGGATTCCTGACATGGTAAGTGAGCTCACGTCTAGCCAACCACGAGTTTTGCCCAGTTTTTATCAAATATAAAGAAGGCAACATCATCAACGTGTAACATTATTCCAAATTCCGTTTCCTTCGCTTACAAAATACAAAGTATGGCCCGATTTTCTGCTACTGTTTTCTTCTGTGGAACTTACACCTACACATCTTTCAACAAAAAAATCACAAAAGATTCTCTATTTGACTTGATTTCAACATGGGTCAACGATTCAACAAACCAAAAAAATTATGCCTTGCATGTCAAAGTACTAGTTGCTGAGCCCGGCCTAGAAGAACTTACATGCTAACACTATTGAATGAGAGAGATATGCACAAGATGTTTCGGTCATACAAACGTATTGGGTGTACAAACATTGAGCTCACTGTACAATTTGATGAGAGCTCTAGTTCATTTACTAAGGCATCAACTACCTCTCATTTTGAAGGCAAAGACGCGTTGTCAATGCTGAATTATAGGAGGTGCCATGAGAAAGAACAAATAATAGAGGAACTAAACTTAACATCTAACATAAGTACAGACTACGAGGACACCGAATCAGATTCCTCATCCATTCATTTTAACTAGGCTTGGTAATTTAAAGTCGGTGTAGTTATTTCAATTTACTATTGTGTATCACGTTTCGTTAATCTATTTTTTCTGCATTCCACCTACTAACAAAATCACTAGAAGAACTAACATTTCGATTAACAAAATAAAAAAAAGATGTTTACATACATTACAAAATAAAACTTACATTTCAACATGAACTTATATAACATCATTACAAACAACAAAATTAAACACATATTTTCTTGTAACCGTTAACCCACTAAAAGCTGTAACCCGTGATATAAAAATGTAACCGATACCCCCACCAAATTCTGTAACCCACCAAATTTGATTACATGAAAATCTTCGTGGATTTCATGGTACCGGTCATTTTATATCTGCAGTCTGAACCACCAAAAATGTATTTGGCATTTGTGTACATCAAGACCCGACCAAATATAGCATCTTGTACATTGTAACGAGGTCAATTGTATTGTAACACATTAATTGTTTCCCGACGTACATATATATTCTTTTGAGGATTTGGACAGGCCACCATTTTGAGGTCCTTCCATCATCATCTTCAATGGTAGGGGCTTTGACTACGATTACGTACGGTGGTCTTCACCTAACCTCAATGATGCATGCATAAAAATAAGTTATTGATACCCTCAAACAAAAGTTTAAAAAGTATACTAGCACTTTAAGAAGACCACGCATTTCCAGATATTATGATTTGTTGTTCATCTTGAACAAAAAGATGCAACACACATCTCAGCAGAACTAGTGTAACTATATATACCAAAAAATCACAATATTCGGGAAATCTCTTTGCAAAAAAATTTCTAGATACGTGATTTGTTGCCATTTGTAGATACAATATAATCGAAACATCCACTACAATAGAAAACTTAAAGCACTACAACGCAATTGATTGCGTACATTTATAGGATAAAACTTGCGTTTGGGCAAGAGTAAATTTTAATATCTGCAGGAACTTGTATTCTGTAGGACGTGAATTACTTATGACATGTCATTTTTGACATGTTAGTGGAACTTGCGTTGAATGAAACGTTAGTTCAGCTTGCAGTCTCAATTATTCAAGAGAGGCATCAGAAATAATTTCTACCTTCATATAAATTCAACAATAAACCTCATTGTCCATAAGATGACACGATATATACAAGAAATTATAGGAGACGGCAGGAAAAAGAAAAAATAATTGAGGAACTAAACTTAACATCTGACATAAGTACCGACTATGACGACAACGAATCAAATTCCTCTTTTATTCATTTTAACTAGGCTGAGTAAGTTAATGTTATATAATTTTCTGTAGTATGTTTCATTAATATAATTTTAACGATAATGAACCCCATTATCTCGTAATACGTTTCGTTAATATAATTTTCTCCATTTATCCGATTTAAATTGCTTATTTACGTTACTAACTTTTTGATCACATCATAAATAACGTTACAAATCATCCAATTATATTTTCAAACCGTTACAAATCACAAAATATGTAATTAAGAAAATGTTACATGCCATCCAATTACATTGGGACAACTAGCATGTATGAGGTCCATTGTATCTTGTTATCTGTCACACGTTGTTCAGCCTTTTCCTTCGTGATACATGGATCCTCCAGTTATAACCGTGGTCCTTTTGGACACATTCTACAATATAGTTGTTCGTATTCGTTTTCTTCACTATTGAAACAATCAATTGTCGTATGTTATAGTTCTTAATTGCATCATCCGTATTTTCTTAGTTGTGAATATCATCCCAACTTCTAGTTCACTGTCACTATCGACAGTAGCATCGCGCGACTGTCTCCCAATAGATGATAAATTATCTAAGTTTTTAGCCATTATAGATCTTGAAAGAATGAACGAAATGGACTAAGAGAAATATTGAGCCTATTCAATGAAAGAAAAGGTGAGTTTTTAAGATGCAATAGGGTATAAATTTAGGTGTTTAAATTCATTTATTTTAGAAACTATTGTTTATTTAATTTTCAAGGTGTTCATTCATTTATTTTAGAAATTGTTTATAGGGGTTAATTTTCACTTTTTTTATTTTTGAATGTGTTCGTATACAAGATTCTACAAACATATAAGGTACTCCAAAGTTATTGAAATAATACTTGTTTTGAGAAGATATGATTAGTATAATCCTTATTCAATATTTCTTCATAATCCTGAAATGTGTAAACATACAAACATGCTTTCAAATAAATTGTTTCGCTCTCTTGGTGTCATCCTTATTCAACTTGTTTTGCTCTCTTGGGTAGATGACCAAGCTTCGTGGATTTCGTGAGCCCATTCAGACAACCAATGCTACTCATTGATCGTTTTCTACGACCAGTGGTTGGGGTTTTGACTCCGGTTACAAGTGGGGGTCTTAAACTAGCCTCCAATATTGAGGCGTAAAAATGCATAACTGGCAGCCTCAAGTAAAAGGTTAAGACCCCTGCCTGCCATTCTAAAAGACCTCAGATTCCCAAATATTGTGACTTTTTGTTGTCGTTCCTCATGAACAAAAACACCGAACAATCATCTCACCAAAACTAGTAACCCACCAACATCTACTCATCATATAGATACAACTACAAATATCGACAAATCACAATATCTGGAAATTTCTTTGTAAATTTTTTTCCAGATATGTGGTTTGTTGCCATTATTAGTTGCAATAAAATCAAAAACTTTAATTTTTTGGTTCAACTATGTTGCGTATGGTTTACTGGTATGGTATTTATATCAGGAAACTCACGTTTAGCAAACATTGAATTCGCCGTGCGATTGAATTCGCGTTCATCGATTTTAACCAAATTTGCGTTTCACAAGATGTGAGTTTAATTCGAATATACAAAATTTATATACTGATATTCAAAACTTTAAGAATAACTATTTGTACTCGGTTGCGTTTGTTATCGATTTAATTAATAACTATTTGGACAAAATCGTTTGGAAAATTTAAATGTTAAATATTTAACACGAAAAAAATTATAAACTAAGACTGGCATTGCAAAATAATAGTCACGTAAAACTAAATTTATAAAATACAAGGAAAAATATAACTAATGATATCGATGTTAACCGGTACCACACCATGGTGGATGCCGAGGTCGATCGAGATTGCGTCGACGACAAAGAGGATCAACTGGCTGCTCATCATCGTCATCATCATCTTCCTCATTCTCAGTTCCATCTCCAGCAGTACCACTCGTTCCACCTGGCCCACTTGTGAAGAATATGGAATGCTATGATGTTTGCTGAACAAACTCGGTCCCAAAATCGGTTGCCAGCGGTTGAAACGGATACAAAGGTATGAAAGCTATAGGAACACTCAACGTCTTACTCATGAAGGCCGAAAATGAACCATAGCGGTTGGCCACAATAGACGTTAAAAAAACTTCCGTCGGACTCGGAGGTAGATGAAATAAAGCGTGCATCGAGTGAGAAAAAGGGTGTGGTCGAATCGGTTGTGTGGCCTGATATGGTCCCAATGCTGAGGAGGCAAAAGCATTTTTCCTCAATGACGAAGCAACGCCAGAAGTCGTACGTGCTCCCCTCGTACGTTCAGTCTGTGGGTGGTCACTTGCACACGCTCAATGATGACCGATTGTTCCTCTAGAGTCAAAAGATTTGACTTTTCATTCACCAAGTACCACGCAAAGTAATCTTGGCTGACCATCGTATCAAACATTACGTAGTCACGATGATGTGCCGCCGTCGCGGAAGATCCTTTCCCTCCAATGAACAATCCACTCTACCTGCTTCACCGACCAATCCACCTACCACGCAATATCAAAATTTTTATTTTCTTTATAAATATAAACTACGTTCAAATTGATAAAAAAAATTAAACCAATTAAAATTATTTTACCTCGAGCTTCCCTTGTCGAGTTAGCTTATGTAATTTGTCAAAATTTGGAGGGTTCTTCGGGATTCTTTAGACACAACCAAACTGCCGTAAGATGCAATCGCTCGGATGCCACTCAATTGTAGCGTAGAAGCTAAGTGGTACCTTCACCGTCCAAGTAATCTTCGTCCCGTCTGAAAAATTCAGCAAGCATTCGTGAATACTCGGATCCGCGTATGGTGTCTACAAAAACTGTACAATATACAATTATAACTGAAATTAATAAACTTTATTTTAAATAAATCCATCAAATTCAATATTAAATTCTAACTCAAAATATTTTCCTGATTCTCGGATTCATTCTCGATATCCTGTTTGATAGCCTTTAGACCTTTGGCCAGACCAACATGGCTTAAATTACCGGTCCACCTACATAACAACAAACATAACTTTAATATTAAAAAACGTATCTTAAAAAAATATTTACATTTGTTCAAAAAATATTTACATTTATTGCTTACCTCATGCATAGTGGAAAAATATATAGACTCAGCATGCTTAGTTCAGGGCGTAAAAATGACATTCTAAACCATGCCTAAGACTTCAGCAATACAAGACAACCTTCAATGTCGTGCTTCTCCATACTGGTAGTCTTGCACATCTCTCTAAAGAGAAATGCTAGTACCGTCGATCCTAAGCTCAATCTACCGACATCATCAAAATCCCTCAAATGCCACAACCACAACATGTGCACTTTATTGCGGGATTTGTCGGGCACCAATATCCCGCCGATTATTTGTAGAATATGAGTGCGGGCATATGCCTAAAATAGGAAAAAATATATTAACATGTAAAAATTTAATTATTTCATTAATATTCACAAAAATAATATTTTTTTACCTTCTTCACTTCTTCGTTCGCGTCATTCAGTAAATGGCTATAATTTTCCCGCAGCCACCTCAATAACACACAACCGCCATCCATCATCTCTAGCGCAGCCCCTAACAACTCAAAACACAGGCCACGCTAGTCACCATTGCTGTGATTTGTAATAGCCTCTTCGTCAACTGACAGATCGAGAATATGTGACACGTCCTCCAACGTTATAGTCGCCTCACCGCATGGAAGGTGGAATGTGTGTGTCTCCGGCCCCCACCTCTCTATAAGCGTGTTGATCAAATCAACATCTAATTTCGCACCTCCAATGAATTTGGATACATGCAGAAATCCGGCTCTCGAGATATAATCTTCTAGACGCAAGTCGAGTCCATTCGTTGTCCAATTGATAAAAACTTCAAGACGGCGTTTCATCCCACCTTAAAAAAATTAAACAACCACAAATTAATTTCAATTTCAAACTACCATACTATTTTTTAATAAAATACAACTAAATAAAAACTAAAAATACAAATTTAAAATAAATAACTACATAAAACTTACATTTTTCTCCGCCAAAAATCGAAGATGTGTTTATGATCCAACCTTATAAGGGCCCCTCCATTACTTCAAACTCGAGATATTAACCGGGATATTTTCACGAATGAAAAATATTATAGAGGGAGTTGAGAGAGAATTTTTGTTTGGTGTGAATAAAGTGGTGGGGTAAGGGCTATTTATAGCAGAACTCGCACCGGTTCAAATACGATTATTGAAGGAAACTCGCGTCCTACAGGACGGGAGTTCAGTGATTACCCAGGAACTTGCGTTTTGTGCAGCGTGAGTGTCTTGCATTTTCAACGCGATCATTTATTTTTCAACTTTTCGTATTTACTGCAATAAATCCCCGTCGTTTCGTCTGATAATCTCATTGAACTCGCCTCCTGTCAGGCGCGAATTGTGTTTACTGAATATTTAAAAAGACGCAAACGGTAAGAGACGCCACATTAGATGGAACTCGCGTCCTGTATAATGCGAGTTCTGAAATCATGCTTAGAATAACACAAGTCGTACATATGTGTACTAAATGGGGTTTTTTTCCAAATGATTTTATAAGGGAGTGTTTTTCAATTTTTTTTGCCACAAAATGTATATTGAACCAATTTTGCCCTTTCTGTTCCTAGGGGAAGTTGCGCACGGATAACCAAGCGTATCTTATCTTTTGCACGTGTGGTAACGTTGTACGGATCTCTATGACGCTTGAGCCTTGAAAGATAGCACTACCTAATGTCAAACTTTAGGATAAAATGATAAACAAAATGGGACTCTAATTTCACTCGTGTCGCCCACCTGTCGTCATTCCAGTGGACTTTTTTGCGGCCTTAAAGTTGTTGTTTACAACATTAATTCGATTTTATTTAATTATTATTTCCAAAATTATATGCAATTTATTATTATTATTTAAATATAATATAAATTTTCTACATTTATCGTACTAATTGTTGATAGTAAAAATAAGACTGCTATGATTGTTACTGTTTTAGAGTGTTTACCATTTTTAATTTAAACGGAGACTCGCAATCATCTATGTTTGGAGTAGATAAAAAGAAAAGAAGAAGAAGAAGAGTTTTTTTGCTCTATCTTTAGCATATATTTCAGCTTAAGGAAACATAAGATTCTCCTTGTAATTATATTGGTGGAGGTCTGATAGACTTGTCAAGTCTAGACATTTATAATAAATGATGGATGTGATAATATATTCTTATTCGTCGGTTTATAGACTTAGCAAGTGGGTTAGATTTATTCAATGTTTGCTTTTATCAGAAATTTTGTGTCTTTTTAGTGAGGTCACTTTGAAAATATATGGTGTTCCTTACCCTGGAGAATCACATGGCCAATGCCTGATGTGGTTAAAGAGTGATGGTGAAGAAGTGTTTTTTGGAATCTTGAGGACTAATTGTGCGAAAATATACTAAGCAAGGATATATTCATGTTACTTGTTATTAAAAATTTTAAAAAGTTACCAACAACTAATTGGTCTAGTGAGGTATGACATTAGACTCCTAAGTAAGATCAGAGGTGCGATTTTTAGCTTTGTGAATGAAGAAAATTAGTTCAGAAGTATTACCTCTATAACGAATCTTTACAAAATTTGGTTTGAATTAGTCGGCTAGTGGGTCGAAAGCCATGGTTAAAAACAAGTTCATAGAATTCTATTAAATTTCAATGCATGTCAATGCCTCAAGGCAGCTATCTATATAGCTAGCAGCTGTTTGCCCTGGTTCGTTTCAGCTTTCTATAAATTGCCGATGATGGATGAAACAAGATGACCATTGCCCTTTGGTGTTTGTAACTCGTAATCAAGATTTTTCGTTTAAAGGGTGTTTTCGAGTTGTGACCAATGGATGAGAACCGGGAAGAAAAAGGAATATCCTGTCGGAGAAATTTGGTAAAGCAAGACATTCGGGACACGTGGCAGGACAGGATTCCAGGCGTAAACCAAAATGATTATCGCTACAATTACAAGCCACTGCAACTTGTGGGGAAGCTGCTATAAATGGTGTAGTTCAATTGTCCTTTTGGTATTGGGTCCTCCCCCCAAGAATCTTTGGAACTACTACTACCCTTTATCTCCTTAGCTTTCTTCAGTTAAATCAATCAAACAGAAAATCAAGCAGATATGGAGCAGAATAATAAAGCAGTGAATCCCAGCCCCAGCAGGTTCAAAAGGGTTTGCGTTTTCTGTGGAAGCAGCTCCGGCAAACGAAACTGCTACCGTGATGCTGCTCTCCAGCTCGGAAAAGAACTGGTAATTCTACCCATCTCCAATGCCTTGTTAAGTTAAAAAAACTAAGGTTCCCCCCGTATTGGGTTTTGATTTGTAGGTCTCCCGGAGATTGGACCTTGTTTATGGAGGAGGAAGTGTCGGGTTAATGGGTTTGGTTTCTCAGGAGGTTCACCGCGGTGGAGGACATGTTTTAGGGTAAAAACAAACCTGTTACACGACATGTTTTAGACTTTTAGTTTACAAGATTGATTTTCTTTTGTGTTTTTTATCAACAGAATTATCCCCAAGACTCTGATGAGCAAAGAGGTCTGTCTAGTGTCTACACTACAGTCTCTCCTGTTTCTTAATCTGAATCTCCCTTTTCGGACACGAACTGAATCATGTGTTTTTGTTTCGGTTTAAAACAGATAACAGGAGAAACAATCGGAGAGGTCAAACCGGTTGCGGACATGCACCAAAGGAAAGCCGAAATGGCACGCCATTCGGACTGTTTCATCGCTTTACCAGGTAAGTCTCTGTCGTACGATTAAATTATTAAAGCTACTCGTGAATCATGCCGATTGCCTATGCAAAATATAGAATTATTAATCGGTTCGGTTTTTTTGAATGAATATCAGGTGGATATGGAACACTGGAAGAGTTATTAGAAGTCATAACATGGGCCCAGCTTGGAATCCACGACAAACCTGTAAAAAAAAGCCATTTCATGTCTCATCTCATCATCATGAATCCATTTACAATATTTTATTTTTAAGCTCTTTTTATGTTTCGTGTAATGACATCAGGTTGGGTTGATTAACGTGGATGGCTACTATAATTATCTGCTCACCTTCTTGGACAAAGCCGTGGATGATGGCTTCATTAAGCCGTCGCAACGTCACATCGTCGTCTCCGCTCCGACCGCAACTGAACTCGTCCAGAAACTTGAGGAATACGTGCCGATGCACGATGGGGTTGTTGCTAAGGCGAGGTGGGAGGCTGAACCTGAACAGTTGGAGCTGAATTCATCTTTGCAAACTGAGATTGCTTGTTGAAATTGGACACAAGAGGACAAAGGGTTCTCTCTGCAAATGTAAGTATTTTTCAAAAGAAATTAGGCAGAATTGTTATGTGGTTGTAAATTGTGAACTCTGCTATGGATTGAAAATGGCAAGTGGAGGGGATGGGGACTGGTGATTTCATTGTCAACATGCTTTACTCTGTTTAAGTTGTAAGGAAAAAAAACAGGAAAGAAAAACAAGAAGAAATGCAGCTTTTTTCCATGCATGTTAGCTGTTAGCTGTGCAGAAATGCAGATAACCTCTTGTTTCAATCTTTTTGAGCTACTGTACTTGCGGTTTAAGAGGACTAGGAGTGGTGGGAAAAATGGTTGGCAAAGCAATAATAATGGGCGAGTCTAAAGTACGATAAGTCGGCTAAAAAATGATAAATTCTAAAATTTGTTCAAAATTTAAAATGTTAGATTTTTGATAATATTTTAGGTTGAATTTTTTCGTGATTTTTGACAAGTTTCGATACTTATAAAATAAGTTTCGATAATCGAAATTTATTTTTTATAATCTTTTAAGTTATTGGACAAAGTATCAACACTTGTTTTAATAAGTATCGAAACTTGTTAAAAATTATAAAAATATCAACCTAAAATATTATCTAAAATCTAATATTTTATTAGATTTGAAGATGAACAAATTTCAAAATTTAACTTACAAAATAAATTTTGATAATCGAAACTTATTTTTTTATAACCTTTTAAGCTATTAGATAAAATATCAATATTTATTTTAATAAGTACCGAAATTTATTAAAAAATATAAAAATCTAAAACATTATCTAAAATCTAATATTATTAGGTTCTCGAAGACGAATGTATTTTAAAACTCGTCAATTTTTGAATCACGTTAGCTTGTGTCACCCGAAACTCACCCATAATAATGTATATGTATTTACGTAGTTTTCTTGACTTCTTATCCATACTTTTGATTTTGCCATCATCACTGACAGGGAATGATGAGTGGCTTGAAAATTTGGTAAACAAAATGATGCGGCTTAACAAACCTCGAAAGGGCACGTTTGAGGTCTAGGCCCTAGAATTCCTTTAAGGAAAAACTGCCTAGTGATCACCCAACTATTGTCTGCGACCTGTTTTGATCACTCAATTAAAAAAAATTAAATTTAACCACAAAACTATTTAAATAGACTTATTTTGACCACCGGCCCTTAAAAGCTAGCAGAAAGGTAAGGTGACCGTTAAAGTAAAATTTATATAATTATACATTTGGTCTTTGTTAGTTATTTATTATATCAATTTAGTCCTAATTTTAATTTAAATAAATAAAATTAATCAATCAATCTGGTGACGACATGTGTTATCACCCAATTTGATGATTTTAATCTAATTATTATTTTATTTTTTTAATATTTAATATATTTATTTTCTTCCAATCAAGTGGTGACACATGTCACTGCTTGATGGAAGGAAAATTCAAGAATAAAAGGGAAGTGCTTGACATGAGGTTTGAACCCCCATGACTTTAACACTACACCAATTCAGTCTTAATGAAATGGATTGCACCAATTTTCATATATTTTATAATACAGTAAATGCTAGGGAATAAAGAACTAAAAATGATTGCAAGGGGACTTGAACTTAAATGACTTGGGATGTGTAAAACCATATAAACCACTTAACCAATTCAAATAATTATTTTAAATACGAATATATTTTAAATATATTTAACGTATAGTTAAAGCAAGATTTAAAATGAAATTAGATATATGATTTTTATATTTTTAACTAAATTGAATATTTTTATTTTTCATATTTATTTTATATAGTTTAAAAATAAATGAAATTATATATATGAAATTATTAAAATAAATATGAAAAAGAAAAATATTCAATTTAGTTTAAAAATATAATTTTATTTATTTTAAAATAAAAATATATATGAAATTATTAAAATAAATGTAAAAAAGAAAAATAATTAATTTAGTTTAAAATATAAAAATCATATATCTAATTTCATTTTAAATCTTGCTTTAACTATACGTTAAATATATTTAAAATATATTCATGTTTAAATTAATTATTTAAATTGGTTAAGTGGTTTGTATGATTTTACACATCCTAAGTGATTTAGGTTCGAGTCTCCTTATAACCATTTTTTATTCTTTATTCCCTAGCATTTACTGCATTATAAGATATATAAAAATTGGTGCAATCCATTTTATTAAGATTGGATTGGTGCAGTGGTAAAGTCATAGGTTTTCACCCATGATGTTGTGGGTCCAAACCCCGTGCCAAGCACTTTCCCCTTTATTCTTGAATTTTCCTCCCATTAGGTGGTGACATGTGTCACAACTTGATTGGAGGAAAATAAATATATTAAATATTAAAAAATAAAATAATAATTAGATTGAAATTATTCAATCGGATGACGACACGTGTCATCACCAGATTGGTTGATTAATTTTATTTATTAAAATTAGGACTAAATTGATATAATAGGTAACTAATAAGGACCAAATGTGTAATTATACAAATTTTATTTTAACGGTCACGTTACCTTTCCGTTAACTTTTAACGGTCGGTGGTCAAAATAGGTCTATTTAAATATTTGAATGGTCAAATTTTGAACTTTTTAATTGGGTGGTTAAGACAGGTCGCGAACAATAGTTGAGTGGTCACCGAGTAGTTTTCCTTTTTTTACTACTATTTCTTTTCTTTTTTTTTTGAAATTTTTTATGGCCTTCAATTCAGTATTCCATTATTCCATTTTGAATTTCCTTTTCTTTTGTCTTGGTTTTGAGAAAAAAAATGGTACTCTGATTAATTTTCAGAAGAATATGAAAAATATTAAATTCAAACGCGTTAGACCTGAATTATATAAGTTAGATAAGTTAAAGTAAAAAAAAATATGTTAAATACATAGAAAATAATGATAAATTATTATTATTATTATTATTATTATTATTATTATTATTATTATTATTTAAACCAATAAAATTGTAAGACCGGACTTACATTAATTATAAAGTGCCTAATAAATATTTAAACAAAAAGCCAAAATTTAATTTAAATAATCTTAAAATTGTTAAATACATAGAAAATAATTAAACTAAAAAATTTGAAAGACTAAAATTTAATTTAACTAATTTTAAAACTGATGGATTTAATTTATAATTAACCGAGAAAATTTGGGGCACTCTCATATTCATTATAGTTTCGTCGAGAATAAAAATTCTTTATTCTTTTTCGATACCATTATATATGCCCAACACTAAAAAATTAAACACTACATTCTTAACTTAAATTTTAGACCCTAGAACTACTTTAAAAACTAAACCTTATATCTTAAACTCTAAGCCTTAAGTCAATTATAAAGTCTAAACTCTAAGTTCAATTAATATTAAATCATATATAAAAGCACCCAAAGGGGACATATGCATGATTTCTATTCTTTCGTCCTTGCCCTTAAATAAGATTTTAAGTACAACTATTGTGGACAGAAGAAGAGTCAAAAAATCGGTATCTCGCTTAAGAGTCCTAATTGATACAACACTCAATTTAATTAGTTCCCCTAAAAAGTTAAATTCAAAAGTTAGGTTCAGGGTTTAAAGCTAGAGCTTAAAATTATGGTTTAAAGTATTGAGCGTAAGATTTAAGTTTAAAATTAAAAATTAAAAATTAAAAATTATTTTTTTTAGTGTTAGAGTATAAAAATACTAAAAAAAAGTTGAGAATTTTTGTTCTAAAAATGAGCTCTTCCGCTTCCTTGTAGCTTCGTTCCTGCTCTCCGAAAAGAAAAGTATCTCCTCTTAAATCCTATTTGATACTATACTAAGACCATTTACCATTTACCATTTACCAATCAATAAAAGTCCATGGTCATCCCTCATGCATGGCTGGGATTTTTTTAAGTCGTTTTATGGGAACATTGATTTCTGTACAATAAAAACGAGAGCCAACTGGAGATAATTTTGCAATGCATCGAAATCGGTTTGTACACATTTGTACAATTGAGAGCAAAATTGTATGATACAGAATTGTGTTGGACATCAGTGGTTTAGAATGTTGAGAAGGGAAACTCTGGCTTTCAACAATTGTCTAAACATGCACTCCAAATCCTCCTCTGTTTCTTTGATGGTTGCTTGAAACGCCTCAAGATCCTTAAATAGTTTTTGCCCTTGTTCTACTTTGATGTCTTTGCCGGACTTCAAGAGAATCAACTCGGCTTCTAGTCTCTTGGCTTCGGTCAATGACACTCGGTCACACGATGATCGTTTCGAATGCAGTAGTTTTGAAACAATAGACAAGCCACTAGGCTTTGATCTTAGCTTTGGAAGCAAAAGAAATGATAAGAGGGAATCAAACACCGAGAGACTGATCTCCTCAGCTTCTCTTAGCATGGTAACCACGGCCACCATTTCGGTATCATTGTCCAAGACCATTGATTTACATTTCCGGTCCATTCCCCGGAAACAACGACGGATTGTTTTATTCATTTCTCTCCTGGTGACCATAAAAGCTCTGATTTCACTTTCCAAGCTGAACTCTCGGACCGTTCTTCGCCTGAGGGACGATTCAAGCGCCTGCAAACTTTCCCTCATCCGAGACAGAACATCTCTAACGGTGCCACAAACATGCAATACTCTAAGAGATCCACCCAACACATCTTCCAAATGTTCAATGCAATGTGCTTTGGGAAACCGTGAATGAATCATATCATCGACTCGCTCATACAATTCTTTTAAGCCGCCCAATCGGTTGCTTATCGACAGAGACGCTTCATGTTGTGATGCTTTCAATCTGGTTAACTGCTCTTCAACACTTAGAACCAGAGGATGAGTGCCGGTTGGCAAACTGCTAGAACGAACATGGCCAGTTGAGGCAGCCATTCCTTTTCCTTTAGCAAGGGGTACACGAGAAATGTGAATTGCTGAAAACAACCCAAGTTCATATTATTATATATAGCGGAGAAAGGGATGATTGTTGAGCTCTATCATTGCATGCTGAACTGGCTGTCATGTCGTGAGTTTCCATACAGCTCTAGAACTTGCTCAATTATGGAAGTTATAAAATCCTGATATATATATACACACAAAACTGACTGTTCCCTGGCTGCAAGACATGAAGCGACCAGTGAAATTATGCAATCTGATTCTGAATTTGGATCCAATGATACATGGAACTTCACTCTGTAATGAAGTGTCTTGATGCTTCAACATTCATGAACCCTGATGCCCTTGGAAGCTTAAAAATAATAATGTAGGTTGCCGGCTGCAATTATGCAAATGAAATCTGTTGAGTGGGGTTGACTAGTTAAAAATGAACCATGGTTGTACTTGTACATGATAATACCTCATGATGGACCTAACCTAACAATTTCACTTGGACAATGTAATGATGATTTATTTATACAAATCGCGAGTTATTTGAGTATGATTCGATCAAAGTTCAGTCAATACTTTACTTATTTGGACTCGAATTGAGTTCGAGCTTGACTTGAATTTTTAACGAGCTGAGTTGAGCTACTCAATACCTGACTCGAAAAGTTCACGAGCTACTTGAAAATATAATATACTATTTTTTAAATTTTTTAAAATTAAAGTGAACTAAAACGTATGTTGTTGGATATTATTATTATTATTATTATTATTAAAGCTATAAATGAGATAAAACAGATCGTGAGTTTCTTGAATCTGACTTAATCAATACTTGAATATTTGACTCAAGCTCGAACTTGGCTCGAGTTTTAACGAGCCGAGTCGATCACAACACTACTCGGCTCATTTACACCCCTAATCAAGGTTTAATTTAATATTTAAATATATATATTTTAATTTAATTAGATTTTGAAGTTGTTTTCATTGTTCAATTTTGATACTAGACTTTTTGTTTGGTCCAATTAGGTATTTGAACTAGAGGTGGAAAACGGGCAATTCAGTTCGGGTCATTTCGGGTCTGATATTATTTGGTTCAGATTCGGTTTCGGTTCGGTTCGATGTTAGTTCGGGTCTATTGTGATTCAGATCATTTCGGTTTGGTTGATTTTTGGGTCGGTTAACATCGGTTCGGTTATTTTTGGTTCGGGTCAATTTCAGGTCAATGTGAGATCGATCGATTTTAATCGAGTTTTTAGGCCGGCCATTTTTTTACACCCTATATGTAGATTTATAAAACCAATATATTTAACTTTCTGGTGAGTTGTGAGGTTGTTCATATCCCATCTTTTTTATTTCTATTAATATCTTTTCTATATTTCGGGTTGTCTTCAGTTCAGGTCCATTCGGTTCGGTTAAAAATCAATTCGGGTCCATTTCGATTCAACTAAAATTCGGATCAGTTTCGGTTCAGTTTGTTTCGGTTTCGGATCAAATTTTGGGTCATCATATTTGGGTCGATTTCGGATCTTGGTTCGGATAAACCGGTTCGGTTTTCGGGTCTCGGGTCAAGTTTGCTAGGTCTAATTTGAACTTGATTATTTTGTTCAAATTAACACATGAACTTTGATTTTTTATTCAAATTAGTTAAAAAAATTGTGAGCATCAACATGGAATAAAAAATCAAGTTCATGTACCAATTTAAATCAAGAAGTTAAACTCATGTACCTAATAAACCTAAAAAGTAAATAATATTTTTAATAGCCTTAAAGTGATTACAAAATAATATATGTCCATACTTTTTCTTAACCATTTGATAAATTACACACTCCTTACAAACTAAAAACTTATTTTCATAAATAAAATAAATACTAGGGATAACTATATTTTTATTACCCCACCTTTACCCGTTTTCTTATTTTGGTACCCTACCTATTCTTTTGGCAAAATGGTACCTAACGTTACGTTTTATTTCTATTTTGGTACCCTGCCGTTAAAAAATTAACGGAAGGCTGACTAGGAGAGAGAAAATCACACGTGGCATGCTGCCATATCATTTTCTCTCTCCTAGTCAGCATGCCATGTGTGTTTTTTTCATGATTTTAGTTGACGTGGCATGCTAACTAGGGGAGAGAAAATGATGTGGCAGCATGCCATGTGATTTTCTCTCTCCTAGTCAGCCTTCCGTTAAATTTTTTAAAGGCGGGTACCAAAATAAAAACAAAACGTAACGTTAGGTACCATTTTGTCAAAAAAATAAGTAGGGTACCAAAATAGGAAAACAAGTAAAGGTGGGGTACCAAAAATATAATTATCCCTAAATACTATTTACAATATCAACCTTCAACATGCAGTTATGTTTAGTGTTACTAATATATTAAGGGTAAAACTTTGATAGGCTGTGTAAAACTAATTTTACACAAGCCTGTGTATTTACACTATAAAAACTCAAATCCTAAATTCTAAATCTAATCCTAAAAACTAAACCCTAGACCTTATACCCTAAATTCTAAACACTAACCTTAAATTCTAAACCCTACAACCTAAACCCCTAAACTTTAAACCTTAAACTAAAACCCTAACCCCTAAAACTAAAAGGCATGTGTAAACTTTAGTTTACACGGCTTGTATGTCAAACTTTTTCCCATATATTAAATGATAGGCGTTAATTTTTTATGTAAATATTTTAATATTAAATTATATAAAAAATAGATTTAATAGTAAGAGTAACTTCTATTTTTATTAGTAGTCGAGGGTTCAATCCTCCTCTTACGATATGGAACAACTTTAAGATTTATATTTTGTATCCATAAATTAAGAATTATATCAAAAAAAATCCATAAATTAAGAATTAATGGACTTTATAACATATAGTTATATTTAATTAAAAATGTTATATTTCACAATTGTTATAATAAAATGATTAATGGTAGATGTTATAAGAATTAAATGTATTTAACTAAAAAGTTGATTAAGTTTGGGTTAATTATTTAATTAAATGTCAAATATATCACACAGTTAGAGTATTTGCTTTTAACAGTGACTGGCTTTTTCCATTCTGCACGACACAAAAATGACCATGGAGGTTGAAATTGTTTCCCAAGAATTGATCAAACCCACTTCTCCAACGCCCCATCATCTTAGAACACACTTGCTTTCCTTCTGGATCAGTTTATTCCTCCAGTATATATTCCTGCCTTCCTCTTTTATATGAACCAAGAAACAACCATTTCATCGGCTAATATCATTGCCAACAACTCCAGGAGGGCACACTACAAAAAAATGTACATATACCGACGCTTGGTTATTACAAAAAGTGTCAGTATATACAACATATACCGGCGGAAAATAAAATTGTTGATAAAAGTTCTGAAATTTACCGACGGATATAATAACCGTCGGTGTAGACAACATTTATACCAGCGGAAGACAAAAACCGTTAGTAGATTAAATGTATACCGACGAATGATAGTAACCGTCGGTATAGATAAGCCATATAGTGATGGTTTATTTTATTTGTCGGTATAGATAAAATTGTACCGACGGAAATTTTCCACTGTCGGTAGGGTATAGATTGTACCAACGGTTTAATATGTTTGTCGGTATAGATTGTATTTTAAATTAATTTCTTATATTTA
The DNA here is from genome assembly GCA_019671005.1 of Hibiscus mutabilis. Classification (NCBI taxonomy): domain Eukaryota; kingdom Viridiplantae; phylum Streptophyta; class Magnoliopsida; order Malvales; family Malvaceae; genus Hibiscus; species Hibiscus mutabilis. The sequence continues at coordinate 19,992,143 of CM033721.1, read as the reverse complement.
ATAAATACATATTTAATTATTTATATATTAAAGTAATAAAAAATATTAAGAAAAACCCATCGTATCTCCCTAAATATTTCACCCAAAAAAATTGAAATCCCTAGACCACAGTCTCGTTCGACGCTGGTCCCTGCACGGCTGCACCTGCAGTGCTCTCTCGCGCTCGTCGACGGTCGTCGCTCATCTCGACTCCAAGCCTCCGGCGGTAGGAGACTCACAACCACCCACCCAAGCACTCACTTTGGTCGCTCACTTCAATCCTTCCAGAAGGTAGACTTCCGATTTCTCTCTCTGTTTTCCCCCTGTTTCTTTATTTTTTTGCTCGATCTGGTTCAAATTTGTGAGAGAATTATAGGATTCACATAAGATCTTTCCGAGATGAAAAATTAATGAAAATTGTGTTAGAAATGGAAGTAACTTGTCAGATTCAGCTAGGTTTTCTCATTAGAATAAGTTGACTTCATTATTTTATTTGAAAGCATGCATTCTTTTAGCTAATTTATAATTTATTTCATCCTTGCATTTATCCAAGGCTTTGTATGGTGCTCATGTTCTGTAATGCTACTTAGAATAATATTGTTTAAGATTCAGGCATTGTATTCTCAAAAGAGATTTAATTTACATAATGTTTTGTAATGCTACCTAGAATAATATTGTTTACTTGTCAATAATTCGAATGAGCCTTTCAAACATGTTTGGTTGCAGAGGAGTGAGGATGGGCAGCGTTTTGTTCATCCACTGGTTAGTTTTTTCTCGTTTAATTTGTCTTCTATGTTTTTTCTTTTCTCTTTTTGGGAAATATGTTCTAGTTGATTTGTAAATGCTTACATAATATTTCTTTTGTTAGTTCGTTACGTATGTTATAGGAGAACCGCTCAATGTTTCATTTTTGTTTGATTAATTCGACGAGTGTTGAATTTCGTACGTGGTAGGATAACTTCATAATCTTTTTGTACTGAGGCACAAAGCGGAAAAAGGCGCATGCTTGAGTAAACTAAAGAGCAGTTCATTTGTTTGCTTCTGTTTGTGTGTCTCTCTATCTGTGTCTCCTAAATAGCTGTCTCTTAAAGTTTTCTAGAGTTGAAGGCACCATGCATGGTTAAAAGGAGGGGTGGGGGGAGAGTTTCAGTAAAGTAGGCCATTGTAGTGATAGTGTTTCTGTTTGCATTGGTTTGTAGGAACATGTCTTGTAATCAAGGTCATTATTTCTGTATTGGGGCAAATTGCGACGTTGATAATAGGAACTAAAAGATGGGAAGGATACAATTGTTTTTAAGAATGTTATCATGTTCATAAGAGATGCCTTAGTAACATGAATGTGATAAAATTCACTTTTTGTCTTGTTCGTATAACTTAAAGTCTAACTCACATCCGACCATGTTCAACAATAGCTTCTAAAACTTTCTGGCTTATCTCCTATTAATTTGTGGTGCGAGAAAAAACAATTATGTTGCTCTTTTACATGAGAAGCTCTCTGTTATGGATACTGGATAACCTCTCCCTTGTTGTTCCCATTAGAAGATCATATCAGGATTCTTCTGTTGTTTATAAGCTAGGCTACCATGTTGGGCTCAAGGGCCAATACACTGGGGTAAACATTCTATCTATTAAAAGAAAAAGTTCTCTAGTTTGTGGATGTATTGACCACTACGTCTCTGTATGCTTATGTTTTCTGATTATATATAGAGCAAGGAAGAAAAGTATTTCATTCACAACCATTTAGCATTTACTATCAAGTATCATAGGGATTCGCAAACCGACTCTGCTAGAATTGTGGGCTTTGAGGTTAAACCATACAGGTTAGTTCCTTTAAATTCTAGCATATTCTAATATTTTTAGTTTGAGGTTTCTGTGGCTTAAATTTTAGTATCAAGGTTTGATACATTGTCTTTGTGTTATAAAACAATGTAGTATTAAACATGAATATGAGGGGACATGGAATGAAAAAACTAGTTTAACAACATGCGATCCCCATAATAAGCGCACAATTGTAAATTCTAACACTCCTCAAAAAGTTGAAGCAAACAATGAGATAATATTCACCTACGACATTGAATACCAGGTAAGTTCTTCAACTTTAAATAGTTTTTAGTGTTGACAGTTGCAATGTTCATTTGTTTTCTGTTTGACCATGACTGATCTCTAAAAGGTGATATTCCTTTGAGTTTAAGTAGATTCTACTGACAAATTCTCTCTTAGAAAAAAAATTATCTATTGCATCTCCTTTTCTTGAAGTAAAGCTAGCTTAAGGTTAGATTTTAGAGTTAGGGTTTATGGAATTAGGTGTAAGATGTATTTTTTAGGGTTTATGGTTAGAGTTTACAAATATACTTTCTTCAATATACTTCAGTAAAAACTGAAAGTTTTTTCTCCTGATGAAACAATGAATTGGACTGGTCTCTCTTTTTTGTTGGTTTGGATACTCATGATGAGGTGAACAATGACTTTGAGTCTACATTTATTGAGGAATAGTATTTCTTTGCTACTATTGAACTTTAAAAGTTTCTGATTAGTAAAGTTTCAGTTAGTAAGGATTGGCTTAAGTTGTTAGTTGTAAATCATTTAAGCAGTTCTTGTTAACTCCTCTATTATATAAAGAGAAGATCATATTGTAAACAGTAAGTACGTTCATTAGTTTGTGACCCTTACTGTTCTTACAAAAATTCAAATACATGTACGAACTTGAAATTTTCTAATATATATTCAATCGAAATTTCATATCGAGTGTATATTTATATTCGAGACTTTCACACCCAAATCCTTGTAATATAAGATTATAGATACAAATAATACACTTGTTCTTGGTGTTGTTTTTGGCAGATCATGAAATGAAAGAGGGCTGTCTTTCTTGCAATTCAGAAGCAATTTCATCATGAAACAGTTCTCGAAATACGGAAGATCGAAAGAGCAAGCCCAGCGCAGTAGTTGATGAACACTTGTTTGACTTCATTACATGGATTTTGCTGCTTTCAATAAATTCTTTATTTGATGAAGAGTCCAAGTAATCTGTAGCAAAGAAGTGGTTGAACGAGGGCTTATTATATTCCTCTCTTGTGGTATTGCATTGGCTTGGTAATGTGACTGGCTCAGGTGCTTAAATCAAAGTTGGTCACTTGTTTAATTAGCAGTGACTCATTAGGCTTTAACCATCTGACATAATTACTTGTTTGCGACCCTTACTGTTCTTACAAAAATTCAATATTATGATAAACTTGTTTTTTTGCTTCTACTTTTTTTACTACACAATAGTATTAGTAATGTTAATATTTAAAATAAAAAATAATATTAAATAAAAAATAATAATAGTATTAATAATTATTAATATTTAAAATGAAAAAATAAATGCTAATTAAACATATACCGACATACAAAATCGTTGGTATATGTATCTTATACGAACCCATCATCAGTTAATATATTGACTTATACCTATGGCTTGACCGTCGGTAAAGGTAGACCTTATAGCGATGGATGTTTCGTCAGTAAAACTCCGTCGATATATACCGAAGGAGGAGGCCCGTTGGAACAGATACACTAATTTGTCAAGGTAGGCCATACCTATTCCTACGAATATGTCCGTCGGTATAGGGTCCCAACATCTATACCGATGATTGTTTTCGTCGCTATAGATTTATACCGACTAGCATTTTACTAACGCCTTTTTGTTTGTCAAAATATCTCTTTTGTCCGTCGATATAGGATTTTAGACCATATACTGACAGATTTTTGGTGTTTTAGCGACGATTTTTTGTCAGTCAGTATAGGCCATTTTTTTGTAGTGGCACAATTACTCAAGGAATCTCTTTCAAAAATCTTAACTCAATTTTATCCGTTCGTTGGAAGGATCAATGACCATCTTTCCATCGTGACCATTATCACACCTCGAAAATTGATATAGTCGGAATTAAGTTTCGGTGATCAAAAAATTTTGTACCGGTTATGCCTAAAAGATGTAATTGCCGAATTGTGTATCCAATTTTGAAGTAATGAAAGTTATTTGGGTTTAATTAAGTTGTTGGACCTTTTTGTAAAGAATAGGAATTAGGGGTTCCATTGGAAATGTTAATCTTGGGTAAGACGTATCGATACAGGTTGAAAATGTTAATTTTGGGCAAGGATTATCGATACGGTAGGACCTATATCGATACAGCCTAACTATCTTAACTAACTTACCCGATTTAGCTTAGCCATATCGATACAACCATGTAGTGTATCGATACGGGCCACTGTCAAAATTGTTTTCGTTGTCCAATTTGTAAAAATTGAAAGAAAGGGGCTAAGTCACCTACTTGCTTGCCTCCCCTCACGTGAAAGTGATAAGAAAAGATGACCATTAGACATCAATAGTCAATAGTGAAAAGGGTTAAGAAAGATGATTGATTATTGGGTTAAGCAAACCCTTGCCTAAGGGAAACCCTCCTATTAGCTAAGTGAAAGGTGGGACAATGATTAGGGAAAAGTTAGATGGTTTTAAAATGAATAAGGAAAGCCCTCATCCTTGTTTTGAATCTCCCGTAAACTAAAATCATCATTTGTCTTAAAACAAGCATACACCTCCATTGTTGTCTTCCTCCTCAAGCTCAAGCAAGCACCTCGATCCAATCTTTAATCTTTGCTTGATTTCAATACACCAATTGAAAGCTTGTAACTCGGTAAGTAAAACCTCTATGCCAATTTGATGAATCCATCAATCCTTAGAGTTTAATTTCAAGAATTAGGTCTTGAATGTTCAAGTTAAGCCCATGTGCTAAATGATCAAATTCCTTATTTCGATGATGTCGACGAGCTTGGGTAAGCTTAAAAATAATTGTGAATCGTTGGTTTCGATTCTAATGTATTCCTTTAATTTTGGACTAGCTCAAGAAGTGGAGAAGGACCCATCGTCATCTCCAACAAAAGCTAGGCACAAAGGAGTTGAAATCCGAGAGCCTTGAAAGCATCGAAATTCAATGTGAGTGTAGTTGTGTCAAGGGATATGCTAGGTGCCATCCCATTGCATTTGTTTTGTGCTTAAAGAATTGCATTTTGTATAAGGGCTCAAGCAGAGCAAACGTATGTGGATTCTAAGGGTAAGTGTGATAAGTTCTCATATTTCCTTGATATGTTTGTAAGCCTATATGTGACATTCAAAAAGACGTTACATGTGGAAAGTGATATGAATATGTTATGCTATTTGGAGCCGAGGCTCAATTTGTAATCCGTTATGATATGGCCTATAAGTACAAGGTAAGTTTTGTGATAAATTATATAACCTTGGATACTTGTGGACATTGGATACAATTGAGATGCCATAGGATTATTCGAGCTCATTAAGTAAGGGATTGAACCACGGTCTGGGACTACAGCCTATACGTGGGGAGAAAAGGTTGGATTGTGTAAGGGATTTCGGAGCTACGACTAAAGGCTAAGGCCTATTTTCAACATATGTGGCGTATAGGGGAATCCGCGTATCCATTGGTTACTATGTCCAAGGAAATGATATGAATTTATGCTTTGCAATTGGTATATGAAATATGATAATTGACTTAAGCATGATCTATATGACTAATTATGCACTTATTTCATTCAAGCATGATTATGTGTTATCTATGCCATTAAGAACTTATTTACCTTTGTTATAACTACGTCACTAGGCTATGTAAGCTAACATCCATGTCTCTCATGCATTCCAGGACTTTGAAGAATTTTGAGCTACGATCGTGTAGTTGCGGTTGCAAGTCACTCTCATCAACCATATGTATGTTACGTTTTGTTCTAAACTTCTAGTAGGGTGGCATAGGGCTTAGACATGTTACAATGGTCTATTTTGATATGTATGTAATGGTCCTAAAGTGCCTAGGTGTAAAATGGGAAATATGATATGTTTGCAAATTGATAAACTAGCTAATTTTGGCCTAAAAGGACTCAAAGGTAAAAACTTAGTAAACGGATTTGAAATGCCCTAAATTTTGGCATGCTATTAGAATTATGGATTAATACCTTGCTGGTAAAATTTCATGGCATTTGGACATCATTCAACAGGTTAATTCAAATAAAAACCAGATAAAATCTGTCATTACAAGATAGGCGTATCGATACGGGTCAAGCTGTATCGATATGACCTTGCATATTTGGACATAGGAAAACAGAACATACTGATATGGGTCAAGCTGTATCAATACGAACCTCGGCATAAAGGTTTGGGAAGTAAATTGTATCGGTACGACCTTGGGGTGTACCGAAACGGGTCAACCTTGGTCAATACGTATCGATACAAACTTAGATGTATCGATACGGGCTTGTCACCCTTAGTTCTGGAATTGATAAATTTGGCTTAGCGTACCGATACGGTCCTAAGTGTATTGGTACGGTGTTAGTTAATTCTGTTAAAAGACTTAAATCATAGTTTTAAACAGTTTACAAAATGGTCACTAAATCTTAAGAGGGTTAATCCGATGGGTAAATGACCTCCGTTAATAACAAAATTTTACAGGATAATAATTTATAAGTTTAATTGAAGGCTAGAAAAAGAAAATTCTGATAAAGACCCTTAATCTGTAAAATTTACAATTTAGTCCCTAAATTCGAAAAAGTTTAAAATTGACTTCAAATTGAATAAACTATTAATAAGTTAATACGTTAGGTATTAAAAGAAATTAATAAGACATTTTGAATAAGATTCTGAACCCCGAATAAACTAATCTCCAAATTTATTTTCGATAGCACTTTCTGACCCGGTTCCCTACCGAGCCAGAAAAAGGGTGTTACAACCATCTTTCCATCGATTGTAACGACGAGGGTGCTTATTACGTCAAGGCCAGATTTAATGGTCCGCTTGGTGAATTTCTCAAGCTTATTGATTCGCCTTATGTTCCTCAACTCCACCCTGCTAAATCAATTTAGACTGAACCGAGTGCAGGAGGATATGTAGCCATGATACAAGTCACAACTTTTGCCTGCGGTGGCATTGTTATCAGAGCATGTCTCTCGCACTTGATCGATGATGGAACTACGATTATGACATTTCTTAGAAGTTGGGCTTCAATGACTCGCAAATCCGGCGACGAAACCATTTGTCTGAATTTTAGTGCCTCTTCTATTTTCCCGCAGAAAGTGGCATTCACTAGGGAGGCAACCTCAGCACTAACGCGCTCACTTATCAAAGTAGGACCATGTTAAACTATGAGAATCGTTTTTGATTCCTCGTCAATAGCTTCACTTAAGGCAAGAACAACAAGTTCAAGTGCACTGAATCCAACACGAGTCGAGGTTGCCTTGACCCTCCTTTGAAAATGTATCATGGCAGCTTTCTATAGACTATTGAGTATGTAACATGATAATTCCTCATATCATATTAATGAGATAAAATATGGTTTATATACAAATTATAAAGAAACTAACTCTAACAATCTAACTAATAATTACAACTGTACAACTAACTTTTATAACTACTTTCAACACCCCTTGTAACAACGGAGTCACCACCGGTCCCTTTTTTATTGTATTAAGCGAACCGAAAACCTAAAAACCAACCAGATAAGGGTTCGGGAGCACGGTTACGTGTGGGAACGGATTAGCACCCCATCACACCCGGAGACCGGCGCTTATTTGATCACTAATATTTTCTTTATAACCCGAATGCGTGCATGCAAAGGTTAATACAAAAATCCACGAAGTTCTAGAATTGGCTCGAACTCGCTCACGGATGAGAAAATCCAAATCAATTTAGACGGAAAGGGATTAAGGTATTAATCCTTAAAATTCGATCGCATAGGAGTCTCGATCGTTCCCACAACGGCTAGGGAAAGACCAAATTAACCCTAATTGAAAATACACCTCATTTTCATGATGCAAAGAAAGATCGTTTTTAAATGATGTCTTATTAGCCCTTTTTAATTTTATGGGTGATTTAATGTTCAAAATTAATTATTTACAAATTACCTACTTTTCTAAGAATTACCCTAAGAGTTAATTATTTACACATTATTTACTTTTTTAAAAGTTACTTAAGGAGTTTAAAGAAGCTAATCCTATAGGGCTTTATTAAAGTATTTACAAATTACTATATTTAAAAAAACTACCTAGAGAGTTTTACTCACAATTAAATAATTATTTACCCATTTATGGGTGATTTAATGTTTTTCTTTTTTAATTTTTTCATTTATTCTGTTATTTTCTTTTTTTTCTTTGATTTTTCTGTTTGAAAGGTTTCTTTGAGTGAATGCAGGAGTTTACTGCCAGTAGGATTTCCTCGCCAACAGAACTTTGTTTCCAGTCATGATAATAAGGCGAGGATGGCACAAACAGATGAAAGAAGAAAAATCACCGCATTGCTCGAGAAACCAAAAGTCCAAGAAACCAAAAATGCCACCGATTCATCATTTTTTCTTTTCTTCCGATTCCAAAATTCCAATGGCATCATCTTCTTTACCATTCAAGAGTTTCTTCAATGAAGAGATTGAGAAAAAACATGACGAGAACTTTGCCTCGACGAATTTCTGCTATGAGAAAGGGTTCAAATTCAAGAATGAACCCAATCTCGGTTACTCAGCTGACTTCATTGCCATCATCAAAAAGCACATCTGAGAGAAATTCTGCCAACAGTCCGACGACATCAATGCCACTATTGTTCGAGAGTTTTACGCCCACCTTACGACCAATGACTCACCTTTCTTAATGATTCGAGGTAAGTGTGTTAGGGTTGATGAAGGACACATTAACGAGATATTTTCTTTGGATAGAAAACATGACAAGCACACTGAGTTCACTGATTCCCTTGATGATGCTAAGAGAAAGACTATGCTGAAAGATCTTTGCCAGCGGGTACAAAGTGGAACGTCTTGTCTAAAGGCTGTCGAACAGTGAAGCGCTTGGCATTAAAGTTGCATCTGAGAGGATGGAATCAATTCCTCAAAGCCAACCTCATGCCAACTACGCATAATGAGACAATCTCCAAGGAGAGGATGGCAACCTTGCCAGCGAAACAAAGGAGAAGGGCAAGCAAACGGCTGCAACACCAGTGCCCAAGGCCAAGCCAGCCAAGGTTGCCGCTGCGACTTCTATGCCAGCAGCCTCTGCGGCAACGCTGTCCCAAACTTGCAAGAACCAGGAACCGCTCATTGCCGAACTCGAGAAAGCAGAGGAGCAAAATGCTATGCTTTGGCAATACATTTATGCCAGGGACTGCGTTCTGAAAAAAGCTTTAGATGGGATGTCCGCACTCACTGTGCCAGATTTTCCTAACTTCCCTGCCAGCCTCCTTGGCAAGGGAACCATGCCGGCAAGACCTCATTCTTCGCATACGTCTCCACAGTCTAAGAATATCGTCCCTATTTCTCCAGGCCCAGTTTCTCCAATACCTGTTTCACCAGTTCAAGTTGAGACATCCAGTACCGGTACTCCACTCGAATCAGAGGATGAAGAAATCCAAATCCAAGCCGGTGCCACGTCTGTCGCACTAAAATCTGCCCTTGCTGCCACCGATCCTGACAAACCAATTGCAGAAGTTCTCCATAACATGAGAGCCTCTACAGCAGCAGCAAAAACAAGCCTCAAAAAGAAGAAATACATGGCCATAGACAAAGGCAACTTTGTCAAGAGGAAGACAAGAGTCTCTCGACCGAAACCGTCCACCGAAAGGTAGTCTTCTTCCCTTTAAACTCCTTTATTTCATTTCAATTTATTTTTCTTGTTCATGCATTCTTTGTTTTCTGTATATATGTGTTGTTTTTCTTGCATCGAGGACTATGCACACTTTAAGTTTGGGGGTGTGTTGTGTCTTCCATTTCTGCCATGCATTTGATGTCATGCATTATCATGTTTAGATTTTGATTTGTTTGCCATGCATACCAAACCCTAAAAAAATCATTTTGTATCTCAGCTTGATTATGACTAATTTCCAGCATGTTGTTAGCTTAGCTTAACTTGTAACTAGTTAATCTATTCGATGATGATCAATTAATCCTATGAAATTGTATGCCAACAGAACTTCAATGCTCGGGTTGCTTTGGCAGTAAACTCTAGTCTTTGGAACTTTAGTCTCACTTTACACGTGGCATGGATCTAGTTCGCTAAAATAAACTTAGAACTTCTTGAAGCTGATCTCAGTGTAAATAAATAAATGAAAAATATATAGTGTCGGGGTATAAAAATGATGAAAAAAAGAAAAAATAAATAAGGCAGCAATGTTTTGGCAATGGCTAAAAAAATAATATATTAGGCACTCATCTGCCTTAGGGATAATAGGTTACTTGGGGCTTAGTGATGTAGTCTGGACTAACGTGAGCATTCGTTGTATGCTCCTTTTTATGACTTACACTAAATAGCACATGACGCGACCCCACTTTTATGCCAACATCAGAATACCCTTGGCAGTATAAAAAACTATATAAAAATCTGAGTTTGGGCAGTAAGGAACCTTAAGGGAATTGATGTGAGCTTGATGCATGTTGCCCGCACCTATGCACACTTTAGAACCTTAGACTAGGTCTTTATTTGTTGAACTTGAATTGTTGATATATTGGCATTGATATACTGGATTCTGAGGACGCACCTAGGGTCAATTACAGCTTGCTGGCATGTGTTGGGAAGTCATTCATTTCTGCTGAGGTATCTTTTTGTTTTACTATTTTCTTGCATTACTTAAGGACAATCAATGAGCTAGGTTTGGAAGAGTGATAACTCCTTAAAAGTACTATATTTTCCACCTATTTCACAATGCTTTTTGTTTGTTTTCGAGTACATTTGTTTGCATTTAGTGTTAGAAACATGCATTTTTCATATAAAAGAGTTAGTAGGTGCCCTTTTCCAGATTGAAGGGTTTTTGTTGTTTTTGGCACAGGTTTATTGCCAGATCTCTCGACAAAGGAATGAGGGAAAACAAAGGTCGTGATGCCAAAGTAGATTGCCGAGACGCGGCTGGCAGTGCAACGTAGAAGGACTAGCAGTTGTATGCCAAGCCCCTTGACAATAAAGTCTCATCCCAGAAAAATAGGACAACTCCGAAAAATTAGGAATGGATAAGATCCTGAGAAAATAACATTTTGAATAATCTCTGAAAAATCAGGAGTATGCCAGCAGAAGATGTTTGCCAAGTCCTATGGCAACAAAGTGGTATTCGATGACGTCAGCCCTAGATCAATCCACGTCAGCCCTAATCGGTGTTGAGATGATAAGATGATAAGCTATACTATCTCTGTCCCACTAAAAATGTCCAGTATTGACTTTTTTAAGTCAAACTTTTTAAACTTTGACTATTTATTACTTTAAATGTATTATTGGTAAAAATATAAAAAAAAATATGTTTTAAAAACCTTATATCAAATAGTTTAAAAATATATATTTTATAAAATTTAATTAATTCAAATATTTAAAATAATTATGGTCAAAGTTAAAAAATTTAACTTTTTAAAAGTCAATACTGGACAAAATTGGTGAGACAGAGAGAGTAGCACTTATCATGAGCCTTGGCCGAAATTTAAACTCTTCTAGGGTTTTTCTCCTCCCATGCCTATATATAGAGAGCATTTCCAAGCATGGAGGCATGATAGACGGGTTAGCACCACGCACACCATCTCCACATAGCTCTCACCACCATCGGCCTGGAGAGGCTGCACTGAGGAAGGCTGGATCAAGAAAGGTTGCATCGACCGACCTCTTTCTTTTCTTTTTTCTTCGGTTTGGTTGTTTTTATTTTTAAAATGATGTTGGGAAGCGTTGAAGTTTTTTCTATGGTTGATACACTCATCATGAACTAATTCAATAGTTGGTGATGGATGTTTGGATTAAATGTTGTTTTGCTTTGTTTTTTAATAATTATAAATGCTTCGGCATAGTTTTATTTATCTGGCATGATCTGTAATTTTTCCATAACTTCTATACCATGGGACGATTGGCATAGTTTACTTTTTGTAACTCAATATCTTAGTCGACTTGGGTGGCTACGACTAGTTGTCAAATCCTAAGGTGAGAAGCTTCGACAGAAGATGTTCAAGTAGATGAACTTACTTCGGGAGTGAGTCTACCCTTTAAGGAGTATAGATTGAAACTTAATCAAATTAATTAATAGAAAACATACATTATAGACATATAAGGGTTTTTACATGGTTAATTTAGGGCATTGCTATCGACGGAGGCAATGACCATCTTTGAATATGCTCAATAAATCTTTGCCAAGGCAGAACATTATTAAAGGCTGACATGGTGCAGGCAGCGTGAAAACCATACATTCCTTGCCAACACTCATCATCAATTTTACAAACTCTCATTGCAACGTTATTTTATTTTTTTTTCTTTTAAATCATTTTCAAAACCAATTCCATCTCAAACAATCTTTTTTCTTGAGCAAGTAAATAATCAAAACACTTAATTCCAAAAGCAATCTCTGTGGGATCGATATTCAGCTTATTGATGTATTACTTGTCGACTGTGTATACTTGCACGCAAAAAACCTTACTTGGCATTATTTTCTTAACTTTTTCAACGCATAATTTTACCCTTTTGCCAAGTAATTTCGGTCACAACACCCATAAAGTGATTTTTGCAAGTTACATACCATATTCTCCCCCTGGCTGCAAAATCCCTCAAGAAGCTTCATGTACACTTCCTCAAAGAGGTCACCTTGGAGAAAAGCCTTGTGTACATCCATTTGAAAGAGGGGCCAATTAAAATAGGCAACAAGAGCAATGATTAGTCGAACAGTAACCATCTTTGTTACTGGATATAAGGTGTCCACGTAATCATGACCCTCTTTCTGACTATAACCCTTAGCTACAAGGCGGGCTTTGAACCTTTCAACATTGCCATCAGCTTTGAATTTAATCTATAGACCCATTTGCAGCCAATGAGCACATTTATGGGAACAACAGAACAAGTCCCATTGGCTTCCAAGGCTTGCATCTCCTCTTCCATAGCTTTGACCCAGACATGTTGGGTGATAGCTTGAGATTATGTGGAAGGTGCAACAAAAGAAGAAGTAGAAACAAGAAAAGACTGTGTGGTGGGAGGAAGATGGTTATAAGAAATGTGGTAGACAACATGATATTGAATAAAAGAAACAGAATATTGACCTTGAGCAGAAAATGATGGGTAAGAGCATATGTAATCTTGTAACCAAGCAAGTAATTTAGAAATACGAGAATGTCTTAAAAGAGCAGGTGGTATAGGATCAGGTAATATAGGATCATGTGGTAAAGATGATAAAGGTAAGTAAGAAGGAACATAGGCAAGTGAAGCTGAGAAATCTGGTAAATCTAAAAAAATCAGGTGAATCTAGTAAAGCATGTGAATCTGGTGGTAAGGGAGGATCTGCAGAGACAACTGATGGAGCATAATACTACTCGGGAGGATAAAGAACTAAAAAATCTAAGTTTGAAAATAAGGGATTTGGAGGGAAAAAAAGAGAAAAAGAAAGAGAAACATCATATTTGAAAGGAAAAATATCTTCATGAAAATGCACATCTCTGTTAATGAAAAAATCTTTGATTCAAGATTGAATAACAAATACCTCTTTTAAGTGGATAAGTATCCCATAAAAACAAAGGGAATGACTTTAGGAGAGAATTTATCAAAATAATTTGACTTAGTGGCATATGCTAAGCAACCAAAGACCCTAAGATGTAAAAGATAAGATTTTTTATTGTACAAGAGTTCAAAAAGAGTGTGCCATTGAAGAACAGAAGATGGTAGTTTGTTTTTGATATAACAAGCAGTGAGAATACACTCACCTCAAAATTTAATAGGTACATTAGATGTAAAACGTAAAGCCCTAGCAATTTTAAGTAAATGTCCATGTTTTCTCTCAGCTATACCATTTTGCTGAGGAGTATGAGTACAACTACTCTGATGGATAATACTAAGAAAAGAAAATAAAGCATATCAGTCTTTATTGAAGAATTCAGATCTATTATCACTTCTAAGGGTTTTGACAGAAATGGAAAACTGATTTTCAACAAGTTGAAAAAATGAATTTAAATGAATAAGAGCATCACATTTAAGTCTCAACAGATAAACTTAGGTCATCCTAATGTATCATCCACTATGGTAAGAAAATACCTAAAACCAATGCGAGTAGATACCTAAAGGTCAATGTGCACAAATTGAAAAGTAGTAGACCTAGAAGAACTAGAAGGAAAAAGAATTCTTGTTTGTTTGGCTAAAGGGCATATGGAACAATCATGAATATGATTTATATCAAAAGTATCAAAAGCAACAGAGGAAAATTCAGGTATTTTATTCATTTTAGTAATCATGAATATGATTTATATCAAAAGTATCAAAAGCAACAGAGGAAAATTCAGGTATTTTATTCATTTTAGTAAGGGAAGCATGCCCTAATCTAGCATGCCACAATACAATAGGTTTTATAGTAGAAGCAGAACAAACAGAAACAAATTTTGATGAAAGATATAAACAAAGAATAACAGAAGACATACTGGAAAATTATCAACAAAATACAGATCACCATGCTTCCTACCAATCCCCTGAATTTGCCCATTTAAGAGACCCTGCATGATGAAAAAATCAAGAAAAAAGAAAAGACCAAATGAAAAGCAGAAGTTAATTTAGAGACTGACAACAAATTATGAGTAAACTCAGGGACAAATAACACATTGTGAACTGTAAGAAAAGAAGAAATAACAACAGAACCAGTGTGAGTAATTAGAGCTTTTTTACCATTTGGAAGATAAACAAACCGAGTCAAAGCACATACGACAGGATGAAGCAAGCGATGAAACTCAAAGGTAACATAATCAGTAGCACTCGTATCAAGAATTCAAGAATTAGAAACAACAACAGTAAAACAAGATGAATAAATACCTGCAGATGATGCCATATTGACTACCGAAGAAGCAGATTGTTGCAAAAGCTCAAGGATCTGATTGTAATGAGACTGAGTGAACATTGGCATGGGAGGAAAAGAAGGAGTAACCGGTAGAACGGCATCAAAAGCAGGAGATTCTATTGGAGCAGCAACAACATTCATGGCAGCCTGGGAGTCCTTCTGCTTAGTAAATCGAAAATCAGAAGGAAAGCCGTTTAAGCGATAGCATTGCTCACGCTTGTGTCCACGAACTTTGCAATGAGAACAAACCGCATTGAATCGCTGATGGTTGGAAGAAGAAGGACGACCGACAAAAGAATAAAAGGCAGTAGAATCCAGAGAAGATCAAACGGAAACGGAATGAGAAAGTTGCGATTCTTCTTGAATTAACATGGAGTAAACCTGATTGACTGTCGGCAAAGGCTGCATTAGAAGGATCTGGCTGCGAACAAAGGCATACGTATCGTTGAGGCCCATCAGGAACTGAAAGAGGCGCTGCTACAATGAGTGCTTGAGGATATCTTGTGACTGTTCACAATCACAAGATGGAAGAGGAACTAGAACGGTGTATTCATCCCATAGCAATTTTAGTTTAATGTGATAAACAGAAATCAACGAATCACCTTGAGTTAATGATGCAATCTCGCGGTGGAGAAAGTAAACCCTAGAGCCATCGACCTTGTAGAACCGTTCTTTCATGTCAGCCCAAACCACGGCCACACTGGAGGCAAAAACAATATCGGCCGATAAGTCGCGACACACATTGTTGAGGATCCAAGAGAGAACCAAGGCATTACAGCGATCCCATTGAGAACGAAGCGCCGGAAGCTGAGAATCTCGTTTGCAATATTGTCAACAAAACCAAGCTTATTCTTCGCTAGGAGAGAAATCCGCATTGATCTACTCCAGAGGCTGTAATTTTCAACGTCAGAGAGTTGATAAGAGGCGAGCAGCATCCCTGGTGTGTGTGACGGCTGAAGGTACAATGGATGATTGAAATCCAAGGTTGGAGTCTCCATTGACGAGAAACAGAGAAGGAAATTTGGGGGAAATTTTTTGAAAAAAAGAAAATAGGGAGAGAAAGCCCTAGAAAACAATGCTATGTGGAAATGGGTCGAGTGAAAAGCCCATGAGACCTATCTGATACCATGTAGACTATTGAGTATGTAACATGATAATTCCTCATATCACATTAATGAGATAAAATATGGTTTATATACAACTTAGAAAGAAACTAACTTTAATCATCTAACTAATAATTACAACTGCACAACTAACTTTTATAACTACTTTCAACACTTTCAAAGCAAAATCCAACATCCAGAAACCAAGTCTCATAAACTACACAGTGGATTTCCGTCAAAGGGCAGTACCACCAATCTCAAAACATTCAATGGGAAACTTCCTAGTCGTGGCGGCTGCACCGGTGACAGAAAACGAAACCGAGTTGGAAAACCTGGTTTGCCCATTGCAAGAAAGGCAATAAGGAAAGTGGATGGTGATTTTGTGGCTGCCCTACAAGGAGATGGGGGATGTCTTAAATATTTGGAGCACATAAAAGAGGCAGACAAGGCATCGTGCGGTGAGATCGATAAGATTAGTTTTACCAGTTTGTGCAGGTTTGGTCTGTATGAGATGGATTATGGGTGGGGAAAGCCGACATGGGCGATGATGGCGAAAGCTGCCAACAAATCTGAAACCGTGACCAAGAATACGGTGTTTCTCATGGATACAAAAATGGGACATGGAATTGAAGCATTGGTGTCCTTGGAGGAACAGCACGCGGTTGTGTTAGAGCGGGACGAAGAGCTCCTTGCATTTGGGAAATTAGGACAAAGTCCACTGGAAATGAATTACTCGGTCTGAAATTATTTGCACAAGAATCAAGTAATAAAAGAATTACTAGTGCTCATACATATACGATGATTGAGATTAAGAAATAAAATTCAATCAGTATACTAAACTCAAGTTCTCTCATCAGTTTTGTTAAAATGATTCTATAATATTATATTTATTTTCAACAGTAGCATACAAGATTTTTTTTTTTCAAAAATAATAAAATTAACCCTCCTATAAACGAATTGTTTGACAATTCTAAGTGGGAATTATTCTCCTCTAATTATTTACCACTCTCAGGATTTGTGTCAATTTACTTGAAGAGACTGCCTGAGCCTCTTTTGTTCGCATGGCGAAATGTTGACATGTTAGAACTATGAGCTTTCATGATCGGCTAAACGTATTATTTAGCTTAAACGGTCGGTTAACCGTTATAACGGTTATTAAATTTTGTTAATTCTAATTTAACCATTAAAAATAGTTAATCGTTCAATTTTTTAACGGTTTGATTACATGTTATAACTTGTAACTTATTACAAAAAAAAATTCACATGTTCACTATTTTTTTTAGAATAATGAAATTATCCCTCAAATAAATATTATATTAAAATTTAAAAAAAATACTTAAATAGAGAGATTTTAAACGCAAACTTCATACTTAGTTAAAAATGTACCTATAAATTAATTTATAATTTAACCATTAATTAAACATCATTTTTAATGATTCGATTAACTGAAATCGTTTAGCTTTAACAGTTAAGTTAAATAACTTATAAATGTAATGTTTATACTAATTAACGATTACGGTTTATTCTTCGTACCTAGTTAGAAGGTTCTTTACTGTTGCTAAAAAATCCAATTCATTGCTCCAATGTAATAGTTATCCTCTATTACGATTTAGAATTTATAATTGAACTTAGCAGACGAATTGTTACTAATTTAAGATTTAGGGTTTAATTTAACTCGGTAACATGTTGGCATGTTGGAAGGTTAATATTGTTCCTATTAAAAGTATTCATTAAGGTAGGAGGAACTTAAACCCTCTATTTTTGGTGTTGCATGAGTAAAGGATTAAGTGGGTGGGAGAAATATAATATTTTGAAAAGGGAAATCTAAGAAGTTAAAATAATTCATGTTTTCACAGTAGTTTATTTATTTTAAGTTTTTATTTAGACATAATGTCAAAAATATCTCTAACGTTTAATTAAATAGTCGTTTAGTCTTTATTTTTTAAAATAATTTAACCATCAACGTTACCTTGGCACCATCGTAAACATGTGTTCTCCTCGTAAACATGTGTTCTCGTACTCCTACGTGAAAGTTAAATAACAAACAAAAACTAGAACATACCACAAAATCGACTAAAACAAGACTACTGGCCTATGTTTCCATTTTCTTCATGCAAACGAATACACCAAGATAGCGTTTTTAACACGATTTTCACACCCTTTAGGATGTTTTATACGCGCAGAATGTTGCACCATTATAAACATGTGTTCTCCAACTACAATATGAAAGTTAAATAACAATAAAAAACCGCGAAAATACCACAAGATCGACTCAAAAATCACTACCGACCCAAGTTTCCATTTTCTTCATGCAAAGGAACACAGAAAGATAGCATTTTTAACACGATTTATACACCGCTTCAGTTGTCTTATACACGCTGATTTTTACACTATTTTCAATAGATGTATCAGTACTAAGAGATAAAAGTCCAAAACCAAGAAAAATTATTGTCTTTGCCCAAGAAAATTAACCACGAACAAGGCTATCGAGCATTGTTTAAACAGCAAGATCGTAAAGAACTCGCGTCCTGCAGGACGCGAGTTCAACCATATATCGCGATATATTTGCGCTACTCTGTTACAATTTCTCGTGGAATTCGCATCCTACAAGATGCGAGTTCCGTCTTTTTATTTTTTTTTAAAATTAAAAGATAACAAAAAACACGTCAGACTAAAAACGCATTCTAAGGAAAACGAGGTTGAAAATCACATCTTGCAAACCACGAGTTACTCTTATATAGGCCAAAAGAAAGGTTTTTTTTAAATGTTATTCAAAAGAGAGTAATTGGTCAAATGAATTATCAAAAGGGAATATTTGACCGATTGGCCGTGCGAGTGTACATTTCTGAAAATACAAGCATAAGAAGATATTTGAAAGGATCCTAAGTGGAGAAGGGCTGTTGAAGAAGAAATTAGTGCACTTGAGAAAAATGGTACCTGGACAATAATGGATCTTCCCCAAGGTAAAAAACCTGTCGGTTGTAAATGGGTCTTTTCTGTGAAATATAACTCTGATGGCAGTGTGCAGAGATATAAAGCAAGGCTCGTGGCTAAAGGATATACACAGACCTATGGGATTGATTATACTGAAACCTTTGCTCCAGTGGCAAAACTCAACACTATTCGAGTTTTGTTAAGTCTTACTGTCAACAATGATTGGAATCTACACCAACTGGATGTCAAGAATGCTTTTCTTAATGGGAAGTTAGAGGAGGAAGTTTATATGAAGATCCCACCGTCCAAAATCAGTTGAGGGAAATCGAAAAAATTTGTAAGCTCAACAAGTCACTTTATGGCCTAAAGCAATCTCCTCGAGCTTGGTTTGACAGTTTACCGTGGTTATTCTCAAGAATGGATACAGTAGTCACTAGCTGATCATACACTCTTTATTAAGGTAACTTCAAAAAATAAAAGGGTTATCTTAATTGTTTATGTGGATGACATAATCTTGACAGAGATGATGATGAAGAAATTAGTCGCTTGAAGAATCTTCCGAATAGAGAGTTTGAAACAAAAGACTTGGGGAAGCTTAGATATTTTTTGGGCATGGAGGTTGCAAGGTCGAGTAAAGGGGTTGGTGATAAATCGGAGGAAGTATGTCCTTGATCTACTAGATGAAGCTGGAATGCTAGGGTGTAAACCAAATAGATACACTAATGGAGGCGAGCTTGAAATTTACTAATGAAACATGCTCTTTAGTTGACAAAGAAAGGTTTGAGAGATTAGTGGGAAAATTGATTTATCTATCACTCACCGGGCGGACATTGCTTTTCCGATTAATGTGATCACCAAAGATATGAACAATCCAAATGAAGAACACATGGCAGCAAACAAAATGAATCCTCGGTACTTGAAGAAGACTCATGGACATGGTTTATTGTTTAAAAAGACACGAGATAGATCTGTGAAAGTATTCACCGACTCTAGCTGGGCTGAGAACTCACTAAAAGAAGATCAACCAGTGGCTCTTGTACTTTTGTTTGGGGAAATCTCGTAACTTGGAGAAGTAAGAAGCAATCGATTGTCTCGTAAAGCGGTCAGAGGCAGAATTCGAGCTTTGGCACTAGGAATGTGTGAAGGAATTTGGCTACTTAAGTTCTTGAGGAGTTAAACACGCACCAAGAAAATAAGTTTGAGATCTTGTGCGATAACCAATCAGCAATTCAAATTGCTAGGAATCCATTCAACATGACAAACAAAACATGTTGAAATAGACAAGCATTTTATTTCGGAAAAGGTTAACAATGGGATAGCTTCTTTGTTATATACTCCTACAGGAGGACAGCTAGCTGATGTACTTACAAAAGCTTTACCCAAATCAATTTTTGATGAGTTCTTATCCAAGCTGGGACTATACAACGTATACTCTCCAGCTTGAGGGGGAGTGTAGGATAATACGATATGTATAGAGTTGTATGTAATATAAAAGTCTTGTAAGTCATGTAAAAGATTAAGAGTTATCTATTAGTAGGATAAGGATTAAGAGTTATCTAAGAAGTCTTCTATTGTTAGGAGTCCTAATTAGAGTTAAATCCTCAAGGACTCTATAAAAGAGTTCTATGTTGTAACCTATGTGATTCAT
Source organism: Hibiscus mutabilis (assembly GCA_019671005.1). Classification (NCBI taxonomy): domain Eukaryota; kingdom Viridiplantae; phylum Streptophyta; class Magnoliopsida; order Malvales; family Malvaceae; genus Hibiscus; species Hibiscus mutabilis. Next base: position 19,971,637 of record CM033721.1, on the reverse strand, counting down.
TCGAATAAAACAGAAACTTTCTCTTCTGTTTTCACAAACTTTCTCTTCTGTTTTTACTACTCTCTACAGGGTACTTGAATTTTTGTATGCACTTTGATACACAGAGGCCGGCCATGCTTTAGTTGGTGCCCTTATGCCTGGATATGATCCCGTAGCCAAGATTTCTATCATTCCTCGTGGTCAAGCAGGTGGACTTACCTTTTTTGCTCCAAGTGAAGAGAGGCTTGAATCTGGTCTCTACAGCCGAAGCTACCTAGAGAACCAGATGGCTGTCGCGCTTGGTGGAAGGTCAGTTTCTCAACTTTTATCTTTGTTTTAAACAATTGGTGTGAGGCGAATGTTCAACCTTAATCTTAGACCCTTTTTAGTGTTGGATGAGATAGGATGGTTAGCTAAGATTCGTATCTGTAACAAAATCCTATATCAGAGGAGGAATTTTAGTAGCATATGGTGGCACCTGCATCTTTCTATTCAGTTCGTCTCATGACGTTATTCTATGAGCTTTCTCATTACTTGTGCAGGATTGCTGAATAAGTAATTTTCGGTGAGGAAAATGTGACAACAGGAGCATCCAACGACTTTATGCAAGTCTCACGAGTGGCAAGGCAGATGGTTGAAAGATTTGGATTCAGCAAAAAGATTGGACAAGTTGCCATTGGTGGAGGTGGTGGCAATCCTTTCTTAGGCCAACAGGTGATGTCTTTGTTACCTGCATGATCTCATGCCGTTTCCGAGCTTCGTGGGTTGTTTTTCTTATTATTATCACTTCATCTGACTCGTAAATTCCATTCTTAGATGTCATCACAAAAAGACTACTCCATGGCAACCGCGGATGTGGTGGATGCAGAGGTAAGGGATCTAGTAGAGACTGCATATAGTAGGGCAAAGCAGATAATCACAACCCACATTGACATTCTCCACAAGCTTGCACAACTTCTGATAGAGAAAGAAACTGTTGATGGAGAAGAGTTCATGAGCCTCTTCATTGATGGAAAAGCTGAGCTCTATGTTTTTTAGATTGTATATTATACAGGTTTCAGTCTCCATTGAGCCCTTGTACTACACTGACTATCAAATGTTCGAATTGATCTCTGTATGATTTCATATGATGAAAAGAAAATCTCATACCTTTTTCCTGTAATTAAGGAAATCTTTTATGTGGCAATGAAAATTGGAAATGGAAGACTGACAGTTTCATTTTTTTATTGGATGAGTAAACTATCTATATCTTTTTCTATTCGTAAGTCAGGATATTATGCGTTTAAGTATGTTTAAACTTATATGTAACAAGCCAACAATGGTGCACCGAACTAAAATTCTACATTTTTTACCACAAATAAAATGGAAATTACTTCAGACTGTTATGTTTAAAAAAGTTGATCTAAAATTTTATTGAATAATAACAGAGAACATAGTGAAGAGATCTTACATTAGATGAACAGTACCACCTAACAATAAACAATGGAAGGTTGAATACTAATAAAGAATAACAAATGAACAATACGCTGGTTAGTATACAGTGCAATTGATGGGGGAAAACGGCTACTTGCAAAAGCACATTGGTAAACTCCGAGACAAAATACAATCAAATTTCATCTTAATCAAAAAGACAAATGAGGGGGTAGACAGATGCCTACCGACCATGATCATGGGTGAGTCGGTTCACTTTCAGCAAGGGAAAGCAAAATAGCCAAGAATCATCTCCAGTAGTTTCAGAGACATGCACCAGGGTAAACCAGGTCTCAAGATCCCCTGCCAAAACCACAACCGAATAACTTGTTTCAACCTTCAACTGATAAACTACGCAATTTAGAAGCCGGTCGTCCATATTAATGGGTGAGGACTTTAGGGGTTATCTTGAGGATCCTTGCTCTCCTCTATGCAATTATGTAGTTCTTCATAAGCTTTCCTGGAATGGGTAGCAAGCTTCTCCATTGCCATGAAAATCTGCTTCAGACCGTATGGCAAACTACTAGCATCCATAATATCACTGCGATGTGTGGTGTCTCTTGGTAGAAGGACGTCGCTTTCTTCCCTGGCCCACCGCATCATCTTCTTTGCTCGAGCTTGCATTAACTTCTGCATCCTTTGCCCCTCTTTTTCCAACATCTTCACTTTCCTTTCCATATCCTTATCAGCAATAATCCTTTGCTGCATATCTGCATTATGCTGTTCCACCACTCGGTTTACACTCATTACAAGTCCGTGTACCGCTTCAGCGACTTCCTTCTCCAACAGTTTATCTGTATCCATGGCTTCCGACCACTTGTTAAGGATCACAAACACAAGAGGCACTCTGCCTCTACCGGGAGATAAAGGTGATACACCCTCTGCTGTTTCCTCGGGTTCATATACAATACATCTTCGAAGCCAACCATTCAAAGCTTTGACAAAGCCCCTATGAGCTTCAATCCAACTAGAGAAGCTAAGACTCCAATTTTGGAGCTCAAGCTTTAGTCTCATTGCCACTTCAAGATGAGCATCAGTAAGCTTTTCGTTCAGGGCAATGAAATCGAAACATTTGGCTTCCATAACCTTCTGGCACTGACAGCTATGGCATTCTAGCATTACCTTCCACATTCCAAACAATCTAAAACAAGTAATTTGCAGTTTGTGTTCTTGAGAAATGCATAATATAATGTAAAACAAAGTAATGTTCACTAGATTGAAAATGTACCTCTGAATCAGTTCATTGACTTCCGGCCATAATTCTTCATCCATCAGCTTATTTATAGTAATCGCTACCTTGTCGATAACTTGAACTGCAACTCGCATCTTAGTAGATATGGCCTGCATCAACGATCTAGTGGAGTCGACTCTTCGAGCATTAGCACCTTTCTGATTCAAGCTTTTCATCTGCCTACACGTTTTTGCATAAAGTATACGCAGCTTTTCCTCACCCTTCAAAAATGCAAGTAAACAAGGCACACCATGATCATTAAAACTATTCCTTGTGTATAAAAAGGCTAAAAGATGAAGAAATTTTCAAATATATTAGTATGTAGTCTGTATGTTGTTGATAATATGTTTCGACTAAGTCCTAGCTCGATTGGTACCATTACTATTACAACAACCTATACAGATAAAAGAGAAAATGGTTTCAATTCGAATTTCAGATCATGTTATAGGAGCTGCATAATTCATACTAAAACACTGTACACTTCCAGGAACTATCTCTATTAAATCAATGGGTTTTTTTCCCTTTAAGTTTAAAATTTTTCTAGGTTGAGTTCTAACAATTCAAATCACATGGGCATAGCTGTTTCCAATAAATGAAAATGATAACCTGAAAAACCAAGCTTTTTAAAGTGTACATATAACATTAAGAATATATACTTTGATCCTCGTATTTACCAATAGTCATTCACCTTTTCAGCTCACCAAGATGAACATCAAAAAGGAAAAGTTAAAAGGGTAAAGTGAAATTCAAAAGCAATTTGACCCATACCCTGACTTCATCATAGAGTTTCGTCTCCCACATACACAGTTTCCTCAGAATTGAAGATAGATTCTGTGAACTAATAATCTCATCATTCTCCATTGAACTAATCTTCTCTTTCGACAGTAACGACTCTGTTTCCGATGAATTCGAAGTAATCATATGGAATATCTTCGTTGAACCTGCATCATTATTAACCATCAAAACTATGTAATTGAAGTGATAATCCCACTGTTAATTTGAAGGGAATTTTAAAAACCTCTTACCTTCATAAACAGATCTTTTGTGATGGTAACGAAATTTTCCGGTGTCGAGCATTTTCAAAACTTCGTTTCCAGATTCCGAAGCTTTCTCAAACAGAGCCTGTAATTCTTCCATTACCGAAGAAACACTTTGTTTGTCGCTTTGATTTCTGGGTTCATTTGAATCAGTGGGTGAATCTACTTTCTTCTTACTCTCGGGTGCCTCACCGTTCTTTAATGGAGCAGCTTTTCCGTTCTGATTTTCTTCTCCTTTTGCTTTTCCACGATTTTCTCTGGGTTTTCCATCTCCGGGAATTTGCTTTACTGGCCGTGCTTCAAGATCATGGGATTCTTCTTTGTTCTTCGTTGCTTTGCTGGAAGAATAAGGCAACTCGTATCTCTCGTAAAGCTCGTCAAAAAAATTCAAATAATCCCAAGCGGCGCTCCTCGGAGCTGGAGGCGGCGGTGTTTTCCACCCTGAACCGATGAATTCCCTGTTTTGGTACGTGTTGGGTTGATAATTATGATAGCTTGTAGTATTTATTTGGTTGAAAGAGCTAACAAAATCTTTATCCGTCTCTTCCTCTTCCAAATCAGTATCGAACTGAATATGCGAATTCGAGTTCGAACTCGAGAGAGAATGGTCCGGCGAGGAAGGCGGAGAAGCTTGTTTCACGGCGGAGTCATCGCCTGACGTAGATTTGAGACTCTGATCAAAGAAATGCCGGAGGGTGGGACCCAAAGTCTTGAGCGACTGCATGTAAGCCACGTGTGCATCGGCAAGGGCGTAGCTTTGCTGTAGAGCGCCGTCGAGGAAGTGGCAGCGGTCGCGGCACAAAGAGACCGCCGGGAGCTGGTCGAGTTTTGAGGCGGCGCAGCCCATGAACGGAGACGCCCTGCACGGCAAAAAAAACCCAGATAACGGATCAAAATCAATGACTTTAATCAAGTAAAAAGTGACAGCTCTAGCCTCTATGTCTATGAGAGCAAAATTAATAACGGAATAGGCTGAACCGTTATTTTTCTCCAATTTTGCGGTGCGTTTAAGATGCAACGTTCGTGAATAATAAGAATGGCGAAATCCGAAAATAAAAATGAAATTTAAACAAAAATGGAACCAGTTGACTGGAATTTATACAAAGGCAAAAAAAAAGGTGACGGGGATAGGGACATAACGTCTCTTTGATATTTTTTCCTTTTTGCACTTTGTGATGCTTATACAACAATAATGCATTACATATTTATTTTTTAATTTACACATTGTTTTTTTATGATTTAAGGGAATAAAAAGCCTTTGAACTTTTAAAAAAATAATAATATTCTTAAATTTTTATACCCAATTAAGCCGTTGAACCAAAAAATTTAGTCAATTAAGCTCTTTGACCAATTTTGACTATTAAATTTGAACAAATTTTCGATCTACTGTTGCAGTGTGTCGTATCACAGTGTTTTCACTTGACATTTTTCAAAAAAATTTATTTTATTTAAAAAATCATGTAAATGTTTTAAAAGTTCTAAAAAAACTTATAAAATTTATAAAAAAGTACCTTTTGATTTTTTTTTGTAAATGCAACATGATAGAACTGTAGTGTATTATGTGCCTGTAATATTTGAAGAAAAAAATTATCAAGATTTAATGGTCAAAGAGCTTAATTAATTTAATTTATTGGTTTAAGGGTTTAATTGATTAAATATTTTGGTTCAAGGGCTTAATTTGGTGCAAAAAAAATTCATGGGGTTAATTGATTTTTTTTAAAAGTTCAAGGGCTTCTTACACCTTTAAGCCTTTTTTTGTTTATCCATCTGTGTTCAATTTATTGGCTAACTAATGTGAATCAAATACGTCAAATGATAATTTTCATAAAACTATGTTTCAATCAACATTTATCTTATTGTCTAATGACAAAAATTAAGTTGATATTAGATGTCAATTATATTATATTTTTATTTTTTAAAAGTGTGTTTGTTTCACAAAATAAAATTATTGCTAGAAACAGGATTGTTCGAGTATAAGATTACATTGCACAGTACTAAGTATGTTAGATTATCATCCGGACAGAATGTAAAATTTTGGTATTTAATTAAGGGTAAAACTTTGATACACAAGCTATGTAAAATTAATTTTACATAAGTTTGTGTTTTTATTTTATAAAACACAAATTTTAAATTTCTAACCTTAATACCTTAAAACTTAAACCCTAAACCCTAAACCCTAAATTCTAAATACTAACTTTAAATTCTAAACCCTACAAGTTAAACCCCTAAACTTTTAACCTTAAACTAAACCCCTAACCCCTAAATTTAAAAAACATGTGTAAACGTTTGTTTACACGGACTGTATATCGAACTTTTTCTCTTTAGTTAATAGAATATAAAACTATCTAAAAGCACAATTTACTAAATTTTTATTGTGATTGTTTTTTAATGAGTTTATCCATACCATTAAATAAAACTATATTCGAATTGAAGTTCATAAAGCTCTTTCTATTAATCTACTTACATTTTACATTTAACATATTATTAACTTGACTAATATGTTAAATAATGCTTTGGAAAATAACTGCACATATTATAAATATAATTATTTTTTAAAGGAAATATAATAAATATATATGTCAATATAATTTAAGATAGTTATTTAATACACTTAATGAAAAAAGTTATTTCACAAGTGGCCTTAAACTAGTGACAAGTGTCATATTTATTTAGTTTTGTATTTTAAAAATACTTTAAGGACACTTGTTATCATCTTAAAATTGTTTACGAAATTATTTCTTTTATTGATGACGTACAAAATCATATTTTTTTAACATATATTATTAGTATATGTTTTTTATTTTTAGTCATTTGAAAATTCACACACTCGTGTAAAAAAAGTGTTCGAGTCCAAGTCTTTTAGAAATTTGAACACTCCCTAGCAATAATCACATCTTATATATATATAATATGTGATCTAAACTTTGTAAGAATTTACTTAATTTTATATTATTATGTGATTATAATTTAGTATTTGTTTAATTTTTTCTTAGCTTATTAATAATACTCTACAGATGATATCATTCGAATTCAAATCTTTTAAAAAGAACAACATTCTCTTTTATTATTGAGACCATTCAATGGATTACAATAATAATTTACATAATTTTAACTAAACATATTCCGAAGAAAAAAGTTAAAATGAAAAGGGGGAGCATATCAGTTGAGTTATGAAGTCTTAAATACGCAACCAACAAAGCTGCATTATATCCATTTCTGTGCAACGTCTTAATCCTACATAAAAATAAAGGTCGTTTTAATTTGATGATGATGATATTGACAAAGCAAAAGCTAGCATTAATTTCATTTTTGAAAACAACCTATAAAGGGAAATCATGCATCTAATTTTTGTTCTTTTTGTATGTGCAACTGCAGCATGATTATGATGATTACTGCAATTAAATATTTAACTTTTACTGCTTTTTACCATTGGTTGAACCAAAAGTGGGTCAGCCTGCAGAATTCTTCCAAACTCTAATGGGGTTTAACTTTTAACCCTGGCCTGGGGGAATGATTCTGGAGCAGAACCTGAAATTAAAGCCAAGAAAGGTTTCAACGTCCGGATGCCAAATAAAGCTAAGAATGGGTTAATTTCACATTGCATTCTTAAACTATGGCTTATATTTTAATTTGATTTTAAAAGTTCATAATGTTTTAATAGAACCCCTGAAATATCATTGTTTTATCAATCAGATTATTTCGTTAGTCTAAGTGTATGTTTGATATTAAAAGACATAATGCATTTGTTGTGGGAGGAGTAATGTGTGATGATCAAGGTTCTTGGTTGTTTGGCTATTTCCGAAGTCTTGAAAGCTGCTCGATATTTATTGCAGAACTTTAAGTTGTGCTCGATATCTTGTTTCATGCTTGGAGGTTGGATTTCCGTCGACCAAAATTGGAGACCGATAACTTAGAGGTTGTGAGAATTCTCACTCTTTCTTCTAGAGCATTAGTAGGTAACGCTATTGTGGATTCCATCCATGACATGTTGTCACGTTGTTGGAAAACGAGGGTACGACACGTCCAAAGGAAGATGAATGCAATGGCAGATAGGCTGGCTTCTTTGGCTCGTGGTAGTCCGGTTGGGGAAGATCTATTTAGTGAGCCACCAACAGTGTTGGCCTCGTTACTCATTCGGGAGAAGCAACTTAGTGGCTAGATTTCGATGCCTCTATTTTTAGCGGAAAGAAAGTCAAATTGAATTTAATGTCCAATTAAAATGTTTTGAAATTTAATGATCAATTTAAAATTTAGGGTAAATATATGTATTTTTGGTACTTGGGCTTAGATTCAAGTTTCAATTTAGTATTTAATTTTTTTGTCTAATTAGTTACGTGAACTTTGACTCAATGTTCAATTTGGTACTTAAACATATTTTTGTCTAATTAGGTACTTGAACTAGCTCTTTGGTTCAAAAATGATATATGCACTTGACTCTACGGTTCAAATAAGTCATTTATATGGTTCACGCTCATTAGATAGCCCCCCCCCCCCTTCTCAGAACCCTTTCCCTTCTATCTAGGTTTTCTCCCTTAAGCTTGTCCTCCGAAGGCCGGTGCTGCTTTTTTACGACGGTCGACCTTTTCCTCCTTCCTTGTTTATGTACTCTTCTTCCTTTCTCCTTGCTTCTTCTTCTCTTTTCTTTGTTTTTCGACATTTTTTGTCTTGTCCGACGTGGTGTTTCGACACACCTGTTTGGCTTGCTCAAAGAGAGTTTTTTTCGACGACTTTAGCTCTGCTTTTGGGCCCATTTTGAGAGATAAATCTATAGATGACCCTACTAGCTGCTGCTTCTTTCCTTCGACTTCAGGGAGAGTTGTGCCTTCCTTGTTTGTTCCCCTCCCTTTTTTGTTTCTGTTTTACTTTATTATTTTTCTGATGTATGTTTGTTTATTGGAGCCGTTTGGTGCTTTCTTTGTTTTTCTTCTCCCTTTTGTACCTCTTTTGTTTGCTCATGTTTTTTGCTTATCAATGAGGCCAGCTTTAAAAAAAAAAGCCATTCATTGTAAGTACCATTTTGAATCAAAAAAGTCAAGTTTATGTGTCACTTGAACCAATAAACCAAATTCATGTACCTAGTTAGACTTAAAAAATTTATATACCAAATTAAATTTTAAACTCAAAATTTTACACCAAACTATATATTAACCCTAAAATTTAAATTGGGAAACTTGGAAACAACCGATACAATTAACCCATTAAGAAATCCCATGCCCATGATGATCATTTGAATCTGCCAACTCAAATGGAAATTGTGGTGGATTTCCATCTCAGCATAATCTTTGTCTCATTTCTCTCATCATTACCTCTTTTTTACATGTTTAAGTTCGTCCAACTACATCTATAGGCTCATAGATACGGTTTAAACGGTTAGGTGGGAAATGCGTGGAGGAGTAGTAAAAGGGTTATGGTCCTTATTTTTCATCCCGAACTTTTAACAAAACCCTAATTCGTAGGAAAGACCAGCTTTTTGCTGTAGTTGATCATGCAAATATAATAAATAGGGTACCTAAAGATCAGCTCTTTTAATCTGTCATGCCATCACTATCCCATCATGGCAGGCGTAGGACGTCGACCCTCTACCTCTGATCGTTAATAGGCAAAAATTGCAGGTGCATTCATTCTCACACCCCAACGGCTCAAACAACACAAAGTGCTTTGGAACTCTAAGGTACGACATGTCTAGAGTACGGCTTAAAAACGATAAATTTTAAAATTTGTCTTTAAACTGAAAATATTAGATTTTTATAATATTTTTGGTCGATTGTTTTGAGTTTTTTGCAAGTTTCGATACTTACTTTATAAGTATTTTCAGTTTGTGACAGAGTATCAAACTTACAAAATAATATCCATGTAAAAAATACTAAAAAAATAACTAAAAATGTTATTAAGAAGTCTAACATTTTTAGTTCGATGACAAATTTTGAAATTTTTCGTCTTTTAGCCGCAACCTAGACATGCTGCACATTAGACTCGCCCCTTTCATCCCACTGTTTTTAGATATATAATATAAGACTTAAGGTTAATATATCGAATAAAATTTTATGTGCAATTAATGAATCATATGATGAGACAATTTTATTGTATTTATAATTGTACTCGATTCGATGTGATTAATCTTTAATTAAAATGTTAAATGGATAGTTAGAGATCCCAACGATTTCTTTTTTCATTTTAAAAATGTAGGCCTAAATAAAGTTAGCACCAGAATTTGTCTACTCTTTTTGGTAAATAGAATTTGTCTCATTTGGAGAGTGATTTTGAAAATTCAACGTTGCAATGATAAGCAACAAATGGAATAAAATGATTATGCTGTTTGATGCTAATCCCAAAAGTTAACCACAAGAGATCTTTCTACTTCAAAAAATGGAAACGAAAGAGGGAAATTTTTGTCATCGTGTCATTGGACTGAAATTCTCGGAAAGGTGATTGTATGTAGCAAGTTGGGGCCTAAACCAGGCCTACCATATCGTTGAAATAGCAGCGATGGAGCCCAACTCTTGGTTATTGGGTTGGGTTTGTCTCCAAAATTTGTTATATTTCCCCAATTAGGGGATCTATCCAATCTCACCATTCCTATTTGTTTTGGCAACAAACGCGTTATCTGACTGTTAACCTTGTAAAAAGGATACATTTCATGCATTTTTACTTAGATTGTTGTTTGGTTTTAAGCTCATTTCATTGCATATAGCTGCATTTATTTCACATTGTTGCACATGGTGGTGTTTGCTTGGTTGTTTTTACATATTTGAGAAATTGGTGCTGCTTTGGGAAAGGTTTGTTTTGGTATGGTGGTGTGCAAGAGAGTTAAGGAGCATTGCTGGGAAAGGAAATTATGATGCATCATTTTGGACGACATTTCTGGGCGCACAAAAGACAAAGAAAGAAGATATTTTGCAGCCCACATGTGAACCCCTCACCAGCTAGCTGCGCCACACATGTGAAAGGAATATTCTCTAGGACACACAAAGAATTAAGGGCACAAAACCCTAGGAGTCCCCACTATAAAAAGGATAGGACACCCACATTTAAAAGAGAGCTGAAAAGGGTGCTTTATGAGATAAGAAAGAGAGAAGCAAAAGGCGGTTGTCTTCTTCTCCTTCATTTTGATGTCCTCCATAGTCGAAGCTCCAAGGGAAGATCTTGTTGGCCTTTGAGAGAAGCATCAAGCTTAAGGTGGTTCACGGTAGTCCACGGCGGCTCGAGAGTTTCCCTTACTCTTAGTTGCTTTTATCTTTTCATACTTTTTCTAAAATAGGTTTATTAAATGAATGATTTTGGATGTTATTTGCCCAACCATGAACTAACTTTAAGTGGCTTAGGTCTGTTGTGGATGATTATGCCTTTTGTTTGAATGAATGTTTTATCATTTTCCAGTTTCATATATGCTTTGTTCACTGTTTTATTACCTTAGGTTTGTAAGAGCTTTCGAGAGTTAGCCTTTACCTTTGTTTGATGCTTAATAGTTGAGAGAGTTAAGCTTAGATCAATGTCGACTATGCTGATTCTTGGCAAAATGGTAGAAAATGTAATGGAAATATGTAAAAATAATGCCAAGTACGAGTCCTTTGCGTGCAAGTATACACAGTCAGCAAGTAATACAACAGTAAGTTGAGTATCGAATCCACATGGATTGACCAGGAATTTATCTGCTTTAATTATTACTTGTCAAGGAAAAATGTTGGTTTGATCTAAAGTGGTTTTAGAAAGTGTTTTAAAGAAATAGAAAGAAAGTAAAACAACGTTGGCAAGAAGAGTTTTCAAATGATTGTTGAGCATTGGCAAGGGATGCCTGGTTTTCATGCTATTCATGCCAACTTTAATAATGTTATGCCTTGAAATTATTGCCAAACAGATTCAATGATGGCATTGCCTCTGTCGATGACAATACCCAAAATTAACCATTTAAACCCCTATATGTCTATAGTGAAACTTTTCATTAATTCATTTGATTAAGTTTCAATCTATACTCTTAAGGGGTAGATTCACTTCAGAAGTAAGCTCATCTACTTGAACATCTTCTTTCGAAGCTTCTCTCCTTAGTACATGGCAACGATCATTGCCCCTTAAAGTCTGTTAAGATATTAAGGTGCAATAAGCAAACAATGCCAGCGGTCGCTTGACAAAGAATTTAATAAAAACTGAAGAATATGCCAGATAGGGAAACAATGCCAAGGCATTTGATTTATTAAAAACTAAACATAAAACCAACATTAAACGTAAACATCCCCCACTAATAGTAAAAGTTTAGTTCATGGTGGGGTTATCCATCCAAAAACCTTCATCGTATCTCAACATCATCATTATTAAAAATAAAATAACTAAAACAAAGAGAATTGGCTAGAATGGGGTTCGTCGATGCAGCCCTTCAATGGCTCCAAGCTCTTGGTCAAGCTGGTCGAACCACATCGCTCTTTAGTGCAGCATTTCTTTCAATTCGGTCGTCCCCTTAGATCAATGATCGATCCTCTTTATATAGGCAAACACGAGACGCCTAGGATAAGCATTGAAATTTGAATTTTGAATGCGCAAGGGATAAGGGATATGATCTTTTTATCCAAAATTTGAATCCTAAGGCTGACGTGTACAAGTTCCAACGGCTACCTGGCTGGGCATTAGACACCTCTTCTATGCCAGCCGAGCTTTGGCAATTTATGATCCATCTCTACCAACAACATCTCAGCATTCTCTCTGGCATTCATTCCTTCTGCGTTGCTCTACTCTGTTAAGCTTGTCCTGCTCTACCAAGCCTATAATAATGCCAACAAAGCAGCCTTTCACACTGGCAAAATACCACCCTCAAACTCCTTATGCAAATGCATGTATTTAACATCTAAATGCAACTAAATGTACTTAAAGTCAAGCAACGGCATTGTAAAATAAACATAAAAATAAGTACTTTTGAGGAGTTAACACACCTCCAAACATAGCTCATTGCTTGTCCTCAAGTAATGCAAGTAAAAGAAATGTGAAAATAGTACCTCGGAAAAATTTTGGTTGAAATGCCAACAAGTGCTGGCAAGTAGAATCTGGCTCTAGCTCTATCCTCAGATATCACAGTGCAGTCATGCCAAACAGATAAGCAAATTCAAGTGCAACAATATAGCTCTAGTCTAAGGTCATGAAGAGTGCATCAAGTGTATGCAATATGCATCAAGATTTCCTTTCACCCCCTTAGTCAACTTTACTACCTAAACTCTGAATATTTATTATTTTTTCCTGCCAAGGGTTTCTGCTAGCAATATTTTAAGCTTGCTTCATAACACTTTTTGGCGTGAGAAATAAGAGGGAGCATACCACGAATTCCCTCATTAATCTAGACATTACTAGGCTTTTACTCTTCAATTCATACCCTAAAGTTTTTGACTTGAGCACTAAGAGAGAGCAAACCAAGAAGCCCCAAGTAACTTATTATCCCTAAGGTAGAAGAGAGTTCTACATATTTTTTCATTGCCTTGGCAAAACATTGTTGCCTTATTGATTTCTTTCACCCTGACATAAAAAAATTATCTTTTTTTTCCAGAGTTTAGTTTCAAGAATTCTAAGCTTGTTTGAGAATCTAGATACATACTACGTGTTAAGTGAAAGTTCAATTCCCTAAACTAGAGATCAATTGTCAAGCGGACCTAGCATTACTATATTCTGCTAGTATAGGCAAACTGAGGATTAAAATTTCATCATAGGACAGAGTACTCTAGAACAAATAATACAAGCCTAATGAAATGTTAGCATTTTTCAAAATTTGACCAAGGCAACATTATCTTTTTTTAGCGGTTCAGTATGCATGGAATTAATCTAATCTACATGGCATGGCAACATAATGCAAATAGTAATATAAACATACATGGTATGGCAACATATGTGACGTTGCACACCCCCAAACCAAAGGCGTGCATTATCCTCAACGCATAAAAACAACACATGTAAATGCAATGATTTAAGAATGCAAATGAGTTTAGGAAGAGGAGGACTCCCTTTAGGAGGGTACTTATCGTGTGACGCGGATTTACGACCGGGAGCCATACATTTCCTTCCTTTCATGGCTGGCTTTGAGGCGGCAATGGAAGCTCCAAGGTCGTAGAAGACTTCCTTAACAATCTGCACCGGCTCCAAAGTGGTAGGAGTGGCAACAAAAGATGCAGGGGTAGTAGGCGTTGTGGCAGGTTTCTCTTGAATTTCTTCATCAAATTCTGACAGTGTTTCTGTCTTGGTAGACTTAACTTGAACTGGCAAAATTTGGGCTGTGGCATTAGAGTGTGTCAGAGTATGAACTAAATGAGGGCTGGCTGGCATGTCATCATTGGAAAAGATTTTAGTGGGGAACTATGGGAAGTCTTGCAAGACACCTAGGGACAGTTCTTCAAGAGTATCCTTGATGGCAACGTCCTTGGCATGAGCATAATGCCAAAGCTTGAGATTTCGCTCCTCAACTTTCTCTAATTTTTAGAGAATGATCTTCTGGCGCTGATAAATCTGGGAAAGCATTGCCACTAAACTAGCTGGCATTAGAGCGTCAAACTCTACCTTCGACACCTTCGACTTGGGAGTTGTCACTTTTGCCTTTCCATTACCTTTGTCTTTTGACTTAGTGGCAGTGAGTTGCCTCTACAAGGCAGCCGTGATTTTTGTTCTCTTGATCGTTTGGGCTTTATTTGTATCAAGCTTGGGTACACAATGTTGCATGCAAATGTTAGAAATTAACAACGGGAAAAACGAACTTCCATGACCTCTTTCAGTACATTTATAGGTTTCCTCAATGATAAGCCGACCAATATTGATCTTGTGGCCCATGATTATAGAATACAGTAGTCCCAACCTCTATTCCAAAATAGTTTTATTGTGGGTAGTTGGCATCAAGTTTTCCTTGAAAAAATGATTCCACCCTTTCGACTGTGATTTTAAGGCCAGCCGCTTAACTTTCTGGTGTCCCTTCGACGACACAGTCCATGTAGTGCCAGGCTCGCACAAATCTGCCAACATCTTTTTCCTTTTGGCAACATTCATGGGGTCAACAAACTCCTGGTGTTCATCTTTTGCACCATCCAACTTAAACATGACATTAATGTACCCTTCATCAAAACGCATACACGTACCTCGAATCATCAAAAAGGGTGAATCTTTGATGACGAGATGGGCGTAGAATTCTCAGATGATGTTGGAGTAAACTTCTCCCTTCTGTTGGCATAAAAGCTTCCACTTGTGCTTGGTTACCACCGATATGAAATCCAAGGTAAATCCCATGTTTGGTTAATCCTCGATCTCAAAGTTTTTCTCATAACAGAACGATCTCAAAGCAAAGTTTTCTTCATACTTCTTGTGGATCTCCTCATTGAAGAAGATCTTGAACGAAATCGATGATGAAGCCATAAAAACAAGTTGTGGGCTTTGAACGATTATGGAAATGATGAGGAAGAAAGTGAATCTTTAGCTTCTTGCTTGATAAAGAAAAGAAAGAAAAGTGAAAATGTTTGAAACGGCTAAGGGTTTAAAGTAGATGAAGGGTAAAATGTTGAATATTTTAAATAGAGTAAGTATGGTGGCCGATTTAAGAGGGGATAATGATGGTTTTTTGCGTGTTTAGGGAGAATAAAAAGGGATGATGTGACAAGGGTTTAACTAATAGGGCGACAAAGTGAAGTGATAAGGTGATGTGATTAGGTTGAAATTTAAATTTTAACTTATCACTTGGGCGGCTAGGGTAAAAATTCAAATGAAACTTTTCACTTTCTCTTGGGCTGAGTTTTATCAAGCTTTGGGCGACTAGGGTAAATCTTTTTTCTCCAAAATTTCATCCACCTCCTGCCAAGCCTCTGCCTTGACATACTGCCTGGCACAAAAACCTGCACTTACTCAAAGAAAAACTTTTCAATGCAGCAAAGGGAAAATAAAAAATTAAACGAAAAATAATTAAATGAAAAATACTAAAAAAGGAAAATATCTAACCTACTATTTACAAAGAATTACACAATGATGCTGATCACAGAATCTCTTCCAAGTGGATAACCTCCTTGGTATTCTTCTGAGTGCCTTCCAAATAGTGTTTTAACATTTGGTTGTTTACCTTGAAGATTGCTCCCGACTTTAAATCTTTGATACCCACTGCTCCATGGGCATATGGCTTCACAACTTCAAAGGGTCCCGACCATCTAGAGTTGAGCTTACCTGGAGACAATTTTAACCTTGAGTTAAATAAAAAAACACATTGACCTACCTCAAATTGCCTTGGCAATATCCTTCTATCATGCCAATGTTTTGTCATTTCTTTGTAGAGTCTGGCATTCTCATAGGCATGTGCTCTGAATTCTTCTAACTTATTTAGATCTAATAACCTCTTTTCTCCAGCATTCTTCCATGCAATATCAAGCGTTTTGATTGCCCATTATACACGATGCTCTATCTCCAGTAGTAAGTGGCATTCTTTTACAAAACAAGTCTAAATGGTTAGGTTCCCAAGGGAGTTTTAAAGGCAGTCCTATAAGCCCACAAGGAGTCGTCCAGTCTCAAGGACCAGTAATTCCTTGTTGGATTTATAGTATTCTCTAAAATATTCTTGATCTCCTTGTTAGAAATCTCTGCTTGGCCATTTGTTTGTGGATGGTATGCCGTGGCAATCCTCTATTGAATTACATATCTGCACAAAGCTTTAGAGATTAGATTGCATTTAAAATGAGTACCCTCATCATGAATAATAACTCGGGGGCACCAAATCGAGTAAAACATGTTTGTGCAAGAACTTGGCAATAACCTTGGCATCATTTTTGGCAAAGCAACAACCTCTACCCATTTCGAGACATAGTCAACAATCACAAGGATATATATGTTACTAAATGATGGAGGAAATGGACCCATGAACTCTATCCCCCATACATCAAATAAATCCACTGGCATAATGTTTTGAAGCGGCAATTGGTGTATGCCGAAGATATTTCCTGTCCACTGGCATCGATCACATGCCTTGGAAAAGTTATGGGCATCTTTCTATAGTGTGGGCCAAAAGAATCCTGACTATAGCACCTTGGTAGCAGTTTTTATCCCAGCAAACTGACCTCCATATGGTGCTGCATGGCATAACTACAGTATATTATATTGTTTATTCTCTAGCACACACCGTCTTATCACCTAGTTAGCACACTGTTTAAACAATATTGGCTCGTCCCAATAATAGTGCCTAACTTCTTATAGGAATCTTTTCCTGGCATTATATGCTAGATCTGTTGGCAGAATGTTGCTTACCAGGTAGTTGACTATGTCAGTGTACCATGGCATGACATTAACTACAAACAAATACTTATCTGGAAATTCATCTCTTATGGCAGTGGTCTTACCATCTTCAAGGTGGTTCTCTAGGTGTGATAGGTGGTCAGTTACTAAATTTTCACTGCCCTTCTTGTCTTGGATCTCGAGATCAAATTCTTGTAGCTGAAGCGTCCATCGAATCAGTTTAGGCTTGGTATCATTCTTTTCCAAGAGGTATTTCAACGCCGAATGATCTATATACACCACAACTTTGTTACCAACCAAATAAGATCTAAATTTATCAAATGCAAATACAACCGCGAGAAATTCTTTCTCAATAGTGGTGTAATTTAGTTGTGCTTTATTCGATGTTCGGCTGGCATATTAAATGGTATGAAAAAATTTGCCACGCTGCTGTCCTAGAACTGCTCCGATGACATAGTTGCTAGCATCGCACATGAGCTCAAAATGCTCATTCCAATCTGGTTCCACGACTATATGGGCATTAATCAACTTCTCCTTAAACAAGAATCATAAAATGCAAAAGCGATATTTTTTTCTAAAGCCAAGCATAAAGGTTTAGAAATTTTAGAAAATCTTTAATGAAACATCAGTAAAAACCTGCATGTCCCAAAAAACTTCTTATACCTTTTTAACCTGTAGGAGGTGGCAATTGCTTGATTACCTCCACTTTTGCTTTGTCAACCTCTAATCCTCTCTTGGTACCTTGTGCCCGAGAATAATGCCCTCCCTCACCATGAAGTGGCATTTTTCCCAGTTCAAGACTAGGTTTGTCTCAATGCATCTCCTTAAAACTTGCTCCAAACTCTAAAGACTCTCTTCAAATGTTTTGCCAAACACTGAGAAATCATCCATGAATACTTCAAAGTTATGTTCAATCATGTCAGAAAAAATGGACATCATGCAATGTTGAAATGTTTCCAAGGCATTACAAAACCTGAATGGCATTCTTCTGAAGGCAAACGTCCCATATAGACATGTGAACATGGTCTTCTCCTGATCTTCCGAAGCTATGAAAATCTGATTATATCTTGAATAACCATCTAGAAAGTAATAAAATGCCTTATATGCTAGTCTGTCCAACATTTGATCAATGAAGGACAATGGAAAATGGTTTTTCTTGGTAGCATTATTCATCTTCCTATAATCCATGCACACTTTCCATCTAGTAACAGTCCTTTAAGGAATTAACTCATTGTTTCTATTTTGAACCACGATCATGTCATTTTTCTTTAGCACACATTACACCGGGCTGACCCACGAGCTATCAAAAATAAGATAGATTATCCCAACATCTAGCCACTTGTAATCTCTTTTTTAACAACCTCTTTCATACTCGGGTTCAATCTTCTCTGACCCTCAATGGTCTTTCCATGATATTCCTCCAAAATGATCTTATGTATGCAAATAGTTGGGCTTATTCCTTGGATATCAGCCAAGGTCCATCCCAACGCTTTCTTGTAATTGCTTAAAATCTCCAGCAATCTTTCCTCCTGATCATTAGTGAGATCACCAACAATGATCACTGGCAAGGTTGAGTGTTTACCTAGGAAAACATATTTGAGATAGTTTGGTAGTGATTTTAGCTCCAATTCGGGTGGTTCCTCAATGGATGGTTTCGGTGCAATGATATCTCTGCCAGCCAACTCCAATTGCTCTTACTGTCCGAAATAGCTTACATCTTCTAAAATTATTCCTTCAATGTCCTTACTTGTTTCTTTAGCACTGTCTCGCCTATTGGCATTATCATCTACGTCTTGACACAGTTATGCCACGTCCACCTTAAAAATAGACTCCATCATTTCATCAGCTTGATATTCCTCAAATTTATCTGCACATTTAAGATCTTGAAACACATTAAATGTAACATGTTGATCATTCATGTGCATAGTTAATTCACCTTTATGAACATCAACTAAAGCTCTACCTGTGGCAAGGAATGGTCTGCTCAATATAATTGGGACATTAACATCTACCTCATAATCTAAAATGATAAAATTAGCTGGGAATATGAATTTGTCTACGTTTACTAACACATCCTCAATCTTACCCTTAGGATGTGCAAAAGATTAGTCTGCCAACTGAAGTGTTACCGTGGTAGGCCTTGCTTCTACGCCAAGTTTTCTGAAAATGGACATTAGCATCAAATTGATGCTGGCTCCCAAGTCACACAGTGCCTTACCGATGAATTTGTTGCTAATGGTACAAGGAATAGTAAAACTTCCTGGATCTTACAGCTTTGGTGGCAACCGATTGAGTATCATTGCACTGCATCCCTCAATAAGAGCTATAGTCTCGAAATCACACAGCTTCCTCTTTTTGGATAAGATGTCCTTCATGAATTTAACATAGTTGGGCATCTGTAATGCCCCAAATTTGGGTCTAGAAATTAGACGGATAGACTAGATAGTTCGGGAGAACCGAATTAAGCGGTTCAGACTAGTTTCAGGAATTAATTCAAATTAAATGGTTTTTGGTCGAAATAAATGTGGAAAAAATATCTAAAGATCATTATTTAATATGTGGATATTGTTAGTGAGATCAATTTTGGGAAACAGATTTTTGAAATGTGACATTTTGGCTGGTGACCAAAATGTAAAGTTTGAAAACTATTTTTAGTGACTATTTTGTAAAAGTGTAAAAACTTTGAATCTTTAAGGAGCTATTTTCCCAAAGTATAACATCAGACTTTATTCCTTAATTGGCTATTTTTAAAATGGTTTTGGAAAATATAAAAGGTTGGGAGAATTAATTTTATAATTAATTACTTAAAACAAAACTTTACGTAACTACTTTCTCAAAAAGACTTTCTCTCCAGCCAAACACTCTTTTCTTCTTCAAAATCTTAAGTTAAATTCTTTTATCCCTAATCTTTTGTTATCAAATGAATTCCTATTGGTTTCTTATCAAAACCTTATTGTTTTGATCTTGTTTCTACATGTAATCAATCCAATTAAGGGGAAAAGCATCCATTAGAGGTGAGTTGCATTTTTCTCCTCTAATATAAGGTTATTTACTAAAATTCCCAAGTTCTTGACTCTTTTGACTATTTTTAAGGATGATTTGATTATTCAATGATGAAATATTGTTTTGATTGAGTTTTAATGAGGAAATTTATTGATCTTGTCTATAGATTGAAATGGTTGCGGTCTTGATTGATTTAGATCATATCTAAAGTGTGTTTTAATGATATGAAAAGAGATTTACAAAAGAAATCCCAAAACTAATTGAATTGCTATTTTTCTAGGTTAAGAATAGTTAGATATTAGGGTGTTTATGTGGTTAGAAGGTTGTTGGAGTTATGTGATGGTTATGATGATGTTTTTAGATGTTGATTTGATGATCAAATCGTTGGGTGATGGCTGAGTTATGTTTAGATTGAAGTTGGCGATGTTTTTGGTTGTTTTTGGAAGGCGATTGTTGGCCTTTAGTAGGGCCGTCTCAGAGATTTTTGGGGCCTAGAGCGAAAATTAAAAAATAGACCCCTATATAAAGAAATCATATCTTAATATTTTGAACAATCAAAGTAATATTTTAAAAAAGTAATATTTTTTAAGTCTTAACTACAAAATAAGTGTCCAAACTATACATGTTTTTTTGGCTCTAGGTGCCTAAAGTTTATTTCGTTATCATTTTGAGGTAACGATCATTATTTTTTTTTATAAAAAAACTCTGGACACCTAAAACAAAATAAGATATAATTTGAGAACTAATTTTTTAAACAATAGACACCTAAAACAACGGCATAGTTTGAGCACTTGTTTTTATTTTTTAAAGGCTATTTCGTAGAAATGGTCACAGAGTAAACTTCAGACACATGTTTTGACAAAAAACACTTTAGGGACCTAAAGTAAAAAACAATATAGTTTGGACACTTATTTTGTAGTTAAGCCTATCTTTAATAAACTATGGAAACATGATTAAACTTTTGTCAAACACATTATTTTTATTGTTAGATTAATTAATTTATTTATTTAGGAAAGAGAATTAATTTTTACCATTAAATTAATTATTTAATTAATGAAAAAAATATGAAAAATTAAATTTTAGGGGCCTTAGACTGGTTGGGGCCCCTAAGCGGCCGCTCAGGGTGCTCCCCCTCATAGTCGGCCATGGCATTTAGTTAGGCGAAGTGAAGAGTTGTTGTTATTGGGATTATAGATGCATAGCAATGCATTAATCCTTTGTTGTTATGTGAATAAAATAGGGGAGATTGACCCTTCATCGTTCGGTGAGGTTTCGATAGCTTTGAACGCTTGATTTTGGACCGACGAGTAAAGCTTGGTGTTGTCGGTGAGTGGAAACATGTTTTTCAGCTTTCTAAAGGTTTGAAAGTGATTTTGGGGAGTTTAGATTTAGCTTGAAATGCTGATCTAAGCTCAGAAGTAAGTATTGGAAGATTTCGCTCTCGTTTTCGGTTCCTATTTAAATACGTTCTCATGCTCTTGAAATAGATTTGATTACTTACTGTTATACGCATGTTTTAGAATTGAAAGAAGTTGCAAATGATCCCATGATGATGACTTATGAGTTTAGAAAATGGTTTGCAACATGATTTTAGAAAATGCTTATTACATGGTTTCTTGCATTTGAAATGGGATATTGGAAATTGGTTTGTTGATGCATATGAAAAATAGTGTGGTAACATGGTTTGAAACTATATATTGACAAGTGACAATGATTAAATGTTATCGGATATAGTTGGCTAGCCATAGGGTTTAAAGTGCACTATAATAAGTCGCCTCATATGGGTTAGAGGTAGCTCCCCCATGAGAACCACAGCGGTTGAGGTAGAAATGAGATAGATTCTCCGCTGGTGGATTTTATACATCGTAACCATTGAGGTGGTAATTGTTTCGATGCTCCGGTTCGAGGATGTATGTAGAAAGTGGTAAAGACACCACTTGGGAAATCCGTGTATCCGATGTGATTTTGCAAATAGAAATGGTTTTGTTTTGGGTCACTTCAAATGCCAATATATGAGAATTGATGTATCATGATTTGTATATAGGATTTGTATAACGTGGTTTGTAATACCCAAAATATGACTTAGAATTTTTGATATTAATTCGAATGTGACTCGAATTGATTGATATGTTTCTTAGAATAATCAATTAAGAGTTTTAGGACCAAATTGGAATCATAAACAAGTAGAGAGACATATTAAAAGGACTTAAAAGAATCCATGATAGGACTTGATGATTGCATGCAAAATTTCAATTAATTGGAGGACTTGTACACTTGTCCAACTACGAGTAAGCAAGGTATAAGGAATGGTGACTCAGCAAGGGGTAAATTAAGAAAAAATGAGTAGAATTCTCATTATCTTCCTTCTCCCTTCTTCCTCTATAGCGGAGATTAGAGACTAGTGAGAGAGAGCTTGGAATTGGTTATCCCAACTCAATTACAAGTCTTGTTCGAAAGAGTCTTGTTAGGAAGGTAATCCCTTTATTTTCCTTATTGTTCAAGTGAAAGTTGTGCTTAAATTGTAGAGATGTATGTATATATATGTATATCATGAGAATGCTTGGAAATGTTAGAGAATTTGGTTGAAGCTATATGAATTTAGTGTATTTTGTGGTCATATAATTGTAATGCTTAAGGGAACATGGATAATGTATTTAGGATCCATTCGAATAGGTCCTTAATTGGTTATGAAATTGGTGCTTGAGTATGAATTGGGAAACATTGCTTGACACACAAGAAAATTGGATTGTTTTGAATAAGTATATATGAACATAAAAATTGGGGATTGTTTTGGTGAATAGAAATATGTAAGCAAATTAATGGATTAATTTGACATGAAAATAAACATTAGAGGGATGTTTTGGATGTATATGAACTTGGGAGGGACTGTTTTTAATGTATAAAAATGTATATAAGTGCAAATGCCTTGTTTTGTGTATGAATGACATATGATGGTCTGGTTGAACATGTACACATAAGTATATATGTGAGTTAGAGCGGTTTTACGCATATAGGAAATGGTATGGACTGTTTTGTCAAAACCAGAATCTTAGAAACTAATTTGCAAAGTTGAAGGACTAAATTTGAATTAATAAAGACTATTTTGGGGCTGTTTTAACAAATCTGAAAACAAGACAGTTTTACATTTACATGAACATTAGTAGGCTGTTTTGAGCATGAATTTATATATATATATATATGAAAACAAGACAGTTTTGCATTTTCATGAACATTGGTGGAATCTTTTGATACATTGAAAAATGGACAATTTTGAAGACTTAAAATGGGCAGTTTTGATAGCTTATAATGGACAGTTTTGCAATCTAAATTATGGACTGCTTTGTGAAGAAATTTAACTGTTTTGAAATCAATTAAGGGCTATTTAAGTAAACTGGAAAACTAGGTGGACTATTTTTGTGCACTTATATGTATGCACTTGAATTTGGGACTGTTTGGTATATATATGAAGGCGCGATGGACTGTTTTGATGTATATAAGTATGTATGCAAATGTATGGACTGATCTGCATGTATATGAATGTATTAGGAACTGTTTTTATAGCTTTGAAAGGGCTGCATTGTAAGCTTAATTGAAAAGTTGATTTACAATTCAGAAATGGATTGTTTTGTAATTGTTTGAATGATTGAACTGTAACACCCTAAAATTGGCCTAGTAATGTTACCACTATCTAAACTATAGGCTAATTGAATATATGTGGTAACCAATTTAAAGAAGAATGAACATTCGATATCCTTAAAATCTAATAAGTGAAATTGGACCAAATTAAATTGAAATAAAAACTAGAAGGCATAAATAAAAGGATGAAAATGTGAACATGCAAAATCCTATAGATTGCATGTAAAGTTAAATTAAATAGAGGCCTTGACACATGTCCTCATTTGAAAGAGAACATGTGCCATTTAGGATGATGACTCATGCTAGGGGAGGAAAAATAACCAAAAATATTGTCATCTTCCTCCCCATTATCATCCTCTTGGCCGAAACTTGTGAGAGAAAAGGGGAGATAAAATTTACATGCAAACACTTTCAAATTCAAGCTTCTTGATTCATCGATTGATCAAAGTTAGCTTGGAGAAGGTATAATACTTGATTCTAACTTGTTGTAGATTGTTGAACCTTGAATTGATGATGTCTTTGTTGTCTTGATGAAATTGGATGAATGTTATACATGTTAGGGACATGCTAGCTTCAATGTAAACTTGAAATCCTGATTTCTAGTAACCAATTTGATATAGGATATATGTGTAGTTGCTGGAAATTTGAGAAATATGAACATGATTGAAAACAGTCTTGATTAGGGACTGTTTTGATTGAGAAGTTGTGTAAACATGCCAAATGAACATAGGACCCTATTTTGATCATGTTTCTAGGTAAAAAGAAGATTGAATTGAATACATATGTTGCTGGAAATGTGACTACACCAAATTGAACTAGTTAAATTAGGTAATGGACTGCCTAGTTGATGAAATGAATGTGCAAATGTGATCAAATAGATCAAACTAGGTTCAACATGATTATGCCCTGTTTTAAGAACATTTCTAGGTGAATTATGATGACCTAGACATGTATGAACATGAACATGAATGGAATTACCATGTTAGGACCTTGCTAAAATGAATTAAGAAGCTAGAAATCCAACCTAGTGTAATCTGCCCAGAATGCTCTGTTCTGGGCAGTGACTTTGAAAAATCACTATAAATTGTGTATAAAGAATTTAAGGCTGAAATTTTCATGGACAACACCTTGGTATGTCTAAATTCATTAGGAGAAAACAGAACTGAACTTTGGGCTGTATACTGAAATATAGAGAAGAAACACTAGGGACAATGCAAACTGTCCAGTGTAGCAAGATGCCCTGTCTTTAAGTTAAAAACTGTATTAATTGGAAAAGAACTAAAATACACGCCTTATATGATCATAAATACAATTTTTTTTATCTTTCCAACGGTGTAAACCAATTGAAATTCCGACGTACGGAATGAAAGTTATGCATGATTTAGTGACTAGAGTGAAAGCTGCCTGGCAGCAGCAGTATAGGTAAATGCACACTATTTTGTGGCATTTTGCAAACTGTCTTGTAAACAGTTTTAGGCCTTTGAATATGCCTTGTTTTACATGAACTAGAATGTAGAAAAGTGTAGTTAAGTGTAATGGGCAATGTATATGAGCATGCTGCCAAAATTGTGAATGATTGTATACTTGTAATATTGTCTTGAATTGAATGACTTTGTGAACTTGTCTTGATATGTGTTTGCTTGTAATGTGTTAGAACCAGGATTAAACTTGGTGGAAGAGGAAAGATTGGAACAATCTAAATCCAAGAACAAAGGAGTGTGGATCCAAGACTAGCTAGCTTGGAGTATTGTGAGTGTAGTTACCTCTAGGGTTAGGACTAGGTCCTAACTAATGTATTCTTGTTACATTCTTGACATGTTAAATGAATCTAATCATGAACTTGACCTAATAACGGAAGGATTATTAAATTAATACATGAAACTTGATCCTAGCCTTGAATACATGTCTATTTCGAATGCTTAAGCATGAATAAGTGACAACATGGATGCTTGTATGTGCTATGATGCAATGTGAATGAATGATTAAAGACTTGTTTGAGATAACATCTCATCTTGATGAAATGAAACATGAAAACCAATGACATGTGAGCTATGGCTCAATGGCCTAAGGGCCTATATGAAATGAACTTGCTTGACATGATCTTGATCTTGAAAACACTTGAATAAATGATAAATCGAACAACCTTGGTAGCTAGTTGGACTAGGTAGAAGGGCATGCCTTAGAGTCTAGAGCTCATTGTGTAAGGGTGGACTATGGTCCAGGGCTAAGGCCCCTATTTGGTGACAGACGGAGGGTACGTATGTGGTCTTTGGCGACAGTAGGAGGGTTGACCAGCACTACGGTGCATCTTGTGGAGACAGTTGGTTGGAGACTCGATTTCCTATACAAACTAAGTACCAAGGGGGTTGTTTAATGAATAACAATTGAGATAACAATCCTACATCATATGATACTTGTCTTGAATGCCATGAATTTGTATGTTACTTGACTTGAAAGCATGACTCCTTGATTTCTTGTTTTGCAAGCATAATGTGCTTGATCCATGATATGAATTCTTGATTCTTATTTCTTGAATAGCCGAATGCTTGAATCCTTAATTAGGATTATCTTGATTGCTTGATATCCTTAGATAGGATAATCTTGATGCTTGAAAGCCTAGCTAAGATTACTCTAATGCTTGAAAGCCTTAGCTAGGTCTATACTTGATTAAAAGACATGAAACTTGCAAGAACAAATGGTTAGACTAGTTACTACCTCACTAAGTACATTCTTGTACTTATCACTCTCATTTTCGTTCTTCCCAACTACAGGATAAAGGATACGAGTTTGCTTGATCTTGAAGCCTGTTACCTTGAGCAAGAAGCAAGTCACACAAGTTTGTCCAAGTATGATTTCATACTTGTTTTGTATATCTCCTAGAATGGTGGCACTAGATTGTATATAGTTAGCTTGATCATGCATTTTGAAGCTTGTATATAATGTCTTGATGGGCCTACCTTGTTATGTATTGAGTATCAAGTATGTTATGAATGGTTGTTGCTGTGCATATGATGACTTAAATGGAATGATCTAATGTTTGATCTAGTTATAAGTACCATTTGAATACTTTGATTGAGTACATGTCTTGCTTGAATTGAACATAGGATAACCAAACCACATTGCTTGCCTTCTATTTGAATAGCCTAGTGCGTGTTTAGAAGATTGCCGAATGGTGTGTGTGTATGTGCCTTGATGTATATGTTATGTATGTTTTGTATAACTGGCCGAATGGTTAGGTATGGAAATAAGCTTGAATGAAACTAGTTACATGCTATTGAATGTTAGATAATTATGCTTAGTAAGTGTAGGAATGAAATGACTAAATCTATACAAAATAAGGAACCTTGAAATGAAATGGAAGCATGTTACATCTAGAGATATTCGAACCTAAGCTAGAGAACAATGAAGTGATTTGAATTGGTAATGTTGTAACCTATAATGTAAGTATAAAAAGGAAACAATTTAGTTTCCTATTTGAATGTCTTAGATTGATGTAAGATTCGAAATGTAAGTTACTTGCATGATAAGTAATGTATGATTGGTTGCCTTGGCCTAGTTCGAAAGCTTTGGATGATTTGAAATCAAATGAGAGCTTACTTGTTAGCTAAGTAATTATGGTTGCTTGACTGTGCATGTATTGTTTGTATTGCCTTGCTTGCCTTGTTCATTATTTGTATTGTTCTTTCCATTGCTCGCTTGTTAAGTAACGCTCCCGAGCCGGGTTGCTACTAGCCCGGGTAAGGGGTGTTACATGAACTTTAGAGAGTGAAACTAGTTATAAGAATGAAGTAGATAAACTCTAATGATTGGTTATTTTGAGGTACATGTATTGATAAAGAAGATGATGCTAAGAGGAAGCTAGGAAAGGATTTGGTTAAGTAGCAATATATGATTGTGGTTTAGGTATCCTGTAACTTCGGGATATCATATGAGAGTAGTTTCATTTGTCTTGGGTGACATGACGTCGTTCCGATCTTTGTTTCTATGACATGTTATGATTAATTCATGAGCATATGCATATGGCTCACATAGAGCACAATGTGTGAATACATTCATAGCATGACATCTTTGATAAGTCTTTTGGTTATGTTTGCATTACATATGCATCTCGTTCCTTGCTATGCTATGTTTGTAATGGAAGATTATGTATACTTTGTTATAAAGCTTTGAAGCTAACTTCTGACTTATAATGCCATAAGATTCTAATAAAAGAATTCATTCTCAATGTTATAATCTCATAAATTCTAAAGCCCTAAGGAGCTAAAAGCTCATCTCATGTTATAAGATACTAAGAAAAGAAACAAGTAAGTTTACTTGTGTCATAAGATACCCTCCTAATTTTCAAGCATAAAATATGTAAGTTGCCTAAACAATGGAAGTCCTTGGACACTTTGGCATGGTACATGGTATAATGGGACTACGGTCCACGAGATACGACTTAGGGGTGACGACCCCATATATGTGATACATTAGCGACAGTAGGAGGTAACGAGGGAGATAGTAAGGAGATTGGTGAAAGTTGGCTTGATAGATGATAAGTTAGGTTTGTTATGTTCTGACACTAGCCATTGCTATGTGTAACACGGGCCAATGCTACCCATGTCCAAATGTGATCTAAGGAAAATGTTCAAAAAGATATGAACTCATATACTAAGCTTCAAAAAAAAACTCTAATAAGAAATGTTATGAACTCTGATAAGCTCAATTATGATCTTCAATAAGCTTTGATAAGAACTTCGATAATCTTTGATAAGAATCCAATAAGATAAGACACGAATTCTGATAAGTCCGATAAGAAATTTAAAGAACTTAGTTAAAAACTTTGAAAGATTTTCAAATAAGATATGAAAGAATTTGAACTCCAAGAAAGCTTCCAATAGACAAAGCTTTGTATAAGCTAATATTAAGACATAATTATCAATTGCTAACTTGTGCTTGTATTCTTTGATTTTTCCTCAATATAATTGGCATTATGCTTTGTTATTTTAATGTCACTACCTCACTTAGGCTATATTAGCCTAATGCATTCATTGTTCATGCATGTAAAGGTTGAATAAAGCTTGTGTGATTCAATCGTGGTCAAGTGTTGCAAGTCACTCCTAAAGTTTCAAGTAGAGTTTAGATTTCCCTAGTTGAACTCCTTAGATGGTGGCATAGTGAAAGTATAGAAGCATACTAATAATTTGGTTGTAGCATTGCATTAATTATTGCAAAGTTTGCAAATGGCCTATCTGAACACTTGATTAAGCTTAAATAACTATTCTTTGGTTTGAATGTTGGATAATTAATTAGTCAAGGTTATGAATGCATAAGTGTGGTAACTAAGTAGAATGTATGAAACTTATGTATGCATTTGAATGCTTGTTTGATTATGGATTGGTCACTTGTATGCTATGTACATTGAAGAAATAAGCTACACCTATATAGTAAGTAAATCGAGTAAGACTAGCAGGTTAACAGGATCTAATGAATTGCTTGATGTTAAAGTTACATTTAGTCCACTTTCGAATGAAAAGTACTTAAACTAGCTTAGATTTAATATATTGTTGAAATAACAAGATGGTTAAAAGCTAATTTTAAGTTAATTTGGAAACTTTGAATTTGGTACAACAAATTGTATGAATGACCTTAAACCTTCTTGATCTTTGATGTATGACCACCCTTTTTGTTGTTGAATAATCTTTGTAATGTTCGGAAATGTTTCTTGGGTCACACACATGCTTTCTTGATGCATTTTTTATTTGCATGTTTTGATGCTTGGAGTCTACATGTTATAAGATTTATGTGTAGTATCTTTGTAGATGCTTATTATGCGAACACAATACGAATGCTCTTAATAGTATGAAAAAGAGTAAGTAAATCGATCATAATATAGATCTCCGAAATATAATTTCTGCCTAGATTTGAATGTAGTAACATATCCATGTATGATCTAAAATAAGTGATCATGCTCTTTAAAACTTGGCATTAATTAATCCTACTTGAGTTTCAAGAAAATGGCCGAAGCTCCTATTTTACCCTTCTTCTTCGAACCCTTAAGGGTAGTTGGTTCTAAATTTACTTTAATATGTATGAATGATCCTAATATGGTCTTAAATACGATAATAGATTTAAGTGTATCCAGAACCTTACAAGATTTGGATTTGTTTGTATCATATTAAGTTAACCTTGTTTGTTTGGTGTTCTTATCTTAGCACTATATGTTATTGTAGACTCTCTAAGTGAATGCTGGAAAAATGGGCATAAGATATGTATTGGAAAAGTAATAAAACAGTACCAAGATGAGTCTTTTGCGTGCAAGTATACATGGTCTGCAAGTAATACAACAGTTAAGCTGAGTATCGATCCCATAGAGATTGACTTGGAATTTGATTGTTTGATTGTTACTTGCCTTGGAAGAAAAGATATTTGTTTTGAAAGTTTGTTTTGGGAATAATTAAAAAGAAAAGAAATAAAAGTGAAGTAAAAACGTTGGCGAGGAAGGTCTTTTAATGAGTGATGAGCGTTTGCAGGGAATCCTTGGTTTCTACGCTTTCCATGCCGTGCTAGCCCTTAATGTCAACCTGTCTTGGCATTGTTTGCCGAGAAGATTCAAAATTAGCAAAGCCTCTCTCGATGGTCATTGCCCTAAGTCGATCATATAAATACCCCTATATCTCTATAGTTCATGTTTTTAAATAAACCGATTTGATTAAGAACCAATCTATACTCCTAAGGGGTAGATATCACTCCCGAAGTAAGTTCATCTACTTGAACGACTTCTCTTGAAGCTTCGCTCCTTAGTATTTAACAACTTAATCGTTGCCACCCTAAGTCTGTTAAGATATTGAGGAGCAATAGGCCAACAGTGCTAGCTCTCGCTTGGCAAAGTATTTAGGAAAAATTCAAGTATGCCAAATAGAAAAACTTTGCTGAAACAGATTTATCATTAAAGAAACTAAAGCATAAAGTCAATGTTTAAACAAAAAATCCCCCACCAACTATGAAATTAGTTCATGGTGAGGGATTTAACGAACAAAACCATAACCGTTTTCAAATACATCATCATAAAAACAAAAGTAAAACAACTTAAAACCAAGAGAATAGGCACGGGGGGTCTCTCGATGCAGACCTCAAATCCAGGCTCTCGGCCAAGTGGCTGAACCTCCTTCCTCTGTGCAGCCGACCATCACTGGTCGAGCACTCCAACACCTCACTCTGATCACTCTAAGCCTTCGCGATTCATCCCCCCAATGCTTGATCGGTTGGTGTTTATATAGGCGTGCAAGGGAAGGGATTAGGATAACTTCTTCATTTGAATTTCAAATGCTCTAAGGATAAGAGATAGAGTCTTATTCGATCGGTGTGATAGCTTATCAAGCTAGGGCTGATGTCATTGTGCTGATGTTGCCTTGGCATGACTTTGCCAACATAGCTTGGCTTCACCTTATCTGCTATTTTTTCAGAGATTGATCCATTTGCGATCTTTTAGGAACCTGATCTTATCCTATTTTCGGGTTTCAACAGCCTCTTGGCGTGACATCAAGTTCACTTCTATGCCAACAGGTGCTTGGCACTATCTTTGGCAATCCTAACTGTGTTGCTTTTCTGCACTAAATACTATGCCAAACCTGCAAAATAGCCACAAAATAGCCCTTCACTCTAGCATAGGCATAATACTAAACTTCTTATGCAATTGCATGATTCTAACATCCTAATGCAACTAAAAGTACCTGAAAACAAGCAAAAGCATTGTAAAATTAGCATTAAAAACAATACTTTTGGAGAGGTAACACACCCCAAACCTAACTCATTGCTTGTCCTCAAGTAATGCAAATAAAGAAAAATAAAAATTGTGAAAAAGTTACCTCGACAAAATTTTGGTTGGAATGCCAATAGATGTTGGCAAGCAAAATTTGGCTCTATTTCTTTCCTCAGTATCTTAGTGCAATAATGCCAAGTAGGTAGTAATTCAAGTGCAACAATATAATTCTAGTCTAAGTTCATTAAGAGTGCATGATGTGTAGGTAATATGCATTCAATATCCTTTCACTCCCTTAGCCACTTTTACTACTTAAACTCAAATCTTTATTTTCATCATTTTTTCTTTCTTTTTCTTTCTTGCCGAGGGTTCTGTTGGCATTAAATTAAGCTTGCTTCATGGCATTATTTAGCGTAACTGATAAGAGGAAGCATACCACGAATTCCCACCTTAATCTAGACATCACTAGGCTTTCTCTTCAACTCACACCCGAGGGTTTTGGACTTCAGAACTAAGAGGGAGCAAACAACGAAGCCCCAAGTAACTTATTATCCCTAGGTAGAGGAGAGTTCTATTTTTTATTGCCTTGACAGAACATTGCTGCCTTATTAGTTTTTTTTTACCCTGGCATCATTTTCCATTTTGTTTTCAATATGAGCATAGTTTCAAATAGTCTAAGTTTGCTAGGGAACTAGATACATATCACGTGTTAAGTGTAACTTCAATTCCCTAAACTAGAGATAAATTGACAAGCTAACCTGGAATACTACTCTGTTGGCATGGCATGACAACTAAAGAATAAAATTTCCTAATTGGACAAAAACCTAGATCAAATTAAGCTTGCCTAACGAATGTTAACATCCTCCAAAATTAAATTGAGGAAAAATTTTGTTTTTATTTTTTAACGGTTCAGTATACAACTATCCTATATGATCTAAATGGCATGGGAACAAAAATTAAACATGAAATGCATGTCATAAATGGGAGAAAATGCACACCCCCAAACCCAAGATGTGCATTGTCCTCAATGCATGAAACAACACATATATACATAAAATAGAAAAATAAAATGCATGATCATGTGAATACAATGTAATAGAATACAAAGGAGTTTAAGTAGAAGAGGACTCCCCATTGAAGACTTCTTCTCGTGTGACTCGGGTATTTCTTTTCACAAATATCCCACGATCAGGGGACATTTGTTTCCTTCCCTTCATGCTTGGCTTTGTGGCAGTGGAGGCTCCAACATCCTCATTTTTCTTGGCATGGTCGGCTGGTGGTGTAACTGGCTTAGCTTTGGGTGTTTTGATAGGGATTTCCTCCGATTCAAATGAGGAATCGGTGCTGGCAGATTCAACTCACACTGGGGACGCATGAATTGTGGCAATAGATTCTAAACTGGCTGGCATGACTGGACTAGTTGGCATAACTAGACTAGTTGGACTGACTGGACTGGCATGGCGTCTTCATTGGCAGAGGGCTCGGCAGGGAAAACTGGGAATGCCCAACACAACTTTAGGGGATAGTTTTTCAAGCACCTCCCTGATAATAGCATCCCTCTCCTTTGTGTAGTGTCTCATCTTAGCATTAAGGTTCTTGGCTGCCTCTAGCTTTTGGAGAATAATCTCCTAACGATGGTAAACTTGGGATAGCACTGCCAACGAACTGGTTGGCATGGTCTCTGACACACTACCTGGCTCTGCCTTTGGCTTGGTAGTTTTGGCCTTTCCCTTGCTCTTTTCCTTTGGCTCAACAGCCGTGAGATTTTTCCATATGCCAGCCGTAATTGTCGTTCCCTTTATAATCTGGCCTCGACCTTCATCAAGCCTAGGCACATCATGGTGCATGAAAATGTTAGAAATAAGAAAAGGGAAAAACAAACTGCCTTTACCTTTTGCAGCACACTTATAAGTCTCCTCGATGATAATTTTGCCAATGTTTATCTTGCGTCCTTTGACGATAGAGTGCAACAAAATCAACCTTTCTTTCGAGACGGTCTCAATGTGAGACGTAGGCAACAAATTTGCCTTGATGAAGTGATTCCAACCTCTTATGTGTGGCTTCAACGCCAACTTCTTCACTATTCTGTGGCCCGTTGTCGAAACTGTCCAAATGTGCCAGGCTCACATAAGTCTGCCAACAGTTTTTTGTGTTTGTTAGCGGTCATGGATCCAACATAGTCAAAGTGCTCATCCCCTATATCATTCAAAGAAAATAGTGATTTAGCATACCCTTCATCGAAACGCACACATTTACCTATAATCATCAAGAATGGAGAATCCTTTGTCACAAGATGTGCATAAAATTCTTGCACAATGGTGGCATAGATCTCCCCCTTTTTGTTGATAGAATGAACTCCACTTGTGCACGTCAAAAATGGCCATGAACTCCAGTGGGAACTACACGGTGGTGTCGGTTTGGAAGTTAAAGTGCTTCTCGTACAAAAATGATCGTGATGCAAAGCTTGTTTCAAACTTCTTGTGGATTTCTTCATTGAAGAATCATTTGAAGGGGGTAGATGAAGATGCCATGGAGATGAAGAAAAGGTTGAATCGATGTGAAGGGAAGAAGGAGAAAAGATGAGTGGGTTCTTGATCCTTGCTTGAGAAAGATGGAGAATGAGAAAAGTGTTTTTCTTGAGAAGTCGGGTAGGGTAAAGAAAGTAAAAAGATGAAGTGTTTAGAAGGGTTTAATGATGTAGCCGATTAATTAGGGTTGATAATGATGGAATTTCAAGAGTTTTAATTGGAAAGGATTTTAAAGTGATAAGGGTTAAGTGATAAGGATTGGGTAAGAATTTGAAGTGATAGGATAATTATGGTGAATTTAATTCTTACCTAATTTGGGCAACTAGGGGTTAATCTCAAGAAAATTACCTTCTCATTCTATTGAGCTAGGGTTTTCTCTTCCTTCTTCATCACATAAACCGACGCATGCCAAGCTTCATTGGCGTTGTGCATGACATCGCCCTTGGCAATGTTCCTGGCATCAATTCTGCACACATTCAAAAGAAACTTTTCAACGCAGCAAGGGAATAAAACAACAAAAAGAAAAACAAAACCTGAATCCTAAAACAAACAAAAACAATTATCCTAATATTTACAAAGAGTTCAGACCTGATGATGTTTCATGTTAACTCTGCTAAGAGGATCACCTCCTTGGTATTGTTTCGATTACCTTCCATGTATGCTTTTGACGTTGGCCATTCACCTTGAAAATGTCCCCCGTCTTCAAGTTCTTAATGTCCACAGCTCCATGGGCGTATGGTTTAACAACTTCATAAGGACCCGTCTATCATGATTTGAGTTTACCTGGAAACAGTTTAAGTCGTGAATTAAACAATAAAACATGCTGGTCTATTTCAAATTGTCTTGGCATTATTCTATTATCATGCCAATGTTTTGCCTTCTCCTTATAGATCCTAGCATTTTCATAGGCTTGTGTCCTGAATTCCTCCAACTCATTGAAGTCAAGCAACCTCTTTTCTCCAGCAACTCTCCATGCCATATCAAGTGTTTTGATAGCCCCAAAGCCTTTATTTTGAAGCTCTACTAGCAGGTGGCATGGTTTTCCGAAAATGAGTCTAAATGGTGAAGTTCCTAAAGGAGTTTTAAACGCAGTTCTATAAGCCCACAAGGATTCATCCAGTCTCAAGGACCAGTCTTTCCTCGATGGATTTACAGTTTTCTCTAAAATGTTCTTAATCTCCTTGTTTGATATCTCAGCTTGCCCGTTTGTCTGCGGATGGTATGCTGTGACAACTCTTTACTGTATACCATACCTGCACAAAGCTTTAGATATTAGATTGCATTTAAAATGGGTGCCATCATCATGAATAATCGCTCTAGGAGTTCCAAATCTAGTAAAAATGTGTTTGTGCAAGAACTTGGCAACGACCTTGGCATCATTTGTTGGCAGGGCAACAACCTCTACCCACTTAGATACATAGTCAACAGCCATACAAATATATACATTACCGAATATTGGAGGAAAATGACCCATAAAGTCTATCTCCCATACATCAAATAAATCCACAGGCATAATATTTTTAAGTGTTAGTTGGTGTCGATCGGAGATGTTTCTTGTTCGTTGGCATCGGTCACATGCCTTGGCATACTCATGGGCATCCTTATATAGAGTCGGCCAAAAGAATCTAGATTGCAGCACCTTGGCAGCAGTCTTCATCCCAACAAAGTGACCTCCATATGGTGCAGTATGGCACAAATGCAATATGTTATGTTGTTCATCCTCGGGCACAGACCGACGAATCACTTGGTTGGCACATTGTTTGAACAATATTGGCAAATCCCAATAGTATTGCCTAACTTCTCACAAGAATCTTTTCTTGGCATTGTATGCCAAGTCTGGTGGAAGAATGTTGCTCACCAAGTAGTTGACAATGTCAGCTTACCATGGCATAGCATTAACTGCAAGCAAGTATTCGTCAGGAAATTCATCTATGATAACTTTAGTTTTACCATCTTCAATGTGTTGCTCTAAACGTGAAATGTGGTCAGCTACTAAGTTTTTGCCGCCTTTCGTGTCTCTAATCTCTAGGTCAAATTCTTGAAGTAAGAGCGTACATCAGATTAATCTGGGCTTGGCATCCTTCTTTACCAAGAGATACTTTAATGCCGAATGATCTGTATAAACCACAACCTTGTTACCAATTAAATAAGATCTAAATTTATCAAGAGCAAATACAACCGCAAGAAATTCTTTCTCGGTTGTTGAGTAATTAAGTTGTGCTTCATTCGAGGTTCTACTGGCATAGTAGATGGCATGGAAAACCTTGCCATGCCGCGTCCCAAAACTACTCCAACGGTATAGTCACTGGCATCGCACATGAGCTCAAAGGGCTCATTCCAATTCGATGCTATGACTATAGGGGCATTAATCAATTTCTCTTTAAGTTCATGAAATGCTCTCAAACAAGAATCGTCAAATGCAAAAGTGGCATTATGTTCCAACAACAAGCATACATGTTTAGCAATTTTTGAAAAATCATTAATAAACCACCAATAAAAACCGACATGACCTAAAAAACTCCTTATGTAACACCCAAAATTCGGGCTTAGGAATATCTTACAAATTGATTACTAGTTAATTGCAAAAGACTTGTCACTTACTAACTAGGTCTTGTAATGAAGGACCGAATTGAAGAAAAGAAACAAAGGATAACCAAAATTTGAAGGACCAAAATCAAAGAATGAAGAGTAGGCTAGTTATATTGGAAGGGCCAAATTGTATGTTTTGAAAAGGATATGTTTGCATGCTAAAGTTTAAGGATTATAAGGGTTTGGACACATGTAAGCTTTGGAGAAAGCTAATGTAATAAAGGGGATTCAGTCTTGAGGGAGTTTGCCTATCTTGTTGTCTTCTTCCTAAGCCAATCCTTCCATGGAGAGGAGATGAGAGCTTGAGCACACCAATGGAAAACCTTGGGACCGAGACAACTTATCTAAGTTTATATTTGTTATCTTGATCGAGAAGCTTCATGGTGAGGGGTAAGTGAACCTGCCCTGCACTATAAATTCTTTTAAGCTCAAATTAGAGTTTGTTTGAGTATCTATCACATGCTATGCTTCGGCAATGCTTAGAGTGATAACTAGATTGATAGATTGTTAAGTACTTAATTAGAGACTGCTGTAATTTAAAGAACAAATTAAGGGACTGTTCTGGCCACTTAAAGACTAATTCGAAACTGTCCTGGGTTAAGAAGGCAGGGAAGAGGCTGATATGCAAAAATTACGAATCGATATGATGTTTATGTATAAGTGTACAGGTAAAAGCAGACTGTTTTTGTGCATTTATACGAAATAAGAGTAATTGAATGGATTAAAGCATATACGAATGTTTGGTGGACTGCTATAAGTGTATAAATGTATATATATCTATGCATATGAATGCATTGCTTGATACGTGGGGCTATTTTAGTATGTCTGGAAACTGTTTTATAAATCTGGACATTTGAGTTGGTTTTGTGTCAATTAAAGCTGATTTAGTTATCACAAAGGAGGGTTGTGATATCACTAATGAAAAGAGTACAATATAAAAATTTGTGAGAGCTATTTTGTGCTTAATTAAGCGTCGTTATAGGTCTAGGTAACATGTGAGAAATGAATTGTGCAAAGCTTTTTAAATATGAGATGCGAAACATTTGTAGTATCAAGTTAGAAATGAATTTGATGCATGTTATATGGTGATTGTGCTTAGATCAAAAGATAGTGGACGAAACAAGGTCCGGAGTGGGATGAACTATAGAAATCAAATTGAATAGCAAATCAAGATCAAGCATAGCCCGAATTATCCGTTGAGTGTAGTTAAAAAGACTCGGGATAGAGTAAGACTACCCCGAGCACTTTTATTTCTGTTTTAGTTGGCCTTATTTTGCTGGCTTTCAAGGAGTAAATTGTGATTGATTGACTAAGCTTGGATACCAGGTAAGTAATTTAATAAAAGTACTTCATAACATGAGATTTTGGTAGAAGGCATGAAATGTATACAGTTGAGTTCTATATTCAATTTTGGAATGAAAGACAATAAGTTAGTATCACTTGCTGCATTGTTTGTGATTAAATGTGTTTGGCATGTCATGAAATGTTTGCCATGAATCGAATGCTCTACATATGAATCAAGATTGTTAGTGTAAAATTTAGGACATAACTCTTGGTTAGGAAAAATATGCCTAGATTGGGAGTGATATAAAATTGAGTATGAATATAGTTGAACCTTAATACATTCATTTGATCAAAAGGATGAGTAAATGAGAATATGTCTAGAATGAGAATGATACGTGTTTGTGCATGAATATTGTTGATCTTTGCTAAAATCAATAGATTAGATGGGTGAATATATGTGAAGTGCATGAATTGAAAGTGTGCTTGACAAGAAAGAACAACAGTTATACTATGTGATATTTTGATCATAGATCTATACTCATCTTGAGATAATAAATCATGACATTCGAACGCTTTAATCATGATAAGCTAATAAGAATTGAATTATAATGATATGAATTCGGTTTAATACATCATCCGTAGTCTCAATCAATAAAATGTATCTATTTTATTTTTTAAGGTAAATTTTTTTTTCCCTTATATGTAAATAATGAGTGTGTAGTTATTTGAAAATTACGTTAAGATGTATAAATTTTAATAATTAAAATTATAGATGACGTGATGAACGAAATTCATCTAATAATCTCTCATTCTTTTGGTGTAGTTTTTGTTTGTGGCAACAAATAATCCATAAATACAAACAAATTGGAATTAGTTGATTAACTTCAGATTCATTCTAATACTATACTCAAATTAACGACTAAAGACATCATAATAGAGAGCCCATGTTAGATTATTACCATTAGCTTAAAATAATGATGTAAGAAAGGGAAAACTTCTTTTTCGGTTGCACGTGCAGGCAGTGAGACATTACAACGTGGCCAGCTCTTCAATTCTTAATTATTAGCACGTATCAAAGAAAATCAAGTTTGATAAAAATATATAACTGAAAATAATCATCACTTCGTCGTTAGTTTTGCCTCGAGATAATTCAGCAAATTATAGATGTTTTTGGAGACAAAATTTAGATTCTAAATAATTGTATCAACTAATTATTAAGGGTTTGATCGACTTAATTGTCTAACATGAGAAATTATGTTTTGAGCTATTCTTCTTACAACAATCATAGTTTTGATTAATATAAATTATTTTTTTATTATTTTTTCATGTCATCAGCTCATTTGAATGATAATTTTAAAAAGCTACTTTTAAAAATTGATATGAAAAAAATGAGTTAAGTCTCACTTAGAAAGAAAATGACATAGAAACAATGAAGTGAATGGTTTGGTTGCAACCATTGCTGACGTTGTGAGAATGATTCGTAATATTATAAAATGATTCGTAATATTATTTTTTTTTATCTAACCTATGTATTATTAAAGACGAGTTATAAATCATTTAGGGTTGTAAAGTATAACTAAAACTATAAAATGAAAATAAAATTTTAATTCAATTAAAATTAACGGTTCAGCAAACAAATATTCTAATTAATATTAATAATATTTCTATATATTTTTAATATAAAAGGAATCGTCCTTTCCACTCGTGCACTTTCATTTCTGTGCACTAAGCAAACTTCTTCGGAAGGAGTTGACATGTCTTTTAATAATTATATATATGAGATAATTTTATAAATATATTAAAACAGTTTTTTATCAAAGTTTATAATTGAAAACAGGCATTCCTTCATCGTTAGTTTTGCCTCAAGATAATGCTGCAAATTATAGGGGTTGCTTCAACTTGCCTTAAGAGTACAAATGTTGGATTCTCCACCGCCACCGCCATTGACAGCAGATCTTAGCTCACAAACTTGTATATGTGTTTGGGCAGTCTGCAAAAGCAAATTATTAGGGAGATAGAGCCAAAGATGTAATGAAGTTGTGGTCCCTTACTTGCTCTCAATTATGTTGAAATGATCTCTTCAGCCAATGAGAAGAATGTGAAATTAATCACGTTCATGAACTTCAAAAAACAAGTATAATTTAAGGAGCTTTGAATTCCTGTAATAATTGGAATGGAAGTTTGATTTGTCTATTTATTACATAGTTGTTATTTTGCCAGGAAATCATTTCAGTTAGTCAAAAATGAAAAGAGTTGGATGTCTTGAGCTAATCATATTTTGAAGGATAGTGGTTGTATACTTGTTCATCGTTGAACAGCTGAAAAATGGAAGGTATTAGGATGAAAATAATAGCAGTTATGTTGTTTTAAAATGGTGAAAAAACAATAGCTACGAGGTTGGTTCAAGTGATAAGCAATTTGATATTTTTTTAATTAGGTTTAAGATTCGAGATTTTGTATATGCAGAAGATCTTTTTTGGAAGATTCACTCACTAAAGCCAAGTGTACGACGTAAATCAGTCCAGATTAGTCAAGACAAAACCCTGAAAAACTAGGAGGACAACAACAAAAAAATAAAAAATATAATAACGGTTCAATTACTTATCTGATCTCTACTATTTTCAAAAAAAAAAAATCTCTACTAGTTCTGAAATTTGAATCAGATCAACACATCCCATTAGTGGCGACCGGACATGATATATATGCTTTGAACAACTTGCCTTCTAATTTAGAGGCGGATGTTGGTGGGAGCCAGAGCCCCTAAAATTTTTGGACAATACATGTTTGACACTTTAATTTTTTTAAAAAAATATTTAATTTTATTCCTTTAAGATTTTTAAAATTTCTACTAAATTTTAATTTTTTAAAATATTTTTATTACGTCTCTTTTAAATTTTTATAATTTTTTCATATTGTCTCAAAATTTTAAAAATAATTTAATTTAATCTTTCAAAATTTTTAAAAATTTTCAGTAGACATCCCTACTTGTCTTGGAAGATCCGCCCTTGCTTCAACTGCTCAACTACATATTATAATTTAACTCCTTGGCAAAATTAGTGGAGTTTAAACAGTTAAGCTATCTGTGTATTTTAAACTCATATTACAAACACAAATTTCGTTGTGATAGATATGTAAAATAAATAAATTAAATTTGATTTAAATATATTCTTTTCATGACGTAAAAAAACTGTGAGAAATTTGAACAAAAATTTAGAGTGAATATGCATTCCAAAATACAAATGGATGTTTTAAGGTAGCTGATTTGTATGAGGAGCTAACGACTATTTCTTATCATTTAATCGCGCTGACTCGGACCACGTGCATGCCGCTATGGAGACGATTAGAAGGCATCTTCACCCAAAAGCTACCGACCGGAACTCCTCACGTTTTATATATTCTTCCCAAACATGAGGGGGATTTATCCACAACTAAAGTCGGCTAACTCAAATTAACGGTTTGGTCCGAGTGATAAGCAATTTAATTCATTTAAAATTTCGAGCTCACATTTTGTGTATGCAAAATATTTTAATTGAAAAATTCACCCATTAAATTCAAGTGTGTGACATCAATTAGTCCGAATTAGTCAAAGCAAAACACTAAAAAATCAAAAAGACAACAAAAAGTAGACTAACTCAAAATGCAAAATATATTAGCAATTACTTGAAAACTTATTTACTTAATTTTATGATTCACATTAAACTATTAAAAATTTGGCGAGGTCTTAAAGTCTTGCCTGCGAATATAAATCTTTTGTATCTTTTTATGCTTTTATTTATGTCTCACGCTAACAAATTAAAACTAGGGTTTAAGATTAAGGTTTACAATTATGATTTATGACTAGAGTTTAGGAAATTAGGGGTAAGGTGTATCTTTTAGGTTTAAGGATTGTGGTTTAGAATTTAAAATTCTTTTTAGTATTAGAGCATAAAAAGAAACACCGAAAAAAAGGCAGAAAATTTTTGTTCATTTACTGCTACAAATTTTACCATGTCTTTCAAATTTATACGTGGGATCGAAGTCAGAATTTTTTAAGGGATAAATTAAAATATTTTTTAAAAGATTTTAAATACAATTTATCATTTTTAAAAAGATTAAATTAAAAATTTATAATTTATAGGAGTCATAATATAATTTTATCATTATTTTTAACTTAAAAATTAAAGGGATTAAAATAGATTTTTTTTTACCACTTTAGGGGCGAGGGGCACTTTTAGATCCCTAGGCCTTAACTTGGTCTCTGTTTATATGTTCACGTAACAGGTATAATGGTAAATTTAACTTTCATCGTTTACGTCTTTTGTTGATTTAGTTTTAATATTTTAGCTAAACTTAACTCTTAATCTTTCTCTTTCAGTTAAATTCTTGTATTTTTAAAAGATACATTGACTAAACCATTAAATTTTACACTTTTTTTTATCATTTTAAACATTTTTTACGATTTAAAATTTTCTGTTAAAAATATGAGTTATTTTAAAAAGTTGAAATGTAGAAAAAGGAATATGATTGATCATGTTTTGTTAACCTTTTAAAAGTGCTATTTAAAAAAAAATAAAAATACTTGGGACGGATGAAGTATTAAATTGGAATTAGAAAAGGTGGTCAGCTCATTTTCAAATAGAACAACCCTCGACTATAGAGCAGGCTGATCCTGCGATTTTGGACGTCTACGGCGAATTAAAAAATTAGGTTCTTAATAATAAATTTTAAAAAAATAATTTTTAAAATTATATTCTTAATAACAAATATTTAAAAAAATTAATTTTAAGAGTAGGTTTTAAATTAAAAATAATAATTTTAAAAGTATGACCCTAATAACAAATGTTAGGAAAAATCGAACCTCTAATAATAAGTGTTGAAAAAATTAGACTCTAAATAACAAATATTGAAAAATTGAAGACCAAATAACAAGTATTAAAAAAATTACATAAGAGTAGGTCCCTAAGAATAAATATCAAGAAAAATTAAGCATCAAATAATATGTATTGAAAAAATGGACCCTTAATAACAAATATTGAAAAAAAATAAATTTTTATAGTAGCCCATAATAACAAAATATTGAGAAAACGGAGCCTCTAATAACAAGTATTGAAAAAAATAGACCCCAAATAACAAGTATTGAAAAAAATAAATTTGAAGAGTATGTCCATAATGACAAATATAAAAAAAACTGGGCCTCAAATAACAAATATTAAAAAAAAAATTTAAGAGTAAACTCATAATAACATATATTGGGAAATATTGAGCCTCTCATAACAAGTATTGAAAAAATTTAGGCCCCAAATAATAAACATTGAAAAAATAGACCCCTAATAATAACTATTAAAAAAATCAAACTATAAACATATAAGTAGTAAAAATTAAAGAAAAAAAAAGAAATCTATGTCTAATATTATAACCAAATTTTATTTTGTTTACTTGTTATTTATGACCCAAAGTATAGCCCTCTATCTAATATTAAAACTAAATTTTAGGTCTTTGTATTATAATCATTTAAATAATAAAAGTTAAGGAAAATAGCCTTACCACAAAGTCACAACCTAAGGTTTCCCCAAAAGAGAAGAAACCCATAGACTATTAGAATCAGCCATTTACCAAAGCTACCGATTGAGATGGATGATACTTGTGCCTCAAAAAATAAACTAAGAATGGCCCAAAACATCGTAAAAGCTCAATTATAAAGTAATATTTCAGTTCGATTTTTAAATTTAAATAAATTCTCACATATTTATAAAATATATTGTTCGAATTCAAATCACATAAAAGAAACACATTATTTTTTACTACTAGAACCGTTCAACTAAACATCTTTTCAATCAATACAAAAGAAAGAAGGCATCGGTGAATGATAATTGTATGGTTTGGATTAGTAGCATTGGATGCGCGCGGTATATGAATAGTCGTTATATGAACAGAATTTAAAGATTTATTTGTTAGCTATACGAATAACTTTGTGGGTGAATATTAAAGAGTGTTGTTTACGATTTCTAAAACAAATGGTTAAAAGTTTAAGTTATAAGTTCTAAATTTATTAGGAATAAAAAAACTTCTTCTTTTTCTTAAGTAAAAATTATCTAAAAATAGAATACTTTTTAAAAAGTGAACCAAAATAAAGACGACGACCGATGATAAAACACATCAGACTTGGATTATATTACTAAGAGTCTGAGACATCACTATCCATTGCCCAATTGGCTTCGGATTTGGTAGTTCCGTTTGATAACCTGCCCCTCTACCTCTGCCTGCATTGGAATTTATCCACATGGTTTTTATTGGCAGGTTGGATTTCATAGTCATTCTTACTTGCTTCGACATGTCACTCATTTCACATTAATTTTTTTACACAATATTATATTATTCAGATATCTTTTTTACATATAAATGAAATAACATTATATGTTTAAACACGTCTAAATTTATGTATTGTACCAATAACAGTGTCAATTAAACACGTTTAAATTTATGTTAAATTATTTATACATCCTTTTACATATAACTCAATTAATATTATATACTTAAAATCGTCTAAGTTTATGTGTTGCAACATTAACGATGTCAATTAAATTAAGACTTAATTGATTAAAATTTTTATATTAAGGCTTAATGTCAAAGTAAGTGCCTAAACTATCACGTTTTTCCTTTTTAGGTGCTTAAACTTTTTTGCCCCTTTAAGTGCTCAAACTATTACTTTTTGCCCCTTTTAAGGTCAAGCTAAGACACCTACTTTGACAAAAAAAATGATAGTTTAGGCACTTAAAAGGGGCAAAAAAATTTTAGGCACTTAAAAGGGGAAAATGAGATAGTTTGGGCACCTAAAAGAGTCAAAAAAATAATTTAGGCACCTAAAAAAAGAATTGTTTGAACACTTATTTTGGTATTAAGCCTTGTATTAACAATACTTGAATTGAATTATTAATTTTTGGAATTATTCTGTAGATAAAAATCCACCACCCCACTTCCCTCTACTTCCATTTTCTCTAAAGAAATTACTTCAAAAAAAATCTCTTGAGTTCTTTTTCATTAAAGTTGTTTTCGGCGTCAACTTTTATGTCGTCGACTAGTTTTAGTTTTTAAGTTTATTGTATATAAATAAAATTCTTCTACTTTGATGAAGAATCATTTGTTTTTTATTAGTTTTGTTATTTTTCTTTGTTTTGCTTTGCCAGAATCATACTACATATGCTTTTATG
Organism: Hibiscus mutabilis; assembly: GCA_019671005.1. Taxonomy (NCBI): domain Eukaryota; kingdom Viridiplantae; phylum Streptophyta; class Magnoliopsida; order Malvales; family Malvaceae; genus Hibiscus; species Hibiscus mutabilis. The sequence goes on along the minus strand of CM033721.1, from coordinate 19,926,731 downwards.
GCTTTTTTCGTCAGCTTGTATGACAGTTTATTTGTCTGCATTTTTGCAGGTTTGTTTGTCTTTGTGACAGTATTGTTTGCTATTATGACAATTTACCATTCAGATAACAAGAATTATCGAGCGTTTCTAGTCACAAGACAATCGACGATCTGGTATTTTTTGATTCCTTTAAGATAGTTTGCCGATCTGCCAAAAACTTACAGCGGAAGAATGCTTGATTCTTAGAGCTTCTTGGTCAAAATATATCGTTGTTGGATTTCATTTAAAAGACTATACAGGTTTTTCTGCAAAGTGATGAGTTTTGCTTCTCATGTCTTTCACACTCTTTAAAATTTACATATTTATTTTTTATATTGAATTTTCAATAGTTGTAGTGTGACTCTTTTGTAATCTTTTTCACTTTAAATATAACCCAATATATTTTTCTTGTTAAAAAAATTATTAATTTTTGAAATGAAAAGGAGCTAAGGACGCTTAATTATTGAGAGGGACTAAAGATAAAATTTTACCATTTAGACGACTAAATTCTCTCCTATTCGTCAGCAAATACAATTGCCCCTTTATCAGGGGTTGGTTAGCCAAACTCTTAAAATTATAAAAGAAAAAGACGATTGCTTGAAGGAAATATATGAAGCAATTTCCTTTACAAAAAAGTTGATTCTTGTAGCTTTAGAAATTTACAACCTATAACTCGTCGGTTGAAACTTGAAAAATGTTTTACTATTCCGAAAATATACCCTAAACTAATTATTAACGCTTTAAACAGTCATTTTCAAAAAAAAAGTCTTTAAACAGACATTATATTGGTCTCATCTTCAACCCCAGTCCACAAATCTCCTCAGGCGCAGGTGCCTCCCAGTTTACAGCCTTTTTCTTCATTTCCCTAAAATCATCAACACATTCCTCAAACATCAAATCCTTAACTTGCCGCCTCCTGGCGGCGAGATTTTTACCGGCCACCCTATCGAAGATCGTCTCCCATTGCTCCTCCCAGCCGCCATGAGCGTCACATAGCTCGATCGTCCCGTTACCCCAGTCGGTCCAGCTCCATCTCTTGTAAAGCGACGACATTACCTCGGCAACGCAACGGCCTTTACATACAGGAGTGCATGGCCTACATTTCGTCCCACTCAGTGGACCCCGACTCGACATCGCCGCCACCGGCACTCCCGTACGGGTAAGCGGGAATTGGTACGTACGGTCGGTCACAACGCAGAAGGGCAATCTATTTTCTACGTAGGATATGTTCAGGGTGGTGAGTTGGGCTTTGAAAGATGATTCCGAGTTGAGTCGTCTGTATCCAGCCGAGTCGAGTTTAGGGATGAGAGAAAGACGGGAAAGGGCAACTTTGGAAGTGTGAAAGTCGCCGATGCCGAGTCGGTCGTTAAGGCCACCGTATACGGATCCTGAAGGGACGGTGTATCGGCCGGCGACGAAGTTCTGATGATGCAACGGTGCGTTCCAGTAGCCGTCTACTCTAGTGCGGATGATCCAGTCGTAGGTAAAATTGTGTTGCTTTTGGTGCGATTCGATCATCGTGAGACATCCCTCTACCAAATTAAAATATTGAAGGAGACCCTGTACGAGGAAAGTGGTCAAATTCATGTCCCTACTTTAATTTAAATATGAATGTGTGTCGTAACAAAATCAGAATTGTTGACAAAACAGAATAAATCAGAAAATTCAAAACCCATGGTCAACTCTAGGAAATTCTAGATATTACACAACCTGGGCTGCCTTCTAGAAAAATAAAGAAACTATAAACACGAAATATAGTAATTAATATTTGTTATACTAATTAAATCAAACGATGATATATTATTTATTTATTTTGATTAAATAACAATATATTTAAAATATCAAGATAACTATCCTTCGACCAATTAATAAATTTTATTTATTATTATAGTAATATGCGATATGATTTTAAGCGTATTTAATATTAATTTATACAATAAGTTATTAGATGAACTCAACTCACTACGTCATCCGTATTTTCGGCCAATAAAATTCATTCATATCAAAATAATTTTTAAATAATTATTCACTCCATATCTATAACTACATGTAAAAAAGAGGTAAGAATTCACTTTAAAAACAAAATAGATAAATTTTATTAATTAAGACCACGAATAATATGATGAGTCAAATCCTCTAATAAAATTTTCGGATTATACATTGTCCGTCTAGAAATATGAATTATTTGGTAAAAGGCAGGCCCAATTTAAAACGTGCAAATTTAAAACATATGAAAAGTTAGAGGAAAGAATTGGAAAAGGTAAAAACGTTGAAAAAGAATTGGCTGCGCGTAAGACTTCAGCTACAAAATATTCAAAACAATAAGTTACCAAATCAGAATTTTTCACGAACTCGATGCGAGTCAAATTTGATGTTAATCCAATTTACCAAATCAGAACGTTCCACGAAACCCTAATCAAGTCAAACACTCAAATTTGATCATGTAACCGAAGTTAAAAAAACGTGGACAGTTTTTACCTGGATGCCATTAGGGGAGTTCGCTGCCGTCAGGACTCGAACTTGCTCCGCCGTTTGCGGCACTAATCTCTGATCAAATATCCGAACCGACGCCAGCCTCGGCGCGATTTTCAGGAGCGACAACTTGAAGGCGTTTTTATCCAAGGGACAGTGCAAGAAAAGGTCTGCATTAGGATACTCTTTGAGAACCCTCTCGATGATCGACGGCCCAGTGAGCTCGAACCTCCTGGCTCCACCAACCAAGCACACCGCGATCCTCGACTGCCGCAACTTATCGGTAACGTTGGCCAAGTGAGTTCGATCGGCGCACCCGACCGGAGACGAACCGGTAAAATCGGAGACGTTGGTTGTGGTGAAGATAAATGACCGTAGCGGTAAGAAATAATCGATGGACGGTGTAGATGATAAAGCAACACACAGAAGAATTGAAAAGGGAAGGATTATCAATAAAAGGAAACGCCAATCGAGATCTGAAATTCGCTTCTTGATGAACATCTTAATCTTTTCTGCCATCTTTAGCATCCCTATTTTATTGTGTTTGAAAACCTTGGTTTTCGGCTTCGCCCATAAAGATTATTACTATGGAAGTTTTTAGAGATATGAAGGAATATAAGACATAATTTTAAGCGTGAGGAAGATAAGGAATTTTAGAATTTCAGGTCACTCAATTCTTTTGATCATATATATATCATGAATAGTCTGCGACTTCGGTTACTTTGTTCATAAAATTAAATCTACTTGGAAATTATATTTAACGTGTCTGGGTTGTTAGCCAACCATAACGGACCGGAGATAATAAATTATTTTAATTATCGTAAATCAATTCGTTTCTAGTAATTTTGTCTGTTTTATCAAAATATATAAATATATATGGATTATTTAGTGAAAAGAAAAAATAATATATAAAAACATTGTTGTCATGGATGGACCAGGAGACTAGAGGGAGCGGTCGTGCCCTGAAAATTTAAAATTTATATATGATTTAAAATTTTTCTATATATTTTTTATTGAAAATTTATTTTCATCCCTAAAATTTTATAGATTTACCCCCATGATGTAAAGTCATGTATCCGTCCTAACTGTTGTGATGATGATGTGTGTTCCTATATGTAAGAATTGAAAAAAAAACATTATTATCTTATACGATGCCTTATATTTTTCACCACTCTAATTTTCTTAATAGGTAAGAATTGAAAAAAAAATATATAGGTTTTGAATAACTTAATATCCGATGATTTCTTAATAGGTAAAAAAAAATTTTAAAAAAAAATTTACATACCAAAATATACTAATAATTAATGGAATATTATTAAGAGCGTGATCTTTTAACTTCACAATATTTAACACCCATAAACTAAACTTCACAATCTTTATACGCTAAAATTACCGATTTTAGTGCTAAAACAATACTACTACTTTGGTCTTAATGCTTAGGCTCTGTTTGGTAAAGTAAAAAAGAAAACTACAGTGATGAAAAATAAAAGGTAGAAAAGTGAAACAATAAAAAATTAAAGATTTGTTTAGTTCCAAAAAATATAAGCTATTTTCTTAGAAAATAAAAAAAAACATTGAAAAAAAAGCATGTTTGGTTGAAAATATTAAAATGATGTTTATAAAATTAAAATGAAAATTTGTGAAAACAGAAAAATAAAATAAAAAGTTGTTAAAATATTTTTAAAAATTTTAAATTCTAAAAAGAAATTAAAATTATGATATTAATATTTATAATTATTTTATTTGTATAAATATTTTTTTAAATGAAAAAGGAAAAGATTATTACCATATGCCTCGTTAAAAAACCTTCCTAAACCTAGATGGAGAAAAAAAGTACACACGCCAATAATTACATAATGTACGACGAGATAAACTTGAGAAAACACTTAAACCAAAAGACAATGTATCCCTCAACCCGTGACATTACCCAATCAGTGAGCAGCATACAACAACTAACAACACCCACCTAGCACTCGACTCAAGCCTAGCAATCACCGGCACCAACTGTACCAGCCCCAAGTCTTTCCAGTTAACTAGTTCCTACAGCCACGTCTGCATAAAGAAACGCATATAGTCTAAATGTCAGGCGCATCCAATAGGTGTACATAGAAATCATCCTGCAAGGCTCGCTTCAAAAGCGTATCGGCCACACAATTACCATCACGCAACACATGTTATATACGTACAACCCACGTCGTTGCTGCAACTCGCGAAAGTAAAGCACCAAAGAACCACACTGATATGATCTCGACTATGAGTTTTGAATCATATATGTGAATGCCCGATCGTGATTCTAGTAAGAACTCTGCAGTGCTTTGAATGTATTCTGAAATTACTCAAACAACAATGTAAGTAGAAATAGATAAATAAGAAATAGAAATAATGGGATGAAAGATATGTAGAAGGGGTGTAGGAAGAGTGATAGTTGTGATTATGGAAGAAAAAATAAAAATAAAAGATGAAAATGTAGGTGAAGATGATGGGGTGTTGGCGTTAAGATAAAGAAATTCAAAGGATGGATTGTGACCCCCTAACTATAAAGAGTTAGGAACCAGCAATATAATAAAGTGGAAATGAAGTGGTAGGATATGGAACGTGACCCACTAGCTATAGATGAGCTAGGAACCAACGCTATAACAAAAGGGAAATGGATGAAGACTACAAGACTAACTTGAAGCCGATAAAGTTCCACAAGAGAACAAGAATGAAAGCAATCTTTCAAAGATGTTTTATATATTCAAAGTGTGTCTTACAATGATCCTAAAGATGCCTATTTATAGTAGAAGTAGGCAGAATATGAAAAGGTGTTACAAGAAAGATGAATGCTCATCTTAATGCACTTGAATACACATGAATGCTTTGTCCTTTCTTCTCATCTTCAAAGCTGATTAGTTTAGACAAATTGAGGTTGAATTTAGTCATATTTTCGTCCAAATTAAGAAGGACTCTTGGGCTGCCTTGTTTTGCTATCATATGAAGAGAAAGGGGATGAATGTGGACAAGGATGAATGTAGACATCCTTGCTGTCCAGTTTAAGTGCAACTCTTCATCTTCCAAGCTGATTAATATGACTTGAATGTCATAAAAAGGTGAGTTTCATCCAGCCTTCATTTCATGTCTCCTCAATGAATTTTGAAACCCCACTTGAATGGTGATAACATCAACCTTGAATGCCTTGAATTTGCTGAATTAAGATGGCCATCAATTGCTTGTCTCTTGGTAGAAGATGAAAGAACTCTTCCTTGGCTCAAATTCATTCAAATCATCCATGCATAAAATTCCCGTAATAAAAATTTCAGCCTGCACTTGTCTTGATAAATCATTCGTATCTCAAGCTCCCGATATCGGATTGAGGTGATTCAAAAGGCATTGGAAAGCTAAGAGATGGAGGAATAACGTCAATTGATTTCTGGATCCAAACACGCCTGTATCGCATCCAGAATTGGAAGACATTCTGCTGATATTCTTGCATCCGTAAAACCGCTTCATCTTCCCTCATGCACCTAGACACAAAGGTAAACTTTATTCAATCTTTAATTGAAAACATGCATGTAAACAATTAAGAGTTAGTTTAATAAATGAGCTAGTTTGATGAATGAACTAGTTTAATTAATGAACTAACTTTATTCAATGAACTAATAATCTTGAATGAACTAGTTTAATCAATGAAGCACTTAGTTAAATGAAGTGTATAACTAAATGAACTACATGTTTAAATGCAACGCATGCTTTAATGAACAACATGTTTATTGAATGCAATGAATGTTATGCAAACTTTAAATACTCATGCAAATTCATGCATAAGCAAAGTAAAGTGTTCCTCCCTTATTATTTCTTCTTTCTCACGTCCCAAGCTTGATGTAAACATATTTTTTTCATGGTCGCTTGGAACTCCTTGGCCCTTGCTCGAGTAATGGGGCCACCGGGTACTTCTGGGGTTTGCCATTGACGTTCATATCAGTCCCTCCCTCTTTAAAGGCGATTTGTCCCCAAATCGTCATCTACATCATAAGGAGATAGGTCAGCAACATTGAAGGTTGCACTAACATTAAACTCACCTGAAGATCTAATTGATAGGCATTGTCATTGATCTTCTTGACTATTTGGAATGGTCCATCTCCCGAGGCATTAATTTGGACTTTCGTTGAGCCGAACCTTTCTTTCCTCATGTGCAGCCACACCCAATCCCTGGCTCAAAGGAAATTCGCTTACGACCCTTATTTGCTTGCTGCTCATATTGCTTGGTTCGTTTTTCAATGTTCTCCCGCACTTGTTGATGAAGCTTCTTAACAAATTCAGCTTTATTAAGTCCATCTTTATTCACAATTTGATCAGCGGGTAATGGTAACAAGTCTATCGGTGTTAATGGATTGAATCCATACACCACTTCAAAAGGCGTCGCCTCAGTAGTACTATGGATCAAACGGTTGTATGCAAACTCCACATGTGGTAAACTCTCCTCCCATGTTTTCAAATTCTTCCTAATGATGGATCAAGTAACATAGAAAGTACTCGGTTCACCACTTCAGTTTGGCCATCTGTTTGAGGGTGGCAAGTGGTGGAGAATAGTAACTTAGTACCAATCTTACTCCATAGGGCTCTCCAAAAGTGACTTAAGAACTTCACATCCCGATCGACACAATAGTTCTTGGTATGCCATGTAACCTTAAGATTTCCTGAAAAACAAAGTAGCAATATGTGAGGCATTATTAGTTTTGTTACAGGAATGAAATGAGCCATTTTGGAGAATCTATCCACAACTACAAAGATGGAATCTTTGTTATTCTTGGTACGTGGAAGCCCTAGCACAAAATCCATTGAAATATCCATCCATGGTGCTTCCGGTATGGGTAGTGGTGTGTAAAGTCCATGTGGCATGACTTTAGATTTGGCCTTCCTGCAAGTGATGCATCGCTCACACAACCTCTCCACATCTCGTTTCATTTTAGGCCAATATAGGTGCTCTTGAAGTATAGCCAAAGTCTTTGCTATCCCAAAATGTCCCATTAATCCTCCTCCATGAGCTTCCTTAGTTAGCAATTCACGCATGGAACCTTGAGGGATGCATAGTCTTCCTTCCTTAAATAGGAAACCATCATGCTTATAGTATTTTTCAATTGACCCTTTCTCACAAGCTTTGTAAATCTCTCCAAAATCAGTAGTCGAGACATATAAGTCTTTAATAAAAACAAAACCCAATAACTTAGATTCCAAAGTGTTTAAAAGAATATACCTCCGTGGACAATGCATCGGCAACTATATTCTCCTTACCTTTCTTGTACTTGATAACATATGGGAAAGTTTCAAGAAACTCCACCCATTTGGCATGCCTTTTGTTGAGTTTATGCTGCCCCGGATATGTTTCAATGCCTCATGATCGGTGTGAATGATGAACTCCTTAGGCCAAAGGTAATGTTGCCATGTTTCCATTGCCCTCACAAGAGCATACATCTCCTTGTCATAGGTAGGGTAATTAAGCATAGCTCCACTTAATTTTTCACTGAAATAGGCTATAGGACGTCCACCTTGAGACAAAACTGCTCCAATTCCTACACCGATGCATCACATTCAATTTCAAAAGTTAGATTAAAATCAGGTAGAGCAAGTAAAGGGGCATGTATTAAACAATCTTTAATGCTATTAAAGGACTTCTCTTGATCTTCCCCCCAAAAGAATTTAGAATTCTTCTTAATAACACTTGTTAGTGGGGCGGCTATGGTGCTGAAGTTGGGGACGAATCTTCGATAAAAACTTGCAAGTCCATGGAAGCTCCTAACTTGAGAAATGCTTGCTGGTCGTGGCCACTCTTCAATGGCTTTAACCTTCTCTTTGTCCACCTCCAAGCCTTCAGAACTCACAACGAAACCCAAGAATGGCCTAAGAACATGATTCATTAACCTCATAAACGTGCTTGGAGCATTAGTTAAGCCAAAAGGCATAACCAACCACTCATAAAGGCCTTGCTTAGTTTTGAATGTTGTTTTCCACTCATCACCTTCCCGTTCGTATTTGGTGGTAACCACTTTTAAGATCAATCTTGGAAAAGAGGTTAGAACCACTAAGCTCATCTAACATGTCATCTAAGCGAGGAATAGGGTGACGATACTTTCACAGTAATTTTGTTTACCGCTCGGCAGTCCACACACATGCGCCAAGTTCCATCCTTCTTTGGCACAAGTAGAACCGGCACGGCACATGGGCTAAGGCTTTCCCTCACGTAGCCTTTTGACATCAACTCAGATACTTGCCTTTGCAACTCCTTAGTTTCTTCGGGGTTGCTTCGGTACGCTGGTCGGTTTGGAATGACGGCTCCGGGAACAAAGTCTATTTGATGTTCTATGCCACGAATAGGTGGCAGCCCACTTGGTATTTCCTCTGGAAATAGGTCATCAAACTCCTGCAATAAAGACACAACAAAAGCAGACAAATTTTGATCAAGGTAGTTAGCATTCAAGAAATTTTCCTTGTACATGAGCACAAGTGCTTCCTTTGCTGTCATTAAACTCTTTTCAACTCTCTCTTTTAGAAAGAATGCTGATTTTCCTTCCCTCATTTTGATCACACTCCTTTGCTTTTACCTCCATTTTGGTCTCTCTCTCTTTGGCTTTTTCAATTTTTCCTCTCAATAAAATTTGGTCTTCATGTATTTGTTTTGGAGAAAGTGGGGCTAAAGTGATATTCTTTGCTTCATGGGTGAACGTATACCGGTTGGTATACCCGTCATGGATCACTCGCCTATCAAATTGCCAAGGCCTTCCAAGTAATAAATGGCTTATGTGCATTGGAACGACATCGCATAATACCTCGTCTTTGTACTTCCCAATAGAAAAACAATTCGAACTTGTTTGGTCACCTTGAGTTCTCCTCCATCGTTGAGCCATTGTAGCTTATAAGGTTGTGGATGCTTTGTTGTTGCCAAGCCAAGTGTATCTACCATTAAGGTACTAGCAACATTAGTGCAACTACCACCATCTATAATAACAAAGCATACCTTTCCTCCAACATGGCAACGAGTATGGAAGATATTTTCTCGTTGTTCATTTCCTCCAACGGATTGTAATGTTTAGGCTTCTTTTGACAACAAGAACCTCTCCTTCCACGCCATACTCTAATTCTTCTTCTTCGATGGCAACATCTTCATTCTCATCCTCTTCTTGTTCCGATTCAACTTCTCCATCATCTCGAAGAAGCATGGTGTTGCGGTTCGGACATTGGCTTGCAATGTGTCCACGCCCCAAACACTTAAAACATTGTATGTCACGGAACGATTTGGAGTAGCGGTAGTCTTACCCTTGCTGGTTTTGCAATGGGCTTACTTCCTTCGGTGGTCCTCCTTTTTCGTGGGACGGTAATGGAGGAGTCTTCTTGTATGAACTTTGCCCCCATTTTGATGTTGAACTCCCATAAGATCGTGGCACCCTTTCTTTTGAGCTGTTTTTCCACTTTCATGGCCATATGCACCATGTCTTCCATCTCCACATAATGTTGCAACTCGACCACGTTCGCAATGTCCGGATTTAGTCCCGCTAGGAATCTTGCCATTGTGGCTTCTCGATCCTCGTCGATGTTGGCTCGAATCATGGACACCTCCATCTCTTTGTAGTAATCTTCAACACTTCGGTTACCTTGTGAAAGATTTTGAAGACGGTTGAATAACTCTCGATGGTAGTGGGTTGGAATGAATCGCCTTCGCATCACCGCTTTCATTTCATCCCATGTAGTGATAGGATGTTCTCCATTGCGTCTCCTACTTGATGTCAATTGATCCCACCATATTAGTGCATAATCCGTAAACTCAATGGCAGCGAGTTTTAACTTTTTAAGCTCTGAATAGTTATGGCACTCAAAAATGTGCTCAACCTTCTTTTCCCATGCAAGATAGGTTTCAGGATCCGTTCTTCCTTGAAAAGGAGGAATGGTAATCTTGATGTTGCTGAGATTATCGTCTACTCGTGGTCGAGCTCTCTGGCCTTGTTGTACCATGCTATGTTGGGATACTTGATCTTGCACATCATCTACTTCAACTTCTTCAGGATACTCCTCATTACCCCGATTAGCTTGTGAAATTTCAAGCTGGTCTATTCGTTCAATTAGGGGCTCCAATTGCTCTTGGATCATTTTGGCCATTGCTTGAAGCATAGCCTGATTTTGCAAATTGGGAACTCCTTCACCACTATGACCAGATCTTTGTGACATGTTAGATAAAGAAACAAAAGAAATTAAACCTTACTAACACAAAATCTCACCTTTCCACTCCAAAGAAAATGCACTCACACTCGTGTTTCACTCGGGTTAGGCTTTTCCCCTAATGCACACTCATGCCTTTTACCACTGTGCTTTATTTTCAAGTCCTTTTGGGAACTTCCTCAAGGCTTACAAGTGTCTCGTGGACTTCGGCTGAAACAATTCTAGCTTGGTAGGAGAATGATGAATAATAAAAGGATAATGGCTTCAAAAAGAAAGAATTACTAAGAATAGGTAAAGGAATTTGTAATTCAAAGAATAAGAAATGATGTATTGTAATTTTTTTTAAACAAGAATAGACTGCTCCCTCCCTCTTTAAGATTTTTTTTTTTTTTTTTTTACTATCCCGGGAGAGAGAAAATAATACGCTTTACTGAATCGTCTAGGCTCGATACCAAATGATATGATCTCGACTATGAGTTTTGAATCATATATGTGAATGCCCGATCGTGATTCTAGTAAGAACTCTCTGCAGATGCTTTGAATGTATTCTCAAATTACTCAAACAACAATGTAAGTAGAAATAGATAAATAAGAAATAGAAATAATGGGATGAAAGATATGTAGAAGGGGTGTAGGAAGAGTGATAGTTGTGATTATGGAAGAAAAAATAAAAATAAAAGATGAAAATGTAGGTGAAGATGATGGGGTGTTGGCGTTAAGATAAAGAAATTCAAAGGATGGATTGTGACCCCCTAACTATAAAGAGTTAGGAACCAGCAATATAATAAAGTGGAAATGAAGTGGTAGGATATGGAACGTGACCCACTAGCTATAGATGAGCTAGGAACCAACGCTATAACAAAAGGGAAATGGATGAAGACTACAAGACTAACTTGAAGCCGATAAAGTTCCACAAGAGAACAAGAATGAAAGCAATCTTTCAAAGATGTTTTATATATTCAAAGTGTGTCTTACAATGATCCTAAAGATGCCTATTTATAGTAGAAGTAGGCAGAATAATATGAAAAGGTGTTACAAGAAAGATGAATGCTCATCTTAATGCACTTGAATACACATGAATGCTTTGTCCTTTCTTCTCATCTTCAAAGCTGATTAGTTTAGACAAATTGAGGTTGAATTTAGTCATATTTTCGTCCAAATTAAGAAGGACTCTTGGGCTGCCTTGTTTTGCTATCATATGAAGAGAAAGGGGATGAATGTGGACAAGGATGAATGTAGACATCCTTGCTGTCCAGTTTAAGTGCAACTCTTCATCTTCCAAGCTGATTAATATGACTTGAATGTCATAAAAGGTGAGTTTCATCCAGCCTTCATTTCATGTCTCCTCAATGAATTTTGAAACCCCACTTGAATGGTGATAACATCAACCTTGAATGCCTTGAATTTGCTGAATTAAGATGGCCATCAATTGCTTGTCTCTTGGTAGAAGATGAAAGAACTCTTCCTTGGCTCAAATTCATTCAAATCATCCATGCATAAAATTCCCGTAATAAAAATTTCAGCCTGCACTGTCTTGATAAATCATTCGTATCTCAAGCTCCCGATATCGGATTGAGGTGATTCAAAAGGCATTGGAAAGCTAAGAGATGGAGGAATAACGTCCAATTGATTTCTGGATCCAAACACGTCTGTATCGCATCCAGAATTGGAAGACATTCTGCTGATATTCTTGCATCTGGTAAAACCGTTCATCTTCCCTCATGCACCTAGACACAAAGGTAAACTTTATTCAATCTTTAATTGAAAACATGCATGTAAACAATTAAGAGTTAGTTTAATAAATGAGCTAGTTTGATGAATGAACTAGTTTAATTAATGAACTAACTTTATTCAATGAACTAATAATCTTGAATGAACTAGTTTAATCAATGAAGCACTTAGTTAAATGAAGTGTATAACTAAATGAACTACATGTTTAAATGCAACGCATGCTTTAATGAACAACATGTTTATTGAATGCAATGAATGTTATGCAAACTTTAAATACTCATGCAAATTCATGCATAAGCAAAGTAAAGTGTTCCTCCTTATTATTTCTTCTTTCTCACGTCCCAAGCTTGATGTAAACATATTTTCATGGTCGCTTGGAACTCCTTGGCCCTTGCTCGAGTAATGGGGCCACCGGGTACTTCTCTGGGTCTTTGCCATTGACGTTCATATCAGTCCTCCCTCTTTAAGGCGATTTGTCCCCAAATCGTCATCTACATCATAAGGAGATAGGTCAGCAACATTGAAGGTTGCACTAACATTAAACTCACCGGAAGATCTAATTGATAGGCATTGTCATTGATCTTCTTGACTATTTGGAATGGTCCATCTCCCGAGGCATTAATTTGGACTTTCGTTGAGCCGGAACCTTTCTTTCCTCATGTGCAGCCACACCCAATCCCCGGCTCAAAGGAAATTCGCCACGACCATTATTTGCTTGCTTGCTCATATTGCTTGGTTCGTTTTTTTCAATGTTCTCCAAGACTTGTTGATGAAGCTTCTTAACAAATTCAGCTTTATTAAGTCCATCTTTATTCACAATTTGATCAGCGGGTAATGGTAACAAGTCTATCGGTGTTAATGGATTGAATCCATACACCACTTCAAAAGGCGTGGCGCCTGTAGTACTATGGATCAAACGGTTGTATGCAAACTCCACATGTGGTAAACTCTCCTCCCATGTTTTCAAATTCTTCCTAATGATGGATCAAGTAACATAGAAAGTACTCGGTTCACCACTTCAGTTTGGCCATCTGTTTGAGGGTGGCAAGTGGTGGAGAATAGTAACTTAGTACCAATCTTACTCCATAGGGCTCTCCAAAAGTGACTTAAGAACTTCACATCCCGATCGAGACACAATAGTTCTTGGTATGCCATGTAACCTTAAGATTTCCCTGAAAAACAAAGTAGCAATATGTGAGGCATCATTAGTTTTGTTACAGGGAATGAAATGAGCCATTTTGGAGAATCTATTCACAACTACAAAGATGGAATCTTTGTTATTCTTGGTACGTGGAAGCCCTAGCACAAAATCCATTGAAATATCCATCCATGGTGCTTCCTGTATGGGTAGTGGTGTGTAAAGTCCATGTGGCATGACTTTAGATTTGGCCTTCCTGCAAGTGATGCATCGCTCACACAACCTCTCCACATCTCGTTTCATTTTAGGCCAATATAGGTGCTCTTGAAGTATAGCCAAAGTCTTTGCTATCCCAAAATGTCCCATTAATCCTCCTCCATGAGCTTCCTTAGTTAGCAATTCACGCATGGAACCTTGAGGGATGCATAGTCTTCCTTCCTTAAATAGGAAACCATCATGCTTATAGTATTTTTCAATTGACCCTTTCTCACAAGCTTTGTAAATCTCTCCAAAATCAGAGTCGAGACATATAAGTCTTTAATAAAAACAAAACCCAATAACTTAGATTCCAAAGTGTTTAAAAGAATATACCTCCGTGACAATGCATCGGCAACTATATTCTCCTTACCTTTCTTGTACTTGATAACATATGGGAAAGTTTCAAGAAACTCCACCCATTTGGCATGCCTTTTGTTGAGTTTATGCTGCCCCGGATATGTTTCAATGCCTCATGATCGAAGTGTGAATGATGAACTCCTTAGGCCAAAGGTAATGTTGCCATGTTTCCATTGCCCTCACAAGAGCATACATCTCCTTGTCATAGGTAGGGTAATTAAGCATAGCTCCACTTAATTTTTCACCAAATAGGCTATAGGACGTCCACCTTGAGACAAAACTGCTCCAATTCCTACACCTGATGCATCACATTCAATTTCAAAAGTTAGATTAAAATCAGGTAGAGCAAGTAAAGGGGCATGTATTAAACAATCTTTAATGCTATTAAAGGACTTCTCTTGATCTTCCCCCAAAAGAATTTAGAATTCTTCTTAATAACACTTGTTAGTGGGGCGGCTATGGTGCTGAAGTTGGGGGCGAATCTTCGATAAAAACTTGCAAGTCCATGGAAGCTCCTAACTTGAGAAATGCTTGCTGGTCGTGGCCACTCTTCAATGGCTTTAACCTTCTCTTTGTCCACCTCCAAGCCTTGAACTCACAACGAAACCCAAGAATGGCCTAAGAACATGATTCATTAACCTCATAAACGTGCTTGGAGCATTAGTTAAGCCAAAAGGCATAACCAACCACTCATAAAGGCCTTGCTTAGTTTTGAATGTTGTTTTCCACTCATCACCTTCCCGCATTCGTATTTGGTGGTAACCACTTTTAAGATCAATCTTGGAAAAGAGGTTAGAACCACTAAGCTCATCTAACATGTCATCTAAGCGAGGAATAGGGTGACGATACTTTTACCGTAATTTTGTTTACCGCTCGGCGGTCCACACACACATGCGCCAAGTTCCATCCTTCTTTGGCACAAGTAGAACCGCACGGCGACACATGGGCTAAGGCTTTCCCTCACGTAGCCTTTTGACATCAACTCAGATACTTGCCTTTGCAACTCCTTAGTTTCTTCGGGGTTGCTCGGTACGCTGGTCGGGTTTGGAATGACGGCTCCGGGAACAAAGTCTATTTGATGTTCTATGCCACGAATAGGTGGCAGCCCACTTGGTATTTCCTCTGGAAATAGGTCATCAAACTCCTGCAATAAAGACACAACAAAAGCGGACAAATTTTGATCAAGGTAGTTAGCATTCAAGAAATTTTCCTTGTACATGAGCACAAGTGCTTCCTTTGTCATCATTAAACTCTTTTTCAACTCTCTCTCTTTAGAAAGAATGCTGATTTTCCTTCCTCATTTTGATCACACTCCTTTGCTTTTACCTCCATTTTGGTCTCTCTCTTTTGGCTTTTTCAATTTTTCCTCTCAATAAAATTTGGTCTTCATGTATTTGTTTTGGAGAAAGTGGGGCTAAAGTGATATTCTTTGCTTCATGGGTGAACGTATACCGGTTGGTATACCCGTCATGGATCACTCGCCTATCAAATTGCCAAGGCCTTCCAAGTAATAAATGGCTTGCGTGCATTGGAACGACATCGATAATACCTCGTCTTTGTACTTCCCAATAGAGAAAACAATTCGAACTTGTTTGGTCACCTTGAGTTCTCCTCCATCGTTGAGCCATTGTAGCTTATAAGGTTGTGGATGCTTTGTTGTTGCCAAGCCAAGTGTATCTACCATTAAGGTACTAGCAACATTAGTGCAACTACCACCATCTATAATAACAAAGCATACCTTTCCTCCAACATGGCAACGAGTATGGAAGATATTTTCTCGTTGTTCATTTCCTCCAACGGATTGTACGTTTAGGCTTCTTTTGACAACAAGAACCTCTCCTTCCACGCCATACTCTAATTCTTCTTCTTCTTCGATGGCAACATCTTCATTCTCATCCTCTTCTTGTTCCGATTCAACTTCTCCATCATCTCGAAGAAGCATGGTGTTGCGGTTCGGACATTGGCTTGCAATGTGTCCACGCCCCAAACACTTAAAACATTGTATGTCACGGGAACGATTTGGAGTAGCGGTAGTCTTACCCTTGCTGGTTTCGGCAATGGGCTTACTTCCTTTCGGTGGTCCTCCTTTTTCGTGGGACGGTAATGGAGGAGTCTTCTTGTATGAACTTTGCCCCCATTTTGATGTTGAACTCCCATAAGATCGTGTGGCACCCTTTCTTTTGAGCTGTTTTTTCCACTTTCATGGCCATATGCACCATGTCTTCCATCTCCACATAATGTTGCAACTCGACCACGCGTTCGCAATGTCCGGATTTAGTCCCGCTAGGAATCTTGCCATTGTGGCTTCTCGATCCTCGTCGATGTTGGCTCGAATCATGGACACCTCCATCTCTTTGTAGTAATCTTCAACACTTCGGTTACCTTGTGAAAGATTTTGAAGACGGTTGAATAACTCTCGATGGTAGTGGGTTGGAATGAATCGCCTTCGCATCACCGCTTTCATTTCATCCCATGTAGTGATAGGATGTTCTCCATTGCGTCTCCTACTTGATGTCAATTGATCCCACCATATTAGTGCATAATCCGTAAACTCAATGGCAGCGAGTTTTAACTTTTAAGCTCTGAATAGTTATGGCACTCAAAAATGTGCTCAACCTTCTTTTCCCATGCAAGATAGGTTTCAGATCCGTTCTTCCTTGAAAAGGAGGAATGGTAATCTTGATGTTGCTTTGAGATTATCGTCTACTCGTGGTCGAGCTCTCTGGCCTTGTTGTACCATGCTATGTTGGGATACTTGATCTTGCACATCATCTACTTCAACTTCTTCAGATACTCCTCATTACCCCGATTAGCTTGTGAAATTTCAAGCTGGTCTATTCGCTCAATTAGGGCTCCAATTGCTCTTGGATCATTTTGGCCATTGCTTGAAGCATAGCCTGATTTTGCAAATTGGGAACTCCTTCACCACTATGACCAGATCTTTGTGACATGTTAGATAAAGAAACAAAAGAAATTAAACCTTACTAACACAAAATCTCACCTTTCCACTCCAAAGAAAATGCACTCACACTCGTGTTTCACTCGGGTTAGGCTTTTCCCCTAATGCACACTCATGCCTTTTACCACTGTGCTTTATTTTCAAGTCCTTTTGGGAACTTCCTCAAGGCTTACAAGTGTCTCGTGGACTTGGCTGAAACAATTCTAGCTTGGTAGGAGAATGATGAATAATAAAAGGATAATGGCTTCAAAAAGAAAGAATTACTAAGAATAGGTAAAGGAATTTGTAATTCAAAGAATAAGAAATGATGTATTGTAATTTTTTTTAAACAAGAATAGACTGCTCCCTCCCTCTTTAAGATTTTTTTGATTTTTTTACTATCCCGGAGAGAGAAAAAATAATACGCTTACTGAATCGTCTAGGCTCTGATACCAAATGATATGATCTCGACTATGAGTTTTGAATCATATATGTGAATGCCCGATCGTGATTCTAGTAAGAACTCATGCAGATGCTTTGAATGTATTCTCAAATTACTCAAACAACAATGTAAGTAGAAATAGATAAATAAGAAATAGAAATAATGGGATGAAAGATATGTAGAAGGGGTGTAGGAAGAGTGATAGTTGTGATTATGGAAGAAAAAAATAAAAATAAAAGATGAAAATGTAGGTGAAGATGATGGGGTGTTGGCGTTAAGATAAAGAAATTCAAAGGATGGATTGTGACCCCCAACTATAAAGAGTTAGGAACCAGCAATATAATAAAGTGGAAATGAAGTGGTAGGATATGGAACGTGACCCACTAGCTATAGATGAGCTAGGAACCAACGCTATAACAAAAGGGAAATGGATGAAGACTACAAGACTAACTTGAAGCCGATAAAGTTCCACAAGAGAACAAGAATGAAAGCAATCTTTCAAAGATGTTTTATATATTCAAAGTGTGTCTTACAATGATCCTAAAGATGCCTATTTATAGTAGAAGTAGGCAGAATATGAAAAGGTGTTACAAGAAAGATGAATGCTCATCTTAATGCACTTGAATACACATGAATGCTTTGTCCTTTCTTCTCATCTTCAAAGCTGATTAGTTTAGACAAATTGAGGTTGAATTTAGTCATATTTTCGTCCAAATTAAGAAGGACTCTTGGGCTGCCTTGTTTTGCTATCATATGAAGAGAAAGGGGATGAATGTGGACAAGGATGAATGTAGACATCCTTGCTGTCCAGTTTAAGTGCAACTCTTCATCTTCCAAGCTGATTAATATGACTTGAATGTCATAAAAGGTGAGTTTCATCCAGCCTTCATTTCATGTCTCCTCAATGAATTTTGAAACCCCCACTTGAATGGTGATAACATCAACCTTGAATGCCTTGAATTTGCTGAATTAAGATGGCCATCAATTGCTTGTCTCTTGGTAGAAGATGAAAGAACTCTTCCTTGGCTCAAATTCATTCAAATCATCCATGCATAAAATTCCCGTAATAAAAATTTCAGCCTGCACTGTCTTGATAAATCATTCGTATCTCAAGCTCCCGATATCGGATTGAGGTGATTCAAAAGGCATTGGAAAGCTAAGAGATGGAGGAATAACGTCCA
Organism: Hibiscus mutabilis; assembly: GCA_019671005.1. Taxonomy (NCBI): domain Eukaryota; kingdom Viridiplantae; phylum Streptophyta; class Magnoliopsida; order Malvales; family Malvaceae; genus Hibiscus; species Hibiscus mutabilis. The sequence continues at coordinate 19,908,009 of CM033721.1, read as the reverse complement.
ATTGATTTCTGGATCCAAACACGTCTGTATCGCATCCAGAATTGGAAGACATTCTGCTGATATTCTTGCATCCGTAAAACCGTTCATCTTCCCTCATGCACCTAGACACAAAGGTAAACTTTATTCAATCTTTAATTGAAAACATGCATGTAAACAATTAAGAGTTAGTTTAATAAATGAGCTAGTTTGATGAATGAACTAGTTTAATTAATGAACTAACTTTATTCAATGAACTAATAATCTTGAATGAACTAGTTTAATCAATGAAGCACTTAGTTAAATGAAGTGTATAACTAAATGAACTACATGTTTAAATGCAACGCATGCTTTAATGAACAACATGTTTATTGAATGCAATGAATGTTATGCAAACTTTAAATACTCATGCAAATTCATGCATAAGCAAAGTAAAGTGTTCCTCCCTTATTATTTCTTCTTTCTCACGTCCCAAGCTTGATGTAAACATATTTTTCATGGCTGCTTGGAACTCCTTGGCCCTTGCTCGAGTAATGGGGCCACCTGGGTACTTCTCTGGGTCTTTGCCATTGACGTTCATATCACACACCCTTGCCAAGAAGAACCTTTACGCAATATTTAGAGCGCGTCCAAACTATCCATTTCAAGAATGATATGACGATAACCCATATCCCAGGCATATGAAAGACCAAAAAATGTACCCCAAAACTCAGAGTCAACAACGGAACAAGCCCCAATGAATTTTATAAATCCACCTAACCACCCACCGAGGCTATCACGAAGAACCATACCACAAGAAGCCAAACCATCTTGGAACATCGAGGGTCGTATAATACATTGCCAAACAGCCACTGCTTGAGAACACTTTCTCAACACATGGTCCACGTCCTCAATCGCAGCTTGGCATAGTGGGCAACGACTATCAGTTGTGAGATGGCGCCGAACTCTCTCCGCATTAGTCATGAGCCTATTTTGACAAACCAACCACATGAAGAAACAAATTTTCCGTAGCCCTGTAAATCGACTAATCATTCTCCAAACCTGATCACCCTTACCTACATGATAACCCACCCGAAGGCCATAGGCCAAGCTAACCAAGAACCTATTGTCCAAACTAACCTTCCAACCAATACAAGCACTACCCGAAGCTAGAACTGGCCCCTTCATCGCGGCAATGTGGAGCAAAATTGCATACGGCAACAGTGTGCCAAGCTACCCCCAATCCCAAATTCTATTTGCATCGGCCATAGATGCCACGAACGTACCCTTTGCCATATTCCTCATGGCGGGAAACACATATTGAACTAACGACCCCAAATCCTTAATCTAAACATCATACCTAAAATCAACATCGCGCCTGTGACCAACACTCCATGTTATGTTATTACGTACATCTTGCCAAACCACTCCTAGTCCTTTACAAAGACGAGACCTTGCCCTACCAGAAAGAACCTCCAGGACCCCCGATGGGCATTCGTATTTCGCGTGCAAAAATGAACTCAGAAAGCAGTGGGCCGCGTCAATAATTTGAAGGCTAATGTTATAATGAACGCCTCATTTTGTACATCAATCATATGAAACCCAAGACCACCCTGAGTTACAAGTTGACAAATAGTTTCCCATTTCACCAAATGTACCCATCCTTTATCCGTAGTGATACCTCATATGAATCGCCTGAAAATACGTTCCTAACCTCGGCATATGGCCATCAGAATAATCATCATTTGTATAGTGTACGTCAGAATCGCTAAAAGCACCGTTTTGCCAAAGTAATACGGCCAGCTAACGACAAAGTCTTAGCCTTCCATCCACTCAGTTTCTTTTGCACCATCTGAATTAAGTAATTATATGAAGCCATTGTGACCCTCTTTTGAAGACAAGGCACCCCAGGTACTTACCCAAGTCCAACACTATGTTAAAACCAAATCCTATGCAAATAACTCTACGAAGATCGGTAAAAATATTGCGAGAAAAATAAATATTCATCTTCGCATGACTCACCTTGTGCCTTGACACAAAATAGAAATCCTCCAATATAGCAAGAACAACACACATCTACTCTATAGAAGCCTCCGCAAAAAGTAACATATCATCCGCGAAGAAAATATGTGATATCTTCGGACTAGAGCGCGATGTCTGAAATGCGCGCCACTCACCAACACAAATCGATAGCTGAATAGATTGAGCCAACCTCTACATACAGAGCACAAACAATAAGGGGATAGGGGATCGCCTTGTCGAATACCACGCAAAGGGGTGAACGCCTCCATCATAGAACCATTCTATAAAATCTGGGTCGATACTATAGAGACACACTGTAGAATAAAATGACGTAACGAATCTAGAATACCAATATCAGCCAACGTCTCTTCGATGAAGCTCTACTCCAAACGATCATACACCTTTTCCAAGTAAATCTTGATCGCCATCCAACCCTTATGGCCTTACTTCTTTCACATGGAATGGATGACATCCTTGGTAATTACTAATTATCAGTGATAGCACGGCCCGGCACAAAACTTGTTTGGTTCTTAGAAACCTAATCCAAAAGCCATGGCTTCAACCGATTAACGATCACCTTGGTAATAATCTTGTACAATATAGTACACAAGCTAACATGTCTAAATTTCTACATATGTGTTGGCACTATCATCTTTGGTAAGAGAACCAACAAGGTTTGATTAATATTCGATGGTAAAACCTCAGTCTCAAACACCTTCTGAACAAAACCACATACTGATGAACCAACCACATCCCAGTTTTTTTGATAAAACGCTACATGTGGCCTATCAACCCCATGTGCCTTCCACGGACCCAAGTCAAAACAAGCAACACGTACCTCATCATTAGTAACCGCAACTCCCAAGCTATGCATGGTCGAATCCCCTAGCCTTGGAAAATTACCCACAACTGAGTAATTTTGTCCAATCCCAACATAACTTGTAAACAAAGTGTGATAAAAATTTAATACAGGTTGGATAGGGACGATTGGTTCAAACACCACGACTCATCATCTAGTTGCAAAGCTGGTATCATATTTGCACGCCTACGGGCCATCACCGATGCGTGAAAGTACTTTGTGTTTCGATCCCTATCGGTTATCCAATGAGAACTAGCTTTCTATCGCCATAATTATTCCTCCTATTCAAGCACCACATCAAGCTCAGCTCGCAACTCTTTAACAAATTGCACAAGAAAATCCGAATGACCTCAGACAAGGGCTTTATCTATACCACGCAATCGAGCTAATAACCGTCTTTTCCTTTTACCTATATGAACAAAAATATCCTTATTCAACCACTCAATTTCTCGCTGGAAGCTACTAATATTCTGTTAGATCGGTACATCAATCTCCCAAACATCTTTCAAGAAGCTCGAGAATTGTGGATAATCTTGCCATGCTGCGATATACCTAAAAGATTGTGGTTTTGAACCACCCATTGTATCAGTAGGATAGAGCAAAAGTGGCTGATGATTTGAGCCAATTTTATCTAAGTGACTAACAAAACCATTTGGAAAGGATGTTGTTAAATACAGATTAGCCAAGCAATGATCCAATCTCTAATGGAGAACCCTCCATGACCATGTAAACGACGATCCCCTGAACCCAAGATCGAATAGACTTGTGTCAGATATGAACTCATTAAAGGAACTACTAATACCATTATGAGAAGTCGATCCCTTAACTTGCTTATTCACATCCAAAATTGCAAAGTCCCCTCCTAGCACCCATAGTACGTTATCACCGGGGTTGAGAGATTCAATATGCTTCTAAAGATGCTTACACCAAAACACACGCGGGCTTGCATACACAACCGTAAACCAAAGCTAAGAATCAAAATCAACTGAACGAACCACACCATGTACAAAATGATTCGCTACATGCGACACCTCTACCATAATCGAATCATTCTAGAAGAACCAAATGCCACCACTGAAACAATGTGTTTCCACTCAAAAAGAATTTTGATAGCCCAACTTAGAAATCTCCCTATCTGCGATAAGAACATTAATCTGAGGTTCAAAAAGTGCCACCACAGACGGTCGATGTTCACGCCTAAACAAATTGAAGATTCGCCGAAATTCTGAACTTACTGCACCCTGATAATTCCAAAACATAAACTTCATCATCAATAAAATAAAAACAAACAAGAAACCTTATTGCTCCAAAGCACCCATTCCCAAACCAAGCTCATCAGTGTCCTTCATGTCCTCCCATTGGGAATTATAAATGGAGTCACCATCGTTCGACGAAGAGACCATTGCTCGAAGCTAATCATTATGAACATAACCATCACCACCAACAGCCACGCCCCCAGATGCATCCGAGATTTGATTCGGAAAGCTAGCCTTCCAAGAATTTGATTTGATAAGACCATTGCATATTGTAATCTATCTTAACTACCCTTCCAATGACTGTAGCAATACAAAAAAATATGGCTTTCGTGTAATATCAAAGAAGGAGTCTCGACAACCTAACCTATACAATCACTTGTGATGGGTAACACTCTGACATTAAAAACGATCGACTCTATGGCTGCATTGTTAGATAGCTCTCGTATATCATCCAATGACCTTCTGTGAGCACTCTAGTATAGTCCCCCTCATCCGAGAGCCGAACAACATAATAGCTGTTATCGATATCAATCAGCTGTAGCGTCCCCACCAATTTCCACATGGTGTGAATCTGCAAATGCAACGCTTTAAAACCAATCAACCTCCCCAATAGCTAAACAATGAGAACATTATGCATACTATGATCCACATGGTCATAGACTCTATCCGAAAATGTAATCGAGGGATCCGGGCTCGATTGATCAACAATCACATATTCCTCACAAATAATCATCTCCTCGCAAAGAACGAATCATAGGCCTTGCTACTCCTTACCTTCACGCTGGCCACTTTGCTAGCATAACTCGCCTTTGCACCCTCCACCGGCACAGTTTCAGTTACAGTTTTCGGTAGTACCTTGTCATCGCCACCAACAGACCAACCATAATCATTCCCCCTGGAAATATCAACAATAGCAACATCCGCTTCCATATATGTTAACTCTTCAAAAGTATTATTTTTCCTATACATATTGTCATGATTTTACTTAAGTTTGAGTATGTATTCATGCATTTAGTTAGTAGAATCATGTATTTGCATTAAGGAGTTAAGGAACATGTCATTTGCCAGAGTAAAGGTGTATTTCCTTGTTGTGGTAAGTCATGAGTAGGATTGGCAGCGTAAGTTTGCTAGAGCAGAGCAAGAAAAGTAGAATGCCAAGCTTGTTGGTAAAAGATCGATCGAAGGCCAATGACTCCAGTCCTAGTCAAAATCAAATTAGCTCAAATTCAAAGAGAAGATAACCCTCTTATCCTATCGCACAACCAATTTTTAAATTCAAACCCAATCTAGGGTTTCCATGAGTGCCTATTTAAGGAAGAGATCGATCAAACAATGAGAGCACGGTGGTGGAAGAGAAAGCTAGAGGCTGTGTGGTTCGACTGACTTAGACGGAGAGCTTGGAGCCATTGATAGGTTGCATTGACGAACCTCATTCTTTTAGTTTTTTATTTATTTTTATTTAAATGATAATATGGAGAAACAATGATATTTTGTGGATGGAACCCCCAACCATGAACTAAACTTTTACAGTTGGTTTGGGATGTTTGTGTTTAACGCTTTGGTTATATTTGGTTTTTAATAATCTAAATGCCTTGGCATTGTTTTTTATCTAGCTAGCACTTCAGTTTTCTAAATTCTTTGCCATACGACAGTTGGCATTGTTTGCTTATTACACCTTAATATCTTAATAGACTTGAGGGGTAACGATTAGTTGCCAAATACTAAGGAGAGAAGCTTCAACAGAAGATGTTCAAGTAGATGAGCTTACTTCAGTAGTGAATCGACCCCTTAGGAGTATAGATTGAAACTTAATCATGTTAATTAATGAAAAACTTCACTATAGACATATAGGGGTTTAACATGGTTAACTTAGGGCATTGCCATCGACAGAGGCAATGCCACCCTTGAATCTGCTCGGCAATAATTCCAAGGCAGGACATTATTAATAGCTGGCATAACTAGCGTAAAAACCAGGCATCCCTTGCCAACGCCCACCACTCATTTTAATACTTCAACTTGCCAAACTATTTTTTACTTCTATCGCATTTTTTTAGGTTACTTTCCAAAACAAACTTCAAATCAAACCAACATTTTCCCTTGACAAGTAAACAATTAAAATAATTAAATTATTGGTCAATCCCCGTGGATTCGATACTCATCTTACTTCTGTATTACTTGCTGACTGTGTATACTTGCACACTATAGACTCACTCTTCGCATTATTCTTATATATTTACGCTGCATTTTCCACTCTTTTGCCAAGCATTAGCAAAGTCGACAAGTTTTTAGCGCCATTACCGATGATTGCTACAAAATTGATTGTTTTAATTTTTACTTATTTTATTATTATTATTAATTTTTTAGTTTATGAACACGAGCAACACTACAATGGAAGAACTTGAAGCACGATTCTGAAATTAAGAGAAACCTACATAGGCTAAGGAAGGAACGTCAAGAGATAGTGCAAAATGGGAATACGGGGTTAGGAGATAACCAACCCATTAGAGAACACCTAGTACCCACCATAGATGATTTGATGCCAGGACCGATCGGTCCAAAGGTAAATATGGCTAACTTTAAGCTTAAACTAATAATGATTCAACTGCTACTGAATGTAGGACAATTTGATGGATCATCTACCGGAGACCCAAGGCATCATTTGAAGCAATTCGTGGAAGTTTGTCAACTATTTCAACAGCCTGGCGTGAATGAAGAAACAATAAAGCTAAGGCTATTCTCATTTTCTCTGAGAAATAGAGCAAAATTGTGGCTAAGTTCTTTGCCACCTGGTTCAGTCACTACGTGGGCAGAATTATGCCAAAAGTTTCTTCTAATATTCCAGCCACATACACTTAATGCGAAGCTGCGGAATGAAATCATTACTTTTAGGTAGGCTGATGATGAGACTCTATATGACGCTTGTGAGCGTTTCAAGGACATGTTGAGAAGATGCTCCATGCATAGATTCCCTACTTGGACCCAGATGGAGATTTTTTATACCGGACTCAATTCTCATGTCAAGACTGTTGTTGATGCTTCGGCAAACGGTTCGTTGCTAGACAAGAAATACACTGAGGCATATGACATCCTTGAAAGGATTGTTGTAACACCACAGTTTTGGGCCTAGGGTTTTTAGGTTGATTAGATGGTCTTGGGGGTCCGGATTAGATATTCGAGTCGTATTCAGAATTAAAATTGGATTAAATATTTTTGGTACAAGAAAAATATGGGAAAATTATCTAAAAATTATTATTTAATATATATATATTTTTGGTGAAGTAAATTTTGGAAAATGAAATTTGAAAAGTTGACATTTTGGCCAGTGGCCAAAATGTAAAGAATGTAAAACTATTTTTAGTGAGTATTTTGTAAAAGGGTCAAATCTTAGAATATTTAAGGAGCTATTTTACCTAAATGCTTTTATCAGATTTTTTTCTCAATTGGGATTATTTTAATGATTTTTAATTAAAGATTAAAAGAGGATTAATTAAAATGAGGTAGTTATTTCTTAACAACCAATTTTGACGTAATTTTCTTTCTCTCGAGTTTTCTCTCAAAATTCCTTTAGTCAAAAACTCTTTTGTTCATCAAAGATTTCTGGTAATGACCTTGATTTTCTAAACTATTGATTTTTAATGTATTCTTTGATCTTGATTTCTAAAATCTCATTGTTTTCCTTTGCTTTTCAAGAGTAAACATCCAATTGAGGGGAAATTCATCCATTAGGGGTAAGGTTCGTTCTTCTCCTCTAATGAATGGTTCTTTACTAAAATTCCCAAGTATTTGATCATTTATATATGTTTTCTAATGAGTTTTAATGATTTGATTATGGAAATTGGTTAAATCAAGCTTTAATTGATAAGATGTGGTGATTTTCGAATTAGATCTATTTTTGTTAAGTTCTTGATTGATTTTAATCATGGTTTTGATGTTTTATAGTGTTAATAATTTGATTTTAACATTGGAATCTCGAAGCTATGTGAATCTCTAATTTCCTAGGTTGCTAGTGTTGTGTTTTGGCGAGTTTTGGTTCTTTAATGAATGCTGGGAGTATAAGGTTTGTAATAGGTTGTTGTTGGATGTTGATTGAAGGTAATTAAAGGATTAAATCATTAGGTTTTTGTAATATTCCAAAATATATCCTAGAAGTATGATACGACTTTGATTATGTTTCAATTAGATTAAAGGTAGCCTTAGCATTAATGATTGAATGAATTAATGAAGTAAAGAGAAACTGAAAGGCCAAAACAAAAAGGACCAAATTGAATCTAATGTAGAATTGGATGGTTGCATGATAAAAAATTATAAAGTTGGTGGACTTGAACACTTGTCCAACCAAGGACAAGGCAAGTGTGAGAGAGAGAGGGATGAGTCACGGCATTTGGATTGAAAGAAAAAATGGATCATCATCTTCGTCCTTCTTCTTCAAACCCGAGAGCTTTAAACTTAGAGAGAGAGTAAGACCATGCTAAAGTTATGAAGGTTTTGAGCTAGATTGATTCAAGTTAAGATAGCTAAGAAATAAGATGATACACTCTTTTCCTTTTCATTTTATCTTAATCAAATTTGAGTATTTGGTTGAAGAATGTATTTGAATTGTATGTTATTAATTCTAGTGAAATAAGTGGGCTATTTTGTGAATACTTGAGCATAGGATGGATTGTTTCGAATGTATAAATACACGTATAAGTGAAAATGCCCTACTTTGTACGTATATGTGCATGTGCTAGACTGTTTTGAACATGTATGAAAGTATACATATATGTGTAAAGGGTTGTTTTGAGTACATTGAAAGCATGTTGGACTGGTTGAGTTATATATGTGTATATATATAAAAATTGGGGTTGTCTTTAATGTAAAATCGAATATATATACTGTTTAGAGTAGTTAAAATAGGGCAAATGCTTTAAGAATGTATATGTGGACTGATTTGAGTGTATAATGAAATATGTGGACTATTTTATGTGTGTAATAAAATGTGTGGACCGTTTTGAGAAGTTAAAACAAGGGAATTGCTTTAAGAATATGTATAAGGACTGTTTTGCATTGACATAAAAATAAATGGACTACTTACAAACCTGTTTTGAAAGATTGTTTTTATAGCAAAATGGGACTACTTTGTAAACTCATATGAAAGGTTGAATTACAATTCAAGAACTGGACATTTTTGCCAAATTAAGGGGCTGATTAGAAAGAAAATTTGGGATTGTTTTATAAACTTGAAATGAATGGGCTGTTTTGCAAAGTATAAGGATTGTTTTTGCATAAAATATAAGCCTTGGTGGACTGTTTTGTACATGCATTAGAATAGGGACTATTTTGAGCATGTATATGTGTGTATATGAACATTGAACTGTTTGGAATGCATATAAACATGATAAAGACTATTTTGATGTATATAAGCATGTATGATAAGTAAATAGACTTTTCGGATATGTGGAAAATATATGGGACTGTTTTGCACATGTATTTGTGTACATATGAAATTGGAATTGATTTGCATACCTAAGAACCTTGGATGGATTGTTTTGTGTGAAATTAAATGAATACTTGAGTATTGAGCTGTTTTGTGAATAATTGAATATTAGGGATTGATTCTAATATAGAGTTATATTCTTTGTTATACTTAGACCAAGAAGGGATTGTTGAAGTAAGGCATAAGGTAGACCAAGTTGTAGAAAAGCAAAAAAAAATCGTGATTCGAGAGCAAAACTAGCTCAAATTAAACTATGAATGTAGTTTAAAGTCTCGGGATAGGCTAGTAACCTTCTCGAGCATTCATTTTTGTTTTAACTATATTGATTTACCTTGAATTATATCATGCATAAGCAAACTTGGACTTGAGGTAAGTACCTAATTGTTAGGTATGATGTGTAATGTAATCTTTGTTTCAATGATATGCTTGTAGTAAGATCTGTGTATGTTTGTTAAGCAACCTTCACCGTGTTATCATTCGACTAAATAAAATAGGTTGTGAATTGAGAACTATGTATATGAACTATATACACACTTGAAATGAATAACAATAAGCCATGTTCACTCAATGCCTTGATTATGGTTAAATGTGTTTGAGATGCTATGAAATGCATACTTTGCTCGAATGAAACATGTGGTTAAACTTGTGGATATGCTATGAAATAAGCCTTGATGGCGTGATAGCAAGAATGTGGAGCAATGCTTATCTTTGATAAGAATATGACAAGTTCATGACTACATGAATAAGGAGCTAAGCTCAACCTTGATTCTAACAAGATAAGATTATGTGAAAAGCCTTGGTTTTGAGTCAGACATAGGTATAGTTGGCATGCCATAGAGTCCATAGAGCGCGTGTTTTGGGGTGGACTACGGTCCTTATTTGGCGACGGTAAGAGGAAAGTGTTGTTGTCACTTGACGAAAGTAGGAGGAATTGACTGGTACTACGAGTACCATTTTATTTGGCGATAGTTGGTTGGGAATTCGTGTACCTAGGCTGTTACTTGATTATCAAGACTATATTAAAGACAAATATTGAAATTTGCAAGCTAAGTTAAGAAATTATCTTAATACATCTTGTGATAAGTAATTCATGTCTAAGTTATACTATGTTTTCTATCTTATATGAAAAGTAACTATGTTATGAGGTGTTATGTTCGATAATGTATGTGATAAGTATACATGTTCAAGAGATACTATGCTTGATAACCTACATGACAAGTAATAATTGCTCACATAATATTTGTAATTTCTTTTAGCTAAGGAAATGATCATATTCAAATGTTATGTGTAAGATAACTAGACGCTTGATTGAATTTGGTGGAAATATAAATATGAATTATCGATATGTCTTAATTTTTACCGTGAGATAGTTGTATTATGAATTCTTTAATTCAACGATGTATATATGTGGATCTGGTTTACTTGATTATCCAAGTTACTTACGCATTGAAAGGTTATGTTAAGGAGAAATAATGAAAGTTATAAGTAAAGTAATGAATCCTTTTAATAACTTGCATAACAAGTAAAATGTGCTTATGTGGTTTTTGATCATTCTTTTAGTTTAAGTCATATATTTGATAGAATGCCTATTTGTCACATCCCGAAAACTGGCCTAGTCGGAATTAGGTTCTGGTGATCGAAAGAATCGAATCTGACATGTAAAATATTGTAATGAATAACCATTGTACCCCTCTTTTGTAATGAAATCACAATTTGGTCCTATTTGAGTACGTGGACTTTCTTGTATGAAATTCAAAGCCTAAAATGAAAATTCTAAGCAAAGCGTATCGATATGGTCAAGCCAGTATCGATATGGTCCAACTGCCAATAACTAACTTACCTATTTCGACGAGGGCGTATAGATACGACCAAGAGCGTATCGATACAGTTCCGCTGTTATGAATCTGTTCGAAGCCAAATTGAGGGGAAAACCAAGCGAGGTGCTTACTCACCTCCTTGCTTGACAATGCCCACGTGAAAATCATCTGAATAGGTGATTGATGAAGTCAATAGCTAAATAGAAAAGACTATTGACCATAGGAATATGCAAACCCTTGATGGAGGGTAAGCTTTTCATTGGTTGGCATGTAGGTGAGAAATGATTAAGCCTCAATCTTTTAAATGAATAAATGAGTAAAGAGAAGCTCTCATCTCTCATCTTTTGAACTCCCGAAAGCAAACTCGAAGTTTTGTCTCCCAAATAAGCAGCTCCTCCATTGTCGTCTTCAACCTCTAGCTAAGCAAGCACCTTGGTTTGTCCTTCGACTTTTGCTCAATTCCAATAAACCAATTGAAAGCTTTCGTCTCGGTGAGTAGAACCCCTCACTTGATTTAATAATTCCAGCCTTTATTGGAGCTTAATTCTGAAATTAGGTTTTTTCGATTCATGTTAGAACCCATGAATTAGAGGTTTGATTTTGTTAATTCAATGTTGTTCTTAAGCTTTGGTGAGCTCGAAATATGTTTCTGAATCCTTAATTCAAATTTTAATGTAATCCTAACCCTGCGCTAGCTTAAGTGTTGGAGAAGGATCCCTTGTCGTCTCTAAAGGAAGCTAGGCACAACAAAATTATAATTCGAGAGCCTCGTAATCAAGGTGAGTGTAGTCGTGTTAAGGGATAGGCTCGGTGCCATCCCGTTGCTTCATTGTGGTTTGCTATGCATTGTGTCAAAGCTCAAGTAGAGCAATCGGCTATAAATTCGAATGGTAAGGTTGGGTAAGCCCTTGTGTTTTTCTGATATGGTTATGGACATACATGTGACATATGATCCAATATAAATGAACTATGAAAGTAATATGTTGAAATGTGAACAACTATTTTATATTATGTGAATTTGATATGACTGTATGATGATTCGATGTAAACATGTACTATGATATGCTATGGAGCAACGACTCACTTCCTTTTCAGATATGTTATGGCCCACGGGCACAAAGGTAAGAAAATACAATGATATATGTGAACCCTGGACAATTGTGAGTTTTGGATACAATTGGCATGCCATAGGATTATTTGAGCTCGTATAAGTAAGGGATTGGAATATGGTCCTGGGCTACGGCCTATATGTGGGGGAGAAAATGATGGATTGTGTAAGGGATTTGTCCAAAGCTACGACCTATTTTTCGATATATGTGTTGGTGTAAAGGGGAATCCGTGTAACCATTTGTTACTATGTCCAAGGGATTGGTATAGGTTAAACCTTGCTATGTTTATGAGAAAAAGGGATAAATGACTTAAGCATGAGACTTATGTGACTAATAGTGTGATTATGATATTTAAGTATGATGATATGTTGTTCATGATCATAGTATGCTATACATGTCACTTGATTACTTTACTCTTGTTATGACTAACTCACTAGGCTAAATAAGCCTAACATATGTGTGTGTCTCATGCATTTCATCAAATGATTTAAATGGTTTAAAAAATGATTGGATTGATTTACTTGTGTTCAATGAGTACTTATGGTCATATGTTTTAATCCCTTAAATTATTCTATAGCCTATGTTGAGGTCTTGACCATTTAGTACTTATTGGATAATGATTTATTTTGTTAGAAAGCATGCCTCTAGACTACTTGTATAAATATGAATTATGTTGATTAATTGGTATGTAATTATTTGAACCCATGTGTTCAATGGTGATATAATATTAGAAGTATGTTAATGTTGTTCGTAAATCAGTGGATAAGTTGTGTTGGAATTCGAATTCCAAAAAATGCGTTGAGTGCAGCCCGAGTATTGTAATGGCTGGTGGTTAATTCGATTAATGGATTTTATCAAGTTTAGATTTTTTGCATTGTGGTCATCGTATATTGTTGCATCAATTGAATAGGTAAATGATATCCATTTGAACTGAGTTTTTGCAAGCATGTTTTCAATGTATCTAACTGATGTATGAAATTTTTATAAGCGTGTTAGTCCCCATATTTATGTTGTTTTACGATTTAGTCCTTAAATAGTATTTTGTTAAATTGGATGCTTATTTGTTATTCGTTGAAGCTGAAACTTGACATGCGACCATGAAATATGATTAATTAACAATTGGTAACTTGAAACTTGTATAAGTTACTGTAATTCTTCGGATTTACATTTCATCCCTAGAATGTTTGTATTTGCAATTGAGTGCCTTATCGATGTTCGTCTCGAATAAAATTTGATCTACTGCTTGTATGAACAACTTAAGTCTTAGTAATGCATCTAGAAGAATTAAAAGAAAAAAATGGACCATAATTTGAGTATGATAGTTCGGGTTTGCTTCGGTAAACCTAATGTGATCTCCTTGGTTCAGGTCTAACGACTAGGCCGGATTGAGGGGGTTACATGTTGAGGGTTGAATGAAGATTACTATTGGGTTGGTTTAAATAAAGATGTGGTTGATTTTGTTACTAGATGCATGGTGTGTCAGCGTGTCAAGGCTAAGCATCGGTTTCCTTCTGGGTTGTTGCAACCTTTGAGGATACCAGAATGGAAGTGGGAGAGAATCACCCTAGATTTTATGTTTGGGTTGTCGTTGACACCCACTAAAAAGGATTCCATTTGGGTGATTATTGATCGGTTTATGAAGTGTGCACATTGTGTGTTTGTGCATATCACGTATACCTTGGATAGGTTGGCGGTGTGTATGTTGTTGAGGTTGTGTGTTTGCACGGGGTGCCTACGTCCATAGTTTTAGATAGAGATCTGCGGTTTACAGTGAGGTTTTGGGAGTGTTTGCATCGAGCTTTGGGTACACGGTTGAGTTTCAGTACTTTGTATCATCCTCAGACGGATAGTCAATCTGAATATGTGATCCAGGTTTTGGAGGGTATGCTGAGGTGTTGTATCATTGAGTTCCAAGGAACCTGAGAGAGGCAGTTGCCTTTGGTGGAGTTCTCTTATAACAACAATTATCTGGCTAGTATACAAATGGCACTGTATAAAGCCTTGTATGGCAAGAAGTCTAGTACGCCTTTGTGTTGGGCTGAGGCCAGGGAAAAGCATGTTTCTTTGTCGGATGTGTTAAAAGATACGAATGAGAAATTGAAGCTCATTTTTTATCGTTTGAAAGTGGCTTCAGATCGCTAGAAATCCTACGCGAATTTGAAGCGTAGAGAGATTGAATATGCGGTTAGTGATCGCGTGTTCTTGAAAATTTCGCCTTGGAAGAAGGTGATGCAGTTCACACGTAAGGATAAGCTTAGTCTGAGGTTCATTATCTTATGTGGATAACCTAAATTGTGCATTATTCACTATTTATATATATATATATATCATCCTAATCATCAAGCAAAATTTTGTTTTAAGCATCATACCAAGACAAGATAATATTCAAAACCAAGCAACCATCCACATAAGATAATTTTATCACAACCTCAAACTACTAAGATACTTAATTACATAACTCGAAAGTTATCTAGGTGAATAAAGCACAATTATCAATATATATATATATATACATGTGTTCCACCTTCTAGGAGTTTTATAAGATTAGAAAACATACATTGAATCTTCTTGTGATCTTGCTTAATCTCCCGAGCTTAGACAAAATATGTTTAACTTGAAACATATCAAGGAAGAACAATAAGCAAAGTGACTTACAGATATAAACAAGGCAAAAAATAATAATTTCATAGAAACGATGTGAGAACTTCTAGAGCAATTTCTCTCCATGACAGCACCATCATGAGTCAATACATTAATTTTCATTTGAAACAACACTAGATTAACCTTGATTAATCACACTAACATAACATCACAATTCAAATGATACAATAGAAAACATCATCACGGCATACTCATAATATGGAATGCTTTTGAATCAAGTTAACAATTCAATGTGCCTATTTCAGGTGATATAAGGAGAAACATAAACGATATCAAGTTTCTTTTCCTTTAGAAATTTTAAGACTATTTATAAGGTAATGAGCGTAGCCTTGATTAACAAGCAGTCTAGATACTCGAATCTTATTAAACAAACACCAAGCAAGGGTACTAAAAGTACCAATAAATTTCCCAATTTATCACATAACAAGGGTACTAAAAGTAACAATCCATTTCTCGATTTTTCATTAAACAAGGGATCGTAGTCCGAGACTATAGTCCACTTTAATCATGAGCTCAATGGATCCTATGGCATGTCAATTGTATCTAAAACCCACTCGAACCAAGGATTTCCACATTTAGCTTATTACCCGATTATCAATTTGAAGGTAAACACTTAATCAAGCATTCAAGGAATCATCTTAATATCATAGTGTTTGCACATGGCATCAAAGATAGAGAATCATATAACAAGGCTAAATTCTCATCACCATTCACCAAAATTTAAAACATAAACACAATATGTTCACAATCATATCTCTTCCTATTTAAATCAAGCATGCTTCCAGGCACTTACCTTAAAATACTTACCACTACTCAAGCAACATTTTCTGACAATATTCAGCACAAACAACAAAGTATAATAATCAATCTAATATTTAAAAATGCTCGGGACTGCTATGCTTATCTCGAGACTTTAAAATTTCACTTACTAGTTATCTCGCATTAGTTTTGCTCCCGAATTGTTATTCCTTTTTTACCATCTACTTTAGCTTCCTCTCCCAAACCCCCGTCTCGTTCTAAACATACAATAGGATTATAAACTTAGATTAAAATCATTTCCATTAACAACCATTTGCAAGTCGGATTCATATTCCACTTGCACACTTGCACCAATACTTACAAAATCAATCCACTATTCCTTATTTATACTAAGAACAGAGCCAGTAACATGTCTAAATAAATTCACTTTTCAAAAGTAGTCCATTAATTACTAATTCCATCCAAAACAGCCCCTAATCTTTGTTCTTACAATGGTATGTACCAAAACAGTCCCCATACATTTTACATGAGCAGAATAGTCCTCAATTTAATATTTTCGAACACAACAACCTTTATTTTTCAAATCCCCTATTTTTATATGAGTCAAAATAGTCCTTTAACTTCTTTTAACACACAAAGCAGTCCTTTAATTTCATTTAATACACAAAACAGTCTCGTTAAATTCATGACAGCTTTCAAAGCAAATTTCTATCATTCTCCTTAACAATACATAGTCTCAATCATAGTTATAAGCATGTGATATCATCTATAACTTTAAATCATCATAAACGAAGGTTCAAAGTACAAATTTCAGATTTACCACAATTAGTATCAAGATTATGAATGAACACTTTACCAAACTACAATCTAATATCAAACATGCAATTACAATATTCTAACAACTCTATCTCTAAAGAGGAAATAATAAAAGATACTTACATACTTATGCACAACTAGGTAAGAGCTCAAGGTGGCATCCAAAAATTACGGCTTAAACATGAATTTCTATGAAGTTCTCTCTTTTCCTCTCTCTCTCTCTCTCAATGTGTTTCAGCCAAAGGTAGGAGATGATGAACAATGTGATTCAACTCCCTCCCCCTTATTTGAGCATACCCCTCCCTTTTGCCACATGTTTTCATATGGAAATGACACATATTCAAAACTCTTTTTAAACTTGAATTTGCATGCAAAACTTCGATCTTTTGATATTTTCAGATTAGTCCTTTTGATTTAGTAGCAAACTATTAACTCTTTTACTTAATGGTCCTAAGTTGTTAAATATTTGATTCCAATTTCATAATTAAGGATCTAATTTAGACACATAGGGTGTTTAATACTTCCAGGCCCTAGTTTGGGGTGTTACAAATTCTCCCCTTAAAAAAATTCGCCTTCGATTTTACCTGAGGTAAACAAATGAGGGTACTACTATTTAATGGTTGCCTCAGGTTCCCAAGTGGCCTCTTCAAGCTTATGGTTTCTCCACAACACCTTAACAAGAGGTACGGACTTGTTTCAGAGTCTTTTGATTTCACGATCTAATATTTGAACCAGTTCTTCCTTAAAAGATAAATTTGGATTGAGTTCCACGTCTTTAGGCTCAAGTATGTGGGAAGGATTCGACCGGTATTTACGGAGCATAAAGACATGAAAAACATTATGGATCTTGTTGAACTCATTTGGAAGGGCTAACTGATAAGCTATAGGGCTAATTCTTTCAACAATTTTGAAAAGCCAAATGAAACGGGGGCTAAGCTTTCCCTTTTTCCCGAAAATGAAAACTTTATTCCATGATGAAACTTTCAGGAATACCCGATCTCCCACGGCATACTGAATTTCTCTTCTTCTTATGTCAGCATAGGCCTTTTGCCTATTAAAGGCTTCTTTAAGTCTACTATGAATTATTTATATTTTTTTCTCGGTCTCCCTGAGCAATTCAAGTCCCAGGGCTTTATTTTCTCCCAATTCTGACCAACATAAGGGTGTTCTACACCTTATACCATATAAATCTTCAAATTGGGCCATTCGGATGGATGCCTGGTAGTTGTTGTTGTAGGCAAATTTCACCAATGGTAGAGATTTCTCCCAATCTTTCCTGGATTCAACTATACAGGCTTGCAACAAGTCTTCGAGAATTTGTATTACTCTTTCTGATTGGCCATCAGATTGGGGATGAAAGGCAGTGCTCAAATTGGTTTTAGTTCCCAAGGCTCTTTGTAAGGACTTCCAAAATTTAGACGTGAACCGAGAATCTCTGTAAGAGATTATGGAAGTAGGGACACCATAAAAACGTATCACATGCCGCTAACTGATCTAAGCTTAGATTCATTCGAACTGGTAGGAAATGAGCTGACTTTGTAAACCTGTCAACTATTACCCACACTACATCATTCTTTCTTGGTGACAAAGGTAGCCCGCTGACAAAATCCATGGTTATTTTTTCCCATTTCCACTTAGGCAATTCGATGGGTTGCAAGAGTCCCGTAGGGACATAATGCCCATCTTTAATTATTTGGCAAGTCAAACATTGAGATACGAACTCTATAATCGTCGATTTCATTCTCGGCTACCAATACAACTTCTTTAGGTCTTTGTACATCGGGATGGATTGAAAAAGGACTATTGTGGGCTTCACTAAGCATTTCCCTTTTTAAAGTTTCATCATTTGGCACGCATACTCTATCCCTAAAATAGAGTAGACCATTCAACTTTAGGGAGAAATCTGGGTTGGGTTCAACTTCAATCTTACGTAAGATGTTCTGAAGTTTAGGGTCATATTATTGCAGGGTCTTGATTCTCGATATCAGGTCAGACTTAACTTGAAGCTCGATTAAAAGCTTTTGATTCTTCTGAAGCTTAAAATGTGCATTTATTGCAATATGAGCAATCGAATACTTGCGACTAAGTGCATCAGCCACCACATTTGCTTTTCCCGGGTGGTAATAAATGATCAGATCATAATCCTTAAGCAATTCTAACCACAGATTCAAATATTTTTAAGTTAGGAGATATTTGAGGCTTTTGTGGTCAGTAAACAAGTAACAACTTTCTTTGAACAGGTAGTGCCCCCAAATCTTGAGGGCAAAAACAACTACAACAAGCTCAAGGTCGTGAGTTGGATAATTTAGTTCGTGAGGATTTAATTGTTGGGAAGCGTAAGCTACAACTTTCTCATCTTGCATAAGGAAACATCCAAGCCCTAAATGGGATGCATCACTAAAACCAGTGAAGTCCTTCCCCGATTCGGGTTATATCAAAACATGGGCATGAGTAAGGACTTGTTTCAATTGATCAAAACTCCGCTGCTAACTTTCTGACCAAACAAAAGCTTCATCCTTTCTGAGAAGCTTGGTCAAAGATGTAGCTAAAGTGGTGAATCCTTTCACGAAACCTTCGATAATACCCAGCTAGACCCAGAAAACTCCTGACTTCCCGAACATTCCTAGGTGGCACCCAATCCACAATTACTTAGATTTTCTTTGGATCGACTTTGATCCCGTCAGCAGAAATCACGTGGCCGAGGAAGGACACTTCAGACAACCAGAACTCACACTTGCTAAGCTTTGCATAGAGTTGATGTTCTCAAAGAGTTTGTAGTACAATTCGAAGGTGTTCAGAATGTTCATTCTTGCTCTTAGAGTAGACAAGGATGTCGTCAATAAATACTACTACAAACTTATCCAAGAAGGGCTTGAAAATCCGATTCATAAGGTCCATGAATGCGGCCGGAGCATTGGTTAGGCCAAAAGGCATTACAAGAAATTCGAAATGGTTGTACCAAGTTCTGAATGTTGTTTTTGGTACATCAGACTCCTTGACGCTTATTTGATAATAGCCGGATCGAAGGTCAATTTTTGAGAATACTCTACCATTCTTAAGTTGGTCAAATAAGTCTTCAATTCTTGGTAGTGGATACTTGTTCTTAATAGTGAGCTAATTAAGTTGATAACCAATACATAACCTCATTGACCAGTCATTCTTTTTAAGAAACAAAATCGGGGCTCCCCATGGAGATGAACTAGGCTAATAAAACCCTTATCTTGCAACTCTTGTAGCTGTTTCTGGAGTTCCTTCAGTTTGACTAGGGCCATTCGATAGAGGGTGATGGACATAGGATTGGATCCGAGTTGAACTTCAATCTTGAATTCTACCTCCCGAGTTGGAGGTAATCCCAAAAGTTCCTCGAGAAAAACATCAGGAAATTCAGAAACGGTTAAAATAGATTCTAAGGCATGTTGAGTTTTATCTAGTTTAGATATAGTAGCAAAAATAGAATTTGATTTTACGGGTTTATTATCCAACAGAAGTATAGATTCTTTACCCAACCCATGCAGAAAAAGTCTCTTTTTACTACAATCTACCCAAGCTTGATGTTTTCCTAGCCAATCCAATCCCAAGATATGGTTAAATTCATTAAAAGACAGGGCTAACAAGTCAGCAGGAAAGGAATGCCTTGGATAAACAGGGGATAATTTTTACACATACGGTTCACAATCACCCTATCTCCTAAAGGATTTGTAGAACAAGGTTACAGTTGATAACTTCATAGGTTAATTTAAATCATTCAATCATATCAGAACAAATAAAGGAGTGAGTTAACCTTGAATCGAATAAAGCATAAACAGGGTTGGAAAAGAGTTCGATAGTACCTGCTATAACATCAAGGGAGTCTTCTTCTTCTTCCTGACCCTGAACATGATATACCCGAGCAGGAGCTCGAGACTCATGATGTGTAGAGGCAAGGACTTGACCCCGATTTCTTCCCGAATTCCTCGACTGGGTTTGCTTTGGTCCTTTCCCCCGAGGTGATTGTGTGGGGTTAAAATTCGAGCATACTCGAGCAAAGACCTTGTTCAAATTCTGTGGATAATCTCTGATGAAGTGATCCAATCCCCCACACTGGAAAGAGGCATTTGCTTGCTTTCTACACTAGCTCGTGTGATAATTCTTGTAGAATTTGTAGATGCGAGACTGAGAACCTTTGCCCGAATTCCCTGAGCTATTAATAGAAATTGTAGGTGCCGAGTATTTAACTATCGTCTGAGGCTTAGGCATGAAATTGCTCTTTGGAGGAGAAAAATAGTTCGATGAATTTCCTCCTTGATTTTTTGATTTCTTGGATGGCCGGAGAGGTTTGTTATCATTCTGTTGCCTTTTATCCTATCTCGAGTAGTTCTTCTTCCTCTTTTCAACTACTTTCATCTTGGACTCAGTGGCAATCGCCCGATTCACCAAATCTTAAAAATCAGAAATCCCGAGGGCCGTGAACATAGGACTTAGTTCATCGTTAAGTCTGTCGATAAACATCCGACATTTATCTTCCTACTTCTTAATATATTCAGAACCGTACTTACAATACTTGCAGAAGTCACTGACATACTATTCTATGGGTCTACCCCCTTGCTTTAGATACAAGAAGCGTTTCCTATACTCGGCTAGATATTGTTCGATGATGTACTTCTTACATAATTCTTTGAAGAAGAACTCCCAATTGATAGCATGTACTGGAGCAGTTAGGGTCGTAGTTTCCCACCAGCATAAAGCTTCATCAGCGAATAGGGCCAAAGCACATTCAAGCTTATGTTTGTCTGAACGTTACAATTACTTGATCAGGATCCAGGTAGTGGTCTCTAACCAATATTCTACTACTTCAAGGTTTTCATCATCCCACCCGAGAAAGTATAAGCCCGGTGTTGAGCTAGTTTGTCAATTGGTGCCCTAGACTATACTACTACAGGTGCATGGGAAGGATTTCGCTTCAAGGAGGCAACTAACTGATTGAACATTTCTGTCATACTGAGGAAACATTCCTTTTGTACTGGATGCATTTGAAGAGCTTCGGGCTGTGGTTCAGCAACCCTTTGAGGATTCTATTGCTCCTGATTCATCCTTACACTTCCTCCATCATTAGAGGAACCAGCTGGTCTCTCTTTGTCCCGATCCAGATGTGTTTCTGACATCTAGAAAGATCGATAACATTCAAAGGAGATTTTTATTAAACAAGGATCACAAGTAAATTGAGTTTAACTCCTAGGTGGCACATAAAGTAACTGATGATGCAACCTAATTTGGTTTAGTCCTAGGATCAACTAAACCTTAGCTCTGAATACCAATTATAACACCCCTAACCCGGTATGGGAGATAAACCGAACTAAGTAGTGTTGTTAACATGCAACCAACAACCAAATTGGGAACAAAGCAAGGATTTAATCATAACTAACCATAGTCAAAACTATAGCAAACAAAGGAAGTTAATGCAACTAAGACGTTACCAATTCTACATTGATGATACTACGCTAGATTAGAGGTTAAGCTTGATTTCAACATATGAAGACTATCTTAAGTGTTTAGAAAAATACAAATATCCAACTTTACACTCAAGTTAACAGTTTAGCACCATTTCAATACCTTACCAAGCATCTAAACAAATCTACTAGTTTATGATTTCCTAAACCTGAATAAAGACACTAATTTAAGTGTAAATAACCATCATGTAAACATTCGAAGATTCAGGATGCAAGTAGTCATTCGATAACTATTTATATATATATATATATATCATCCTAATCATCAAGCAAATTTTTTGTTTTAAGCATCATACCAAGACAAGATGATATTCAAAACCAAGCAACCATCCACATAAGATAATTCTATCACAACCTCAAACTACTAAGATACTTAATTACATAACTCGGAAGTTATCTAGGTGAATAATGCAGAATTATCAATATATATATATATACATGTGTGCCACCTACTAGGAGTTTTATAAGATTAGAAAACATACATTGAATCTTCTTGTGATCTTGCTTAATCTCCCGAGCTTAGACAAAACAGGTTTAACCTGAAACATATCAAGGAAGAACAATAAGCAAAGCGACTTACAGATATAAACAAAGCAAAGAATAAAAATTTCATAAAAATAAGGTGAGAACTTCTAGAGCAATTTGTCTCCACAACAGCACCATCATGAGTCAATACATTAATTTCCATTTGAAACAACACTAGATTAACCTTGATTAATCACACTAACATAACATCACAATTCAAATGCTACAATAGAAAACATCATCACGGCATACTCATAATACGGAATGCTTTTGAATCAAGTTAACAATTCAACGAGCCTATTTCAGGTAATATAAGGAGAAACATAAACGATGTCAAGTTTCTTTTCGTTTAGAAATTTTAAGATTATTTATGAGGTAATAAGCATAGCCTTGATTAACAAGTAGTCTAGATACTCGAATCCTATTAAACAAACACCAAGCAGGGGCACTAAAAGTGCCAATAAATTTCCCAATTTATCACATAACAATGGTACTAAAAGTACAAATCCATCTCTCGATTTTCATTAAACAAGGGACCGTAGTCCGAGACCGTAGTCTACCTTAATCATGAGCTCAATGGACCCTATGGCATGTCAATTGTATCTAAGACCCACTCGAACCAAGCTTTCCAAATTTAGCCTATTATCCGATTATCAATTTAAGGGTAAACACTTAATCAAGCATTTGAGGAATCATCTTAATATCATAGTATTTGCACATGCCATCAAAGATAGATAATCATATAACAAGGCTTAATTTTCATCGCCATTCACCAAAAGTTAAAACATAAACTCAATATGTTCACAATCATATCTCTTCCTATCTAAATAAAGCATGCTTCTAAGCACTTACCTTAAAATACTTACCACTACTCAAGCAACATTTTCTGACAATATTCAGCTCAAACATCAAAGTAGAATAATCAATCTAATATTTAAAAATGCTCGAGACTGCTATACTTATCTCGAGACTTTAAAATTTCACTTACTAGTTATCCCGCATTAGTTTTGATCCCAAATTGTTATTCCTTTTTGACCATCTACTTTAACTTCCTCTCCTAAACCCCCTTCTCGTTCTAAACATACAAAATGATTATAAACTTAGATTAAAATCATTTCCATTAACAACCATTTGCAAGTTGGATTCATACTCCACTTGCACCAATACTTACAAAATCAGTCCACTATACCCTATTTATACTAAGAACAGGGCCAGTAACATGTCTAAATAAATTCACTTTTCAAAAGTAGTCCATCAATTACTAATTCTATCCAAAACAGCCCCTAATCTTTGTTCTTACAATGGTATGTACCAAAACAGTCCCCATACATTTTACATGAGCAGAATAGTCCTCAATTTAATATTTTCGAACACAACAACCTTTATTTTTCAAATCCCCTATTTTTATACGAGTCAAAACAGTCCTCTAACTTCTTTTAACACACAAAGCAGTCCTCTAATTTCATTTAATACACAAAACAATCCTGTTACATTCATGACAGCTTTCAAATCAAATTTCTATCATTCTCCTTAACAATACATAGTCTCAAACATAGTTATAAGCATATGATATCATCTATAACTTTAAATCATCATAAACGAAGGTTCAAAGTACAAATTTCAGATTTACCACAATTAGTATCAAGATTATGAATGAACACTTTACCAAACTACAATCTAATATCAAACATGCAATTACAATATTCTAACAACTCTATCTCTAAAGAGGAAATAATAAAAGATGCCTACATCCTTATGCACAACTAGGCAAGAGCTCAAGGTAGCATCCAAAAATTACGGCTTAAACATGAATTTCTATGGAGTTCTCTATTTTCCTCTCTCTCTCAATGTGTTTTGGCCAAAGGTAGGAGATGATGAACAATGTAATTCAACTCCCTCCCCCTTAGCCGAGCCTACCCCCTCCCTTTTGCCACATGTTTTCATGTGGAAATGAAAAATATTCAAAACTCTTTTTAAACTTGAATTTGCATGCAAAACTTCCATCTTTTAATATTTTCATATTAGTCCTTTTGATTTAGTAGCAAACTATTAACTCTCTTACTTAATGGTCCCAAGTTGTTAGATCTTTGATTCCAATTTCATAATTAAGGATCTAATTTAGACACATAGGGTGCTTAATAATTTCAGACACTAGTTTGGGGTGTTATAGGCTTATCTTTTGAGGTTACATACTAAATTGGAGAAGATTCATGATGTGTTTCATGTATCGATGTTGCGGAGGTATCAGTCGAATCCATTGCATATTATGCCGATGGAGGATATTGAGTTGCAACCGGGTTTATCTTATGATGAGAAGCCTATAGAGATCCTTGAATCTAGAAGTAAATTTCTTCGTGGCAAGACGATTGAACTTGTAACAGTGTTGTGGCAAGATTGTGGAATTTAGGAGGTCACGTGGGAGCGAAGCGGACATGTTGAGACAGCTTTCGCATTTGTTTCTTTTAGGTAAAATTTTGAGGATGAAATTTCCTAAGTGGGGGAGATTTGTAACGCCCCGATTTTGGGCCTAGGGGTTTTTAGGCTGATTAGACGATCTGGGGGGACCGAATTAGAGATTCGTCTCAGATTTAGGATTAAAAACAGATTAAATATTTTTGGTGCAAGAAAAATATGAGAAAATATCTAAAAATAATTATTTAATATTATATATTTTTGGTAAAGTTTATTTTAGAAAATGAAATTTGGAAAGTTGATATT
Source organism: Hibiscus mutabilis (assembly GCA_019671005.1). NCBI lineage: Eukaryota > Viridiplantae > Streptophyta > Magnoliopsida > Malvales > Malvaceae > Hibiscus > Hibiscus mutabilis. The sequence continues at coordinate 19,882,550 of CM033721.1, read as the reverse complement.
TTAGCTAGTGGCCAAAATGTAAAGAACGTAAAACTGTTTTTAGTGACTGTTTTGTAAAAGGGTCAAATCTTAGAATCTTTAAGGATCTATTTTACCTAAATGTTTTTATCAGAATTTTCTCTCAATTGGGATTATTTTAATGATTTTTAATTAAAAATTAAAAGAGGATTAATTAAAATGAGGTAGTTATTTCTTAAAAACCAATTTTGACGTAATTTTCTTTCTCTCAAGTTTTCTCTCAAAATTCCTTCAGCCAAACACTCTTTTTTTCATCAAGATTTCAGGTAATGACCTTGATTTTCTAAACTATTGATTTTTAATGGATTCTTCGATCTTGATTTCCAAAATCTCATTGTTTTCCTTTGCTTTTCAAGAGTAAACATCCAATTGAGGGGAAATTCATCCATTAGAGGTAAGGTTCGTTCTTCTCATCTAATGAATGGTTCTGTACTGAAATTCTCAAGTATTTGATCCTTTATATATGTTTTCTAATGAGTTTTAATGATTTGATTATAGAAATTGGTTAAATCAAGCTTTAATTGATAAGATATTGTGATTTTTGAATTTGATCTATTTTGTTGAGTTCTTGATTGATTTTAATCATAATTTTGATGTTGTATAATTTTAATAAGTTGATTTTAACATTGGAATCCTAAAGCTATGTGAATCTCTAATTTCCTAGGTTTCTAATGTTGTGTTTTGGCGAGTTTTGGTTGTTTAATGAATGCTAGGAGAATAAGGTTGGTAATAGGTTGTTGTTGGATGTTGATTGAAGGTAATTAAAAGATTAAATCATTAGTTTTTGACTGGGTTAAGTTTGGAAGATGTTTGATGTTTATTTCGATAATTTTGGGAAGGTTTCGGCTAGAGTTTAAAGATGGTCGTTATGAGTTGTTGTTGTTTTGTTGTGACTGGCTTATGAATGCATTTTGATGCGTTGGATCCCATATTTTTGTGTAAAACCAGGGGAGGTTGATCCTCAAGCTTGAAGCGTCACTTCAGAAGCTTTAGAGGGGTGATTCGCATCGGCAAACGAGGCTTTGCGCTGTTGGTGAGTGAAAATATGGATTTCAGCTTTGAAATGGTTTAAAGGTTGTATTGGGGGTTTAAAATTAAGCTTGAAATTCTGATTTAAACTCGAAAGTAAGTATGATGAGTTTCTCCCTCGGTCGTGCTTTTACGAAATGGATTTTATGCACTTGTTTTGAACTACATGGTACCTACTGTTTAAGCATGATTTAAAGTATGTTTTATACTGTTTTGATCATATAATAATGATGGATACATTTGGTAAATGATCCATGTAAGCATGTGGAATACTTGTTTTAAAGTATGGTTTGGTGCTTTGGAAATGGTTTGAATTGATGCATATAAAAACAAGGAGGTACATGGTTAATAATGAATTATATTGGCAAGTGATGTGCTTTAAAATGTTATCAGATATAGTTGGCCGGCCTTAGGATTGATAGTGCACTATAAAGAAGTTGTATTGAGTGTTGAGGGGTTTGTGTGTACCGAATAGTCCACTACGAGTACCCTAACGATTGAGGGGTTATATGGTACTGAAAACTCCCGTTAGTAGATGGTACCCTGGTTGTAAGCGTACCTTAATTCCGGTTGAGATGGCATGAAGTATTGAGAGGACACTTGTTGAATTCGTGTATCTGATGAACTATTTTATGAAAGTGGAACTTGGTTTATGATCACTTGGAAGCCAATATAATTGTTAATGTTCCATGTTGATGGATGTTGATGGATAATGTGATTTATACATGGTTACTCTTTAAGCTTTGCATATGGTTGATTATGCGTAGGAGGGCTTAAATTGAGGGTTAGGAATGAGATTTGTTGTTGATCCAAAAAATTGCCAAGTCACCTCAAACATGTCTTGACATCAAAGGAGAAAGGAGCAGCAAAGCCTAAGCACTACTGGGGTACTAAGTTCAATCAAAGGTTCTCGAGACCTACAACAAAGAGATACTTTGGTTTTCTAAGGTGGTTGTTCAAATCCACAGTGGCAAAACATACTATTTCATTGTGCAATCGGGAGTTTGGAATACTCAAACAAAAGATTGCCACAACCTACCATCTACCAACCAAGGGCCAAAGACTGAAGTACTACTAGGAAGAAAGTCAAAATAATGTCAAGGAGACCATTCTCCTTGCGAAGATTCAGTAAACATTTTCCAACCCAATCTAACCATTGTAAATAGGTTTAGGAGAGTTATTTTCTTTTCAGTATTTAGGATATCTCGTATTTAAATTTTTAGTTTTTTCATTTATTTCTTTTTCTGTTTTGAAAGGTTTCTTTGATTCTTAGCACAGGAAATTTTGCCAAGAGACCATGTTGAGTTCTACTGCCAAGAGTGAATTCAGAAAATGCTAAAAACACAAAGGAACCATCATCCCTGCACTATAGAAGTAATTAATTGCCATGGAGACCAAGGAGAAGGGCAAAGGAAAGGTTGTTGAGCCAGTTTCTGCTGCCAAGATGGCCAAAGCGAAACCTGTGGCACCAATGCCAGAAATAAAGCCAACAACAATACCAGTAAAAGCTTTGGCATTAATTTCCCATATTTATCAGCGACAAGAACTTATTCTCCAAAAACTGGAGAATGCTGAGGAGCAGAGTTTCATGCTCTGGCAATACGTTGGTTTTAGGGACCAAGCCCTCAAGACCACTCTGGAAGGCATTGCCACTGATCTATTGCCAAAGTTTCCAAAATTTCTAACTGAGTTTGCTGTCCAAGAAGGAATACCACCGAGCCTTCAATCTGTTCATACTCCAGCCCAGTAATTTGATGTCACTATACTAGTGGAGCGCCAAAACCATTCCTCAAGGGAGTCCTCATCCCCTTAACTCCTTACATTCATGTTTTTTATTTTTAGCATGCATTGCATTTGTATATATGTGTTTTCATGCATTTTATTTTGTGAATATATGTGTTCATGCATTGATGACAATGCACACATTTGGTTTGGGGTGTGTGTTGCCTCGCATCTTTTGTCATGCCATGCATTCATGTTTATATTCCTGTATAGATTATGTTGCCATGTAGATTAGGTATAACCATGCATACCAAACCATTAAAAAAATTTGCCAAGGCTTGATTGATGTGATAAGTATAACTACTAGTATAGTTAGAATTTGTACTAGTATACTTTGTCCGATGATGAAATTTGAAAATCTTTAGTTTGCATATGCCAGCAAAATAGTAATGTTAGGTCAAATTTGAAATTGATCTCTAGTTCAGGAAATTGAACTTTCACTTAACACGTAGTATGCATCTGCTTCCTAAGAAAACTTAGACTCTTTGGAACTAAGCTCAGAATAAAAAAATAAAAAATCGATGATTCCAGGGTACAAAAGAATAATAAGGCAACAATGTTTTGCCAGGGCAAGAAAAATGTAGAACTCTCATCGACCATAGAGATAATAAGTAACTTAGGGCTTCATAGTTTGCTCCCTCTTAGTTCTCAAGTCAAAAACTTTAGGGTATAAGTTGAAGAGTAAAAGCCTAGTAATGTCCGAATTAACATGGGGGGTTTGTGGTATGCTCACTCTTATTTCTCACGTCAAATAGTATTACGAAGTAAGCTTAAAATATTGTCAACAAAACCCTTGGCAAGAATAAAAGAAAAATAAAAATTCTGAGTTTAGGTAGTAAATTTGACTAAGGGAGTAAAAGGAAACTTGATGCATATTGCCTGCACTTCATGCACTCTTCATGACCCTGGACTAGAGTTATATTGCTACACTTGAATTTGCTTATCTGCTTGGCATTAGTGCACTGGGATACCTGAGGGCAGAATTAGGACAAAAGTCTGCTTGCTAGCATGTGTTGTGAACCAGGACAATTTTGCCAAGGTATTTCGTTTTATTTTTCTATTTTCTTAATTTTAGTTGCATCACTTGAGGACAAGCAATGGGCTAGGTTTAGGGAGTGTTAAATCCTCAAAAGTACTATTTTTCCTATACATATTGTCATGTTTTTGCTTAAATTTGAGTACATATTCATGCATTTAGTTAGTAGAATCATGCGTTTGCATTAAGGAGTTAAGGAGCATTTCCTTTGCCGAAGTAAAGATGTATTTCCTTGTTGTGGCAGGTCAGGAGTAGGATTGGCAGAGCAAAGCAGGAAAAGCAGAATGCCAAGCTTGGTTGGCAAAAGAAGAATGCCAAGCTTGGTTGGTAAAAGAATAATGCCAAGCTCATTGGCAAAAGATCGAAGGCCGATGACGTCAGCCTTAGGCAAAATTAGATCAGCTCGAATTCAAAGAAGGGATAAGAAGATAACGCCCTTATCCTATTGCACAACCAGTTTTTAAATTCAAACCCAATCTAGGGTTTCCATAAGTACCTATTTAAGGTAAAGATCGATCAAACAACGAGAGCATGGTGGTGGAAGAGGAAGCTAGAGGTTGTGTGGTTCGACCGACTTAGACGGAGAGCTTGGAGCCATTGAAGGGATGTGTCAACGGACCTCCTACTTGCCCATTCTCATAGTTTTTATTTATTTTTATTTAAATGATGACATGAAAAAATGATGATGTTTTGTAGATGGAACCCTCTACCATGAACTAAACTTTTACAGTTGGTTAGGGATGTTTGCACTTAACGCTTTGGTTATATTTGGTTTTTAATAATCTAAATGCCTTGGCATTATTTTTTATCAGGCTAGCACTTCAGTTTTCTAAATTCTTTGCCATACGACAGTTGGCATTGTTTGCTTATTACACCTTAAAATCTTAACAGACTTGAGGGGTAACGATTAGTTGCCAAATACTAAAGAGAAAAGCTTCGACAGAATATGTTCAAGTAGATGGGCTTACATCAGAAGTGAATCTACCCCTTAGGAGTATAGATTGAAACTTAATCAAGTTAATTAATGAAAAACTTTCATTATAGACATATAGGGGTTTAACATGGTTAACTTAGGGCATTGCCATCGACAGAGGCAATGCCACCCTTGAATATGCTCGGTAATAATTCCAAGGCAGGACGTTATTAATAGTTGGCATAACTAGCATAAAAACCAGACATCCCTTGCTAACGCTCAACACTCATTTGAATACCTCTTCTTGCCAAACTATTTTTACTTCTATTGCATTTCTTTAGGTTACTTTCCAAAACAAACTTCAAATCAAACCAACATTTTCCCTTGACAAGTAAACAATTAAAACAGTTAAATTCTTGGTCAATCCATGTGGATTCGATACTTAGCTTACGGCTGTATTTCTTGTTGACCATGTATACTTGCACGCCATAGACTCACTCTTGACATTATTCGTATATATTTATGTTGCATTTTCCACTCTTTTGCCAAGCGTTAGCAAAGTCGACAATAGTAGTCACAACCCCCGATTCCCCTTCACCACCCATATTCCTTCCCTTCTTCGCCACACTCTAACTAGCCAACGGTGTGGGAGATGCAGGTCTCTCCAAGGACACCGGGGCTGAAACGTGATGAATCACCTCCGGCGGCCGTCTACTAGGGCTGCCATACGACGTCGCACACGTGGTATTGCTAGGGTTTTGCATTAGATTTTTAAATATTTGTATAAATATTTTTAAAAATAAATTACTAAAATTTTACAAGATAAAATTACAAAATTAGTGATATTAAAATTAGGGTAAAGTACACAAATGGTCACTAAACTTGTCTTAAAATTACAAAATGGTCACCTAACTTTCAAAAGTTACATAATAGGCATTAAACTTTAGTTTTTGTTACAAAATGGTCATTGATCCGTTAACTGTCGTTAGCTGGGAGACGTCATAGTTACGAAAATTTGTTTAATAACATATTTAATCATCAATATTTACACATTCAATCAATTTAGACATCAATAATGAGGGTTAAATTAGGTATAAATTAATTGAATGTGTCAATATAGATGATTAAATGTTCTATTTTTCAAATTTTTGTAACTGTCGTGCCACCCACTTAACGACAGTTAATAGCTCAGTGACCATTTGTAACAAAAGTTAAAGTTTAATGCTCATTATGTAACTTTTGAAAGTTTGATGACCATTTTGTATTTTAGGAGATAGTTTAGTGACCATTTGTGTACTTTACCTTAAAAATATGTATACATATGAAAAAATATAATACACAAACGTCATAGATTTGTGAAAATATATCAATATTATCAATAATATAAAATATAACAAATATATTAAAATTTAGGGTAAACTACATAAATGGTCATCGAATTTTTAGGGCAGATTCATTTTAGTCACCGTACTTTTAAAATATTCGATAAGGTCACCCAACTTTTAGTTTGAATCCGATACGGTCTCTCATGTTACCTCTCGTTAAAGTTCACGTTTGTTTTCATTTTTCCTTAATAAAAAATAGGTAAACTGCATCAATCATCACTCAACTTTCTTCTTACTCCTATTTTGGTCACTAGAGTTTAACAATTTTCAATTTAATAAATTAACTTTCGTATTGTTCATATTTTGGCCGCTCTCAAATGACATGGTTATACAAATAGAAAAATTAGATTAATCTTTAAAAATTTTGGGTAATGATTTTTTACTTTGCTTATTAAATTTACCATATTTTATATTTTAATAAGCAAAGTAAAAAAATATTACTCGAATCAAATATTCCAATTAACCGGCCAGTCGATTATCCGATTTAACTGGTACAATATAAGATCGAGAATTGAATAATATGAATTTAGCAATTAACCAAAATAATTTTTAAGGATTAATCGAACCAGATTTTGGTACAAATTTTTAAAATAAATTATTTCGATTCGATTACGGTTCACAGTTTTAAGCAAAATTGATTAGCTGATTTGATCTATTATATATAATATTTCTAAATTTTATGCATTACAATATCTTATAGTCTGGTAATTTTGATACCATTCTGATTTTTTTTAAAGTTTTGGCTCTGTGTATGATTAATAGCTGTGGACTTTTAATTTTTGACTTTCTAGTTGTTTTTATACTTTTTTCGCAACCAAACAATTATTAAATTTACCATATTATCATATTTGATATTTTAACAAACACAGTAAAAAATCACTTCTAGAATTAAATATTTCGATTAACTGGTTAACCAATTATCTGATTTAATTGGTACAATATAAGATCAAGAATTGAATAATTTGAATTTACCAATTAACCAAAAAAATTAAGAATTAATCAATTTTTTCTATTTGTATAAACATGTCATTTGAGAGTGGCCAAATATGAACAATTCGAAAGTTAAGTTTTTAAATTGAAAATTTTTAAACTCTAGTGACCAAAATAGGAGTGAGAAGAAAGTTGTGTGATGATTAGTGTAGTTTACCCATTTTTTATTAAGGAAAAACAAAAAATAACGTGAACTGCTAACGGAAGGTAACGGGAGGGACCATATTGAATGAGAACTAAAAGTTTAGTGACTATATCGAATTCAAACTAAAAGTTGTGTGACCTTATCTAATATTTTAAAAGTACGGTGACCAAAATAAATTTGCCCTAAAAATTTGGTGACCATTTATGTAGTTTACCCTAAAATTTAAGTAAAAGTGCATTTGGTGGTTTAAGTTTTGTATTGTACAGTTAAATCATGTGGATTTTAAACGAAAAGGAAATCTTGAAGAATTTTGACAAATCAGCTATCTAAATAAAATTTGAATGAAGAATATAGGTTCCTCAAATTTTTTAAAAATAATTCAATATAAATTTAAATTCCTTAGTATTTTTACACAAAAAAAAACATTTTTAAAAATCTTAACAAAATTAAAAGAACTATAATACCTATTTTTAAAAGACCGCGTTATAAGTTTTTGGATAAACTACACTATTGGTTATCAAACTATTATCTCCTTTTTAATTTGACTATCAACTATTTTTTCCTACAAATTTGGTAACTAATATTACATTTTCTTTTATTTTAGTCATTGGTCATTAAGTTTTAATTTAGTCCTTAAAACGTATACATTCTATGAATTAGGTTCTACTTTGAAATAATTCAATAAATTTAACACTAATTTAAAATTCTATCAATTTAATCTTAAATTCTAAAATTTAGAAAATAACGCTTACGTATAATTTATGATTCAATTCATTTGTTTAAAAATTTTACCAATTAATATAATTAATACTTTGACTAATCTTCTCACGCACATTGTTTTTTTCTCCAGGTTGCTGGCATTCAAATAACTAGTTTCACCGTGGGAAAGTGACTTAGGAACAACCACGTTTTGGAGAAGGAAATACTGGTTGGTGAAAAGTTCCAAACTAATAAGCCTAACCATATTTTTCTTTGGCTATTTTTTGTTTGATCTATTTTTTACTTTACGATCAACGTTTTAATGCTTTTTGGGGGTTGAACGAATATCGAAAACACAATAATAAAAGCATTAATTTGATGAAGAAAATAGGACTTGAAAATTTATGAAGAATAGGAAAAGGTAATGATATAAAATATATGTATCGAATGGTTATATATTTTTTTGAAAAGTGAATAGTTAATATTTATAATTACTTTTTTATTTTAAAATTAATTTAATCATTAAATTGATAATTTTCATTTTCAAGATTTTACATCTTTCGTATCAAGTAGAAGAAAGTTTATCATGGACTGGCTTTAACAAGAGATTCATAAGTGGTAGCCTGGTTATAGTTAAATAATCTTAATCAAAAATATTTTGATATATAAATTGGATAAACCTTAATTTACACAAACATGCTAATTTTAGGGTTTAAAATTTTAGTTTAAAATTTAAAGTTTAGTCTTTAAACTTTAAGGTTTAGGTTAGTAATTTAGTATTTAGAGTTTAGAATTTAAAATTTAGAATTATGAATTTAGCTTTAGATTTTATAATTCAAATAAAATAAAATATGTACTTTTATATAATTTATGTATAGAAAATATAACTCAATTTTAAATTACAATATCATTTGTTGAAGTCACTTACTTATTTTTCCCTACAGAAGAAAGCACCACAATGAAGCATATAAAAAAACAAATGGAAAGATGACCGGTTAAACACACGAGTGATATTAGGTCTCAACCGTCTTACGAGTTTTTTTGGTTTAACTATCGTTATATGATTTATTGGTTGATTGATTTAGATTAGGGATGAGTATGGATCAGGTTTTTGTCGACTCGAACATAAAGCAAAAATAATTACTCTAAACCCGACCCGACCTTATACTTTAAAAACCTGAGCCCAAAATTATATACCTTAACCTAACCTATTAAAATTTAATTTTAGGGACCTAATTGTAAAAAAATAATTTTAGAGACTAAATTATAAATAAAAATTCAATTTTAAGGACCTAATTATAAATGAAAATTAATTTTAAAGACAAAATTATAAATATTTCTAAAAAAATATAGAGAAAAATATACTATTAGTCTCGGGTCAGGTCGGGCCGAGTAAGATATTTTTCACCCTAAACTCGAACTCGACCTCACCCTTAATAAAAACTGGCTTGAACATGATTTTTTTAACAAAAAAAATCTAACCTAATCGGGTCAGGTTAAGTCAGAACCCAACTAGGTTGGGTAAAATACCCATCCATAATTTGGATTGAATTTTGTAGAGCTCAATATGTGACGATCGTCTTAACCCAATTTTCTCTATTCACAGATGTTAGAATTCAAACTCAGACTCTATTTGAAGTACCTAGCCATTATCCCGCTAAATCAATTGATTGTTGGCCGAGTCAATATTTTCATATAATGGTGTTATAGTAAATTTTGAGGTACAAAAATTCCCATACTACTATAATATAAATATTGTTGACCTTATACACAAACAAATAAAACGGAACAATTTTAATATTTCCATAAAAATTTTATACTAACATCTTGAAAACCTAGTATAACTCTTTCTTAACAAAGATTACTGATAAGTGTTCAAAAGTACTATTTTTCTTACCCTTTTTACTCATATTATTGTTAGACTTAGGCTCATATTAGTTGCATAGTTAGCCATTCATGCATTAATCCATGTTTCCTTCCATCGTTGAGCTTGATTACATAACTTGGTAATTTTTGTGGAAAAGATGCTGCTTTGGTGTGCTTTGTGTGTGTATGTGCAGGATCACTTGCCAAAGCAATGCCGAGCTAGTTGCCAGGGCAATGCATGAAGGAGACGCCGAGCCAGTTGCCATGGCAATTGTCGACAAAGAGAAAATGCAATAGGGATGTCAAAATTAATGACTATACAAGCCCAAGATGACGTGGAGCAAAGCCCAAACCCAAAGGAATTTGATTTCTATGCAGAGATTAAAGAAGAATTAAATTCCAAGAAGATAGGAGAAGTTCTAGTAGGAATACAATTATAATAAAGAATTATATTCTTTAAAGATAATTTAATTCCAACTTAAACTCCTCCTCAGAGAAGGACTTTGGCCTAGCCCTATAAATAGCAAGGAGATTTCGACAAGTCCAATAGAGAGAGCATTAGGGAAATTTCGACAAGTCCAAGGGAGAAAGCAAGGGATTTTCGACAAGCTTCATCTTTTCTTTCTTGTTCGATTGGGTTCATGCTAGGGATTGTTTATCTTGTGTTTCTTTGGAACCTAGCCATGAACTAAATCTACTTGGCTATGGTTATTGTGTTTTGTGGTTGTGAGGAACTATTGGTTTTTGTTTAGGTAATAAGAGTTTGCACTTTTCTATTTCAAGGTTTATTCATTCTTGGTTCTTATTCTTGTTTGCGAGTGAATTGGGAGAGGATCTCGTGATTTCATCTATTTATCTAATATCGGGAGAGTTAGATTCAAGAAACGAATGAATATGATCTTTATTCAATCTAATGGTGGTGAAGATTAATTCGGCTTAGGAATAAGTTAAGGATTTCAAAGGCTAAGAGGAGCGCAAGATTGGTTGTTGTTCACCCTTGATTCACGCAGGGATGTATTATCAAGGCATGCACAAGTAGCTAGAGTTTCGACTTAGGGATAAGAAGAAACCATTGAAGAACGCTCTGCCGAACCTTGAAGGTTGCTGCCCAGACGCCCAAGTAGTTGCCCAACTAGTTGCCCAGGCAACCATCGATTAGTTGCCAAGGCAACCCCGTTGTGCAAGTTGCCATGGCAACTGAGTTGCCCGTGCACTCTTTTACCAAAACGATCCAATCGGCTATCACACCTCAACTCACGATAACCTGGCCTATCTCTCTCATTTGAATTCATCTTTTCTTTTACTTTATTTGCTTTCTAGATTAGTTAAACTTCTATAATCTTTTATTTGTGTTTTTATTTTTACAGTGCAAGAGACTAGATTCTTGAAGTAGCACCAATCCCTGTGGAGACAATATCTTTTATACTATAACTTGTGATGTGTATACTTGCACATTTGCGTAGCACTTATTACGCGCAACAAGTTTTTGGCGCCGTTGCCGGGGATTGGCAATATCGACTTTGTTTTTACTTTCTTGCACTTTCTTTTTACTTTTCTTGTTTAAAATTCAAAGGGCTAACAAACTTTGGTTTTGCATTGGTATATGACCAGGGCGAGACCAACTTCACCGAAATATCCCTTTGATCCATAAATCGAACGAACCTTACAAAGACTTAGACGAAGGATAAGAGAAGCAATGGCAAATCAAGACGGCAATATGAATCAAGATGTGTTCGAGCAGGAGGAGGAGTGATTCTTGCACGAAATGAACTATTCGAAACTATCTTGAAGAAGATCTTGAAGGACTTAACCCAGAGTTGTCGCACTTTGAGATTGAAGCCGACCACTTTGAGTTGAAACCGGTAATGTTTAATATGATCAACACAATTGGTCAATTTGGCAGCTCAAAGAATCAAGATGCACGGCAACATCTGAAATCTTTCCTCGAGATTTGCAACTCGTTCAAGATACATGGAGTCACCCCTGATGTATTACGATTAAGATTATTCCCCTATTCACTGAGGGATAGGGCGAAAGCATGGTTGAATAGCATTCCTGCCGGATCTATAGCATCTTGGACTGATCTTTGTCGTGATTTTCTTGCTAGATTTAATCCTACAAATTTGACCGATAAGCTTCAGAACGACATTACTTCTTTTTTTCGCAGAGCGGATGATGAATCCATGTACGAGGCTTGGGAGCGATATAGAGAACTTCTACACAAATGCCCCCTACACGGATTCCCGGTGTGGACTCAAGTAACGATGTTTTACAACGCCGTGAATACACCAACAAGGATGATGCTAGATGCCTCGGCAAACGGCATACTCCTAGATAAGTTGCCGGAGGAAGCAATGCAAATTTTAAACAGGCTGGCCAAGAATGATTATCAATTCCCATCTACTAAGAAAGGAGGAGTTAGACGCCAAGCCACAATACATGAACTAGGATCATCAAATTCAATTTCGGCACAATTGGCCGCTTTAACCAAGATGGTCCAGAACATGAAAAGACCAAACAACACACATGAAGTCAAGGTAATGGATTCTTTTTGTGAGTTAAGTGGTGATAACCATAATTCTTCTGAATGTATGCAGAATCCGGAATCCAGCTTCTATGTGGGGAATTACAATCGGAGCAATAACGTGATGTCCAATACATACAATCCAGCTTGGAAGAAGTACCCGAATTTTTCATGGAGTAATCCCAACAATGCTCTAAACCAGAACAATCAGAATGCACAAGCATCGGGATTCCAGTGAATATATGCCACGGCAAATGATGCCGCAAAAACAACCGAAGCGACATCTAGTTCTTTGGAAAATTCTCTAAATGCTTTTATGATGAAAACTGAATCTTATATGGCTGAGAATAGTAATTTCATAAAAAGAACTGATGCTTTTATTAACAGGACCGAGATGAGATTGCAAAACCAAGAGGCGGCAATCAAATCATTGGAAAATCAAGTCGGACAGTTTGCTCAAAATCTGAATACTAGACCACAAGGAGGTTTACCTAGCGATACTGAAGTCGCAAGAGGAACTGGCCATGAGCAATGTAAGGCAATCCCACCAGGAAGTGGCCAACAACTTAGAGAGGCTCAAACCCGCTCATCAAACAAAACTCCACAAAAAGATCAAGACGAACCTAGCGGCAAAGCCTCAGATGCTGAACCAGGAATTGTTGCGGCAACCGGCAATAAGCATGCCTCGGTAACCGACGATAAAGACGCCTCAGCAACTTGCGATAAGCATGCCTCGGCAACCCCAGTTGATAATGCCTCGGCAACTCCAGATGTCCCCGCAATGCCGTCAATTAGGTTTCAAACCAATGAAAGGATCGAAGATATCCGACTTCCACCACCATTCCCACAAAGGTTGAAGCGACAAAAGCAAGAATACCAATTCAAGAAGTTTCTTGATATCCTAAAGCAAGTCCACATCAACTTGCCACTGGTGGAAGCAATTGAACAAATGCCAAACTATGCCAAGTTTCTTAAAGACATTGTGTCCAAGAGAACAAGGCTAGGAGAGTTTGAAACAGTTGCCGCAACAGAGGGATGCATGGCAATGTTGCACAATCGTATGCCACCTAAGTTGAAGGATCCCGGAAGTTTCACAATACCCTGTTCCATTGGAAATCACTATGTCGGGAAAGCATTATGCGACCTTGGGGCTAGCATAAACTTGATGCCTAAATCGGTTTTTCAGAAACTAGGAATCGGGAAGGCAAGACCTACAACAGTTATGCTACAGCTAGCCGACAGATCCTATGTGCATCTAGAGGGAAAAATCGAGGACATACTGGTAAAAGTTGATAAATTTATTTTTCCCGCTGACTTTATTGTTTTGGATTGTGAAGCAGATGAGCATGCACCCATCATTCTCGGGAGACCATTCCTAGCAACAGGAAGAACCTTGATCGATGTTGAAAAAGGAGAACTCACAATGAGGGTAAATGACCAGCAAGTGAAATTAAATGTGTTCCAAACACTAAGGCATGTCGATGATCCAGAAGAATGCCAACTTCTTCATGCCACGACAGAGCTTAACTTCGACGAGGAATTTAGTTGCCTCGGTAACTACATTGTCGAACAAGAGGAACCTGAGGAGTATAAAGAACCGATCAAGGAGGAACAACAAGAAAAGGCAAATTGGCTAGTCAATCGACCAGGAAAAGAAGCTGATCAAAATGTTGATGCTACACAAGAAGGCAATAGGGAGGAGGACGCGGATCTTGAGATATGTGATGCATTCCCGGATGAACAAATTCTAGTTGCCTCGGCAACCCTCAACGCCTCAGCAACCCTTGACGCCTCGGTAACCCTTGACGCCTCGGTAACCCTTGACGCCTCAGCAACCCTCGACGCCTCAGCAACCATGGATGCACACGCTTCGGTAACTCTCGATGCCGCAGCAACCTTTGACGCGCACGTCTCGGCATGGAGCAGTCGCCACGGTAGCACATGCCTCGGCAATACCCTGGTACGCGGATTTAGTTAATTTCCTTGTTTGTGGTATTTTTCCTTATATCATTACTCACCAAGGGAAGAAGCGGTTCCGCCATGATGCTAAGCATTACTTTTGGGACGAGCCTCTTTTGTTTAAACAATGTGCAGATCAGGTTATACGCCGATGTGTCCCTGAAGAAGAGCAACAGAATGTACTCCGGCAATGCCATTCTTCACCCTATGGAGGACATTTTGGAGGAACTCGTACCGCGGCCAAAGTCTTGCAATCTAGTTTGTATTGGCCAACATTGTACAACGATGCCCAAGACTTTTACAAGCAATGTGATCGTTGCCAGAGGACGGGCAATATCTCTAGACGACATGAGATGCCGCTCCAGAACATCATCGAGGTGGAATTGTTCGATGTATGGGGGATCGATTTTATGGGACCTTTCCCATCTTCATTCGGCAACCTCTACATTCTACTTGCCGTTGACTACGTGTCTAAATGGGTAGAGGCAGCTGCAGTTCCCAACAACGATTCCAAGACCGTGCAACAATTCCAGCAGAAAAACATATTTACACGGTTTGGGATGCCGAGAGCAATTATCAGCGACGAAGGCAAGCATTTTGACAACAGACTAATTGCCAAGATGTTGTAACGCTTCGGCATATCACACAAGATCGCCACGGTATATCACCCACAAACCAACAGGCAAGCAGAAATTTCCAACCGGGAGTTGAAGGGAATACTCGAGAAAGTTGTAAATCCCTCAAGGAAGGATTGGTCATTAAGACTAGATGACGCACTTTGGGCATATCGCACCGCATTCAAAACACCCTTAGGTATGTCCCCTTCCGACTTGTCTATGGTAAAACATGTCATCTACCGGTGGAAATCGAGCACAAGGCGTCTTTGGGCAATCAAGACCGTGAATATGGATTGGGAAAGTGCCGGACAAAAGCGTTTGATGGATCTCAATGAGATAGAAGAATTCCGTGCACTCGCCTATAACAATGCACGAATCTACAAGGAGAAAACAAAGCGATGGCACGACAAGAAACTATTGCCACGGCAATTCACGCCAGTGCAACTAGTTCTCCTATTCAATTCTCGGCTAAAACTTTTCCCAGGAAAGCTGAAATCAAGATGGTCGGGACCATTTGAAGTCGTCAAACCATTCTCCCATGGCGCCGTGATAATCAAGTCCATCTCTGACAACCATGAATTCAAAGTTAATGGACAAAGATTGAAGCACTACAATGGTGCCCATGTGGAACATAACAAGGAAGTGGTCAACTTAGGAGATGCATGAGCATGCTCTCCCTTTTGATATTTTTATTTTTATTTTTATTTATTTTTATTTTTGTTTTTGTTTTTTTTCGATTATTTAATTATTTTAATTTTTTTCCGATTTTTTTTTATTTTTCCGATTATTAGTAGTTTTAGGATAGATTTTTTTTATTCAAGTTTAAGAATCCTATTACACATCTTTGTTTATTTTCTTTATTAGTTTATCTTTAATTTTAATCCTTATTTGATTTGTTTTTGAATTGTAGGAAAAGAAGTTCAAGATAAAGAAGGAATTCTAAACCAAGTAGGAAAACATCTTCAACAAGGAAACTAATGGGCTGAATCTAAGGCTTATATAAAGCCTCCAATTCATCCTAACCAAAACCCCCTTGTCGAAAACTTCTATCAAACCCTAACCCTTTTTTCATTTTCCCCTAATCCCACCCACCTATCTTTTCTATAAAACCCATCACCCTTAACCTATTCCTACTTTATATCTTGCAAATTTTTAGTTTCTTTTCTTTTCTTTATTTTTACTCACAACCAAGATCATCCATGGCATCCAAGATTAAACTTTTAGTTCATCAAAGTTCACCCAAAGAACCAAGATACAAGAAGTTTGCTACACCGGTAGTTCAAGAAAAATTTCAATCCAAGTTTGAAAGCCGGAAGATTCATGAAGAACAAGGCTTTGAATACTCCAACTCTCATCAAGATTTCGGCCTTGAACCATTCATCTTCAAGAGGATTGCACATCAAAAGTGGCAAATCTTTTGCCATCAACCGGAACCGGGTAACATCTCATGGGTAAGAGAATTCTATGCTCACTCACCTAACCCGGATAATCCTTATGTTTTTGTTCGTGACAAGGCCATATTTATAAGTCCCGAAAGCATCAACACCTTTTACGGACTTTATATTGAGAAGGACGAGCATCAAGCCTTCGTTGACCAAATCAATCCCAAGCAACTCGACAAGGTGCTTCAAGAACTCACTCAACCGGGAACTCATTGGAACGACGGTAAATACAAGGGCACGGTAAATCGCCTTCGGCTTAAACCCGAGGCAAAACTATGGAATAAGTTTGTTAAAACTTCTTTAATGCCCTCCACACACAATACTACCATTGATATACCACGTCTTTTATTTTGCATAATCGCATCATTAACATTGGAAAAATTATTTGTGATGAGATTTTTGTATGCAGCTCAAAAGATAAGGGTTATCTTTTCTTCCCTTGCTTAATTTCTAATCTTTGCAAGGAGATGCATGTCCCGAGTGAGCCCACCGATGAAAAGGCCCTACCCAAGTCTGGTTGGAATCAAGCATTAATCCGAAAGCTAATGGGAGAGGCACCGGGAGATTCTTCAAGGCCTCTAATTGCCACGGCAACTCCTGCCGCCGCGGTAATCCCTAATGCCCAAGCACCTAACGCCAGGGCAACTCGGCCATTAATCCCGGGACACTTTGAAGCACTTTTGCACCCATTGGCAAGCCGCCTAAGGCAAATTGAAGATCGGCAACTAATGTTCATGCGGTACATGAAGGAGCACAACAATGCCATCACCCAAGTCATCCTAGAAAAGTACCCGGACAATCGCGTGTCGTTCCCAATCTTTCCCGCCGAGATCCTTGCCCCGGCAACCAATGAAGCAGTCGCCACGGCAACCAAGGAAGTTGACGCCACGGCAACCAACCCTGAAGATGCCACGGTAACCAAAGCTAAAGACATCCCGGTAACCACTGCAAAAGCCAAAGGTAAAGCACCTATGCTCGAATCAACTCCTACGGAATCATTTTCTGATTTTTCAGATTCGGATGAGTCCTCCATTGAACCAATAAAGACCGCACCAATTGAATCCTCCAAGCGAAAAGCCATTGAAATTGATGAAGAGGACGATGAGGACAACCCCATACGAGGATCGATTCCACCACCGACAACAAGAAAACAACCATCGCGTTCAAGTAAGAGAATCAAGACACCGACTAGAAGGAAACTAATCATCTACGATGATGACTCTCGGAGTAAGTCCTCGTATGTATTTTTATTTTTCGTTATTTTTATGCATGCATTGAGGACAATGTCTCACTCAAGTTTGGGGGGGATTGTTATTAGTAGTTACCATGTTTAGTTACATTTATCTTAAAATATTACATTTAGGATACATAAATTGCTTGCCATGCCTTTAATTGGAACAAGAATTGCTTAGATTTGATGAATATTCGATGATGACTTTGCCAATGCACTTAATTGATAGAATTTTTTATTCTAGGATAACCATGGAAAAACTTAGAATTTTACTATGATACTAAATTTGATGAAACACTGTTGTGGTTTGATTGATTTAAGAAATTCTAGTGAACTTAGGTTGATAATTAACAAATTGGGGGATTAGAATAAAAATTGGATGAATGTTAGAGGTGCCCGAAATTGGCTCTAGCATGTGCTAAAACTTAGGATCACTAGAGGTGCCCGAAACTGGCTCTAGGATGTGTTAAAAAAATTGATAGCTAGAAGTGCCTGAAACCGGCTCTAGTCGAATAAATTCACTTAAGAAAACAAAACACTAGAGGTGCCCAAAACTGGCTCTAGTTAAAACATGTTAAAAAGAACCCAATGAAGTAATTTGAAAACCTATTGTTTGCATAGAATCCTAAAAATCAACTTGCACACAACTCCGCACACACTCACAAGCATTATAGTTTGATTCCGAGTAACTCCTAAGTTGTCCGAAAAATAAAAAGCCAATCATACTTTGTGCCCCGGTTTAGAGAATTGAAATCGAGTTCAAAGCTAAGTTTGTGAAAATTGAAGTCTTGGCAGGTAATTATGAGTTTGCATTGCTTGAGGACAAGCAATAGTTCGAGTTTGGGGGTGTGATAAGTGTTCAAAAGTACTATTTTCTTACCCTTTTTACTCATATTATTGTTAGACTTAGGCTCATATTAGTTGCATAGTTAGCCATTCATGCATTAATCCATGTTTCCTTCCATCGTTGAGCTTGATTACATAACTTGGTAGTTTTTGTGGAAAAGATGCTGCTTTGGTGTGCTTTGTGTGTGTATGTGCAGGATCACTTGCCAAAGCAATGCCGAGCTAGTTGCCGTGGCAATGCATGAAGGAGACGCCGAGCTAGTTGCCGTGGCAATGCATGAAGGAGACGCTGAGCCAGTTGCCATGGCAATTGTCGACAAAGAGAAAATGCAATAGGGATGTCGAAATTAATGACTATACAAGCCCAAGATGACGTGGAGCAAAGCCCAAAACCCAAAGGAATTTGATTTCCATGCAGAGATTAAAGAAGAATTAAATTCCAAGAAGATAGGAGAAGTTCTAGTAGGAATACAATTATAATAAAGAATTATATTCTTTAAAGATAATTTAATTCCAACTTAAACTCCTCCTCAAAGAAGGACTTTGGCCTAGCCCTATAAATAGCAAGGAGATTTCGACAAGTCCAATAGAGAGAGCATTAGGGAAATTTCGACAAGTCCAAGGGAGAAAGCAAGGGATTTTCGACAAGCTTCATCTTTTCTTTCTTGTTCGATTGGGTTCATGCTAGGGATTGTTTATCTTGTGTTTCTTTGGAACCTAGCCATGAACTAAATCTACTTGGCTATGGTTATTGTGTTTTGTGGTTGTGAGAAACTATTGGTTTTTGTTTAGGTAATAAGAGTTTGCACTTTTCTATTTCAAGGTTTATTCATTCTTGGTTCTTATTCTTGTTTGCGAGTGAATTGGGAGAGGATCTCGTGATTTCATCTATTTATCTAATATCGGGAGAGTTAGATTCAAGAAACAAATGAATATAATCTTTATTCAATCTAATGGTGGTGAAGATTAATCCGGCTTAGGAATAAGTTAAGGATTTCAACGGCTAAGAGGAGCGCAAGATTGGTTGTTGTTCACCCTTGATTCACGCAGGGATGTATTATCAAGGCATGCACAAGTAGCTAGAGTTTCGACTTAGGGATAAGAAGAAACCATTGAAGAACGCTCTGCCGAACCTTGAAGGTTGCTGCCCAGACGCCCAAGTAGTTGCCCAACTAGTTGCCCAGGCAACCATCATTAGTTGCCAAGGCAACCCCGTTGTGCAAGTTGCCACGGCAACTGAGTTGCCCGTGCACTCTTTTACCAAAACGATCCAATCGGCTATCACACCTCAACTCACGATAACCTGGCCTATCTCTCTCATTTGAATTCATCTTTTCTTTTACTTTATTTGCTTTCTAGATTAGTTAAACTTCTATAATCTTTTATTTGTGTTTTTATTTTTACAATGCAAGAGACTAGATTCTTGAAGTAGCACCAATCCCTGTGGAGACGATATCTTTTATACTATAAATTGCGACGTGTATACTTGCATATTTGCGTAGCACTTATTACGCGCAACAATTACTGCCATTCAAAGAATAGAAACAATACAAACATAGAAACGATCCAGGGGATCGGAGAAAGAACTGGCCAACAAGCCAGGGAGAAAAACGGCCAACAAAACCAAAGAAAACAACGAGCTAAGCAGAGCATAACGGTCAAAACAAGACCGGAACGAAAGAAGAAACACAAAAACAAGTAAAAAAACAACAGAAATACAGAGTAGAGAAGAGAGAACAAGATCGGAGAAGCCAACATCCATGTGCCTACACTATATGTCATTTCGATGGTCACTGGAGCATCTCGACGGTGAACGTGATGCAGCAAGAGCGTCCAACAGCAACAACGCTACAGATCTCAGGATGGTGAAGGCTGAAGGGGCATGGGAAGGCGGGTGAGCACTGGTACGACGATCAAACCACCATCGGGAGCAGATCCGCTTCGAACACAACCTTTCATGCACTAAAACGGAAGAAACAACACAGAAACACCAAGAAAGTGAAAAACCACAATGAACACCGGCCGACAGAGGGCCAGACACAAAAACGCCAGTGATAAAAGCGTCGTCGAGCCTTCGATCGCAGCGAGAAGAACCATCCAAGCAGGCGTCGGTCGATCGTTCCTGAAAATAACCGATTTCCCTCAAAAATCCAACGTAAGGGATATAGAGGTCCCAAGGGTTAAGTCATCTACCGTTGAGATGTTAAAAAACCCCATCAGAAGAAGAAGAGACTTATTATTCGAAAGGGAACACAATCGGCCACTGACGGCTGGTGGCCGGTGAGAGCGGCGCAGAAGCAAGAGTTTTGTTTAGGGTGGGGTGAGAAAGTTGAGTGCTTTCCTAATTTAAAAATTTCATACCATAATAAATTAAGTGAAGTCCATTAAACCCCTAAACTATATGCAGTTCCATCGCTGTCAAAGAGCATCACCGTCATTTTTACATTAGTGTTGATGTTGCTCATTAAGTTAATAATTATGCTTGTTAGAATTTTATTTTTGAGTTATTTAATAGTTTTTTAATGTTTTACTTTTTATTCATACAGTAAATTAGATGTTTTTATTAGTTAAAAAATTGGAATGATATTAACTAGTAAAATCTTGTTTAAATTATAAATGATTTTAAAAATTATCTTGTGTTATTATATGTTTTGATGGGATTTGTGATGGAAGGATGTATGGGAGTGGGTATTTTCCTTCGGATTAGATTTTTTGTAAGAAAATATTAGATTCAGGTTTAATCAAGTTTTTTTATTAAGAGGGTTTAGGTGAAAATATTTGATCCGGCCTAATCTTAGTTGATATTAACGATGTAATTTTACCTTTATACTATTAGGAATATTTGACATAATGTCTCATATTTATATTTTTACGATTAAATCCTTAAAATTAATTTTTTTACAATAAAATTTCTAATTTATTTTTTACTATCAAATCCTCAAAATTGATTGTATATATATTCGGATCTAAAATAATTATTTTCATATTCAGTTCTGGTCGACAAAAACCTGGCCCTTGTCTAATAATTTCTTTTCTAAGGGACCCGGGAACTGCTGACGTGTATGATTAAATCGCGGGATTGGGATTTAGGATTTCCCCAAAACCCAACCGTGAGGTTTGTCAGTCGCTGAAGCGAACAGCCTGAGCCACCCATCTCATCTCGCCCCGCTCCACACTCACACATTCGTCAGCGCTTAAAACCTTTTTCTAATTGTTGTTTTAAGTTCCAGCGTGGTTTAGAACAATTCATGAGGCCGTCAAATGAATCCCAAACGCAAAGATTCTGCCGACATTTTCTGTCTTACATTGACGTTGGCCGCCTATTTCTCCAGCTTTTCAACTCACACTCCTTCCAAATCCACTTCCCTCATTTAACACAACTCTCCTCATTTACTTTTAAAAATTGTTTATATAAATTTTGGCTTCCCTGTTCTGGATTCTTCCATGGCATTTTCTTAATTTATGGCAACGAGTCACAGAGGATTGTCAACTCAGTTTGAGTTCATCCTCTCCAAGCTATATTTCTCCGATGGATTGGCACCGACTAAAGAACGGAGAATATGCTTGCAGCGTGATCGACTCGCTACGTTCAGTCGAATCAGTTGCTGCTGCTCCGACTCCGTGGTCCCAATCCGGGGAGCCAACGGTTCTGGAAATATCAATGAGATGAAGGGGGAGAACCGGCGGTTCGATGCCAATAATAGCCTTCACAGGGTCCGAGTTCTGGCCCCTCCTGCAATGCCGTTTGCTTCGGCTCAGTACGTCACTGCTTTAGCATTCTACGCTGTTTTTTCCCCTCCAATTTTAAGAATGCATTTTATTTTAAACTAAACAACGGATGATAAGTGACTTTCTAATTTAGGCATTTTATTTTGTGAATAGTATTTGGAATTTTTTGTTTTCCGGCTCTTATGTTCACTCGTTGTTCCTTTTTCCATAGATTTTTATGCAAAGAACTTAAAATGCTGTATTCACTGCCAAAGCTTTAATGTAATGTTGATATCATATTATGCTTGTTTCAGATCTCGGTTTCCTTCCAAACAACAAAAGTTCTACCCTCGGTGTACTCCTCGAAGTTGCTGTCTGCAGTCTCGCGATACGCCACCGACAAGAGGTAACTCAGGAAGCTCATTACACTGTTGAATTGTATTTGAATTTTTACCTCTGATTGTATATATGTTTAAGGCTTCTTATGTCAGTTAGATTACCGTGGCTAATTAAGGATATGGTCGTTCGCTTGTTTCCTCATTGTAGACACTGGTATTGCAAATGAGAAGGACTGGGGGTAAATGGATACTGGTGAGAATGGATACTGGTGTAGATGGACAAGGATGGGTGGTAAATCCCATGATGGATCCTCTGAATGGATGGAAACGGTATAGTATTATTCTTATTATATGACATTTTGATCTATGAGTTTTGGTGAGAAATTCCTAGAGTCCTTTCAAATATCAACGAACATCAACTTATAATTGCAAATTAAAACAATTAGGTACAATGTTTGCCACCAAAGTTGTTTGAAGAGATCTCGGGGGAAACTTCTTTCTGCTTTTAAACTTCTGAGTTTATTTTGGGAGCGGGGTGCCAAGGTGTTTTTGTAATGAACCATATTTTCTGTCAGACTATGTAACTCGAGAAAGATTTGGGTTGTAGGTCAAGAGATGTGAGCACCCAAAACTTTAAATGTTAGTTAAATTAAGCAAAGAGGATGATTCTCAAAGT
The DNA here is from genome assembly GCA_019671005.1 of Hibiscus mutabilis. Classification (NCBI taxonomy): domain Eukaryota; kingdom Viridiplantae; phylum Streptophyta; class Magnoliopsida; order Malvales; family Malvaceae; genus Hibiscus; species Hibiscus mutabilis. The sequence goes on along the minus strand of CM033721.1, from coordinate 19,859,346 downwards.
TTTTGGACATGGAATCTCAAAACTACTAGCAAAGTGTAATGTTTTTTTCATATTCTGTTATTTATCATGCATTTATAATCCCAATAGGTATTATCCGTTGTATACGTATTTAATTGGATTAATTGACATGATGACATCCTTGACAGTGGTGGGAGAAAAGCGACTGGAGTGGTTACAAAGAGCTAGGTACTTCTACTTGCATTTTCGTTGCTTTATTCTATGACTTAATTGTGGCAATTAATTTCAAATGGTTTATGCTTGCTGAAATGACTATAAAATTCTTCTGTGCATGGATTTGAGTTACTTTTAATAGAGGTTATATTTCATAGGTGTTGAGAAGTCAGGCAGAAATCCTGAAGGAGATTCATGGTGGGAAACTTGGTAAGAATTGCTTCATCAAGATGAATGGAGGTCTTTCTTTCTACATCATTCACCTGACCAGGGGGCACTTTAGTTTTGTCAATTGCCATATAGTGGCAAATAGAATCTTTCCAGTTTACCACACCTGCAATTTTTCATCAGTGCAATCATTACTAGTTGTTTAAAACTGCAGTAATTTACCAAGGATCGAGAAGAGTGCTCAGAAGCAAGCTAAAAAAGGTAGTGAAAATGCTGGTTGGTATGAGAGATGGTGAGTTACATACCAATGCCTGAAATTCTTGATATTAGGTTTCATTCTGATTATGTATTCGTATTATCAATTCTTCCTGTCGATGGTAGGTGGGAAAAGTATGATGCTAAAGGGTTGACAGAGAGAGGGGCACATAAATATGGTAGCTGAATGAACAACCATGGTGGGAAAAGTGGGGAGAGCATTACGATGGATGTGGATCTGTTCTCAAATGGTAATTTTCAATTAACCTATTATGCAGAACCACACTGTACTAAAGGACTACTGGATTTTGAATTAATTTAGTTCAAATTCTTGATTTTTTTGGCACAAATTACCATCTTCAGTTAGTCGTACAAGAAAGAAAACCATATCATGCCATGTTCTATCAGGAATGATTGTCCTTAGATTGATGGAAATGTCATCAGCCTTTCTTTTTATCTTCTCATAAGAAAAACTGATATTGTGATCGTAAACTTTTCTCCTCTATTTTCCTATTTGGTCTAGCCTTCCCATCCTAAGCATTTTCTTGTGGTCATAATAAATTTTCTATCCTGATAATAACCAGGACAGACAAATGGGCTGAGACTAAAGTGGGATCTAAATGGGGAGATAAGTGGGAAGAGAAGTTCTTTGAGGGTATTGGTGCAAGTCAAGGGGAGACATGGTACATATCACCGAGTGGCGAATGTATGTATAGTCAACTTAACTTTTTAACAGTCAGTAAATTGCAAGGTTGAATTGGATTGTTTAATTATTGTGAGTTGTGACAAGAATTTTTTGAGGACTATTTAATTCTCCAATTAACTTGTATTCATCCTCAGATGAGAGGGATTGGAAATTTATGTGTGGGTATTTAAAAAGTGTGTTCTTTTTACTCTTTAATGAGAACTGAAAGCCTATGTGTTCAATATTGTTCCTTTCATGGCATTGACAATGATCCCTATAATCATTCAAAACTTTTTGCAACTCGTGGTATAGAAGTGGCCTAAGGGATTTTATGCCTGACTCAATCCTTATGGTATTTTGTATACGCCTTTGTTGCTCATCAAATTTGTTCATTAACTTTTGTAACAAAGATGTTCTGGTCTCATAGGTTGGTCGAGAACGTGGGGTGAGGAGCATTTTGGAAATGGGTACGGAACATTTATTGAAACCCTTAAAACTAATTCTTTCATGTTAGCTTAGAATTTCCATGTTTTACGGCACGCTTTCTCGTGCTAAATTGAGTTCTGATTGAAAATTGGACTGTTTATTTGTTTATCATATTCATGTCTTTCTCTCTGATGCAATTCAACACGGGAGAAACAAAAATTCCCTTCGTCTGGTAAACAGGAAAGTTCACAAATATGGGAAGAGTACAGCCAGTGAAAGCTGGGATTTAATTGTTGATGAGGAGACATGTAATGAGTAAGATTTTGTCTAGTTAAAAATGATTCCATTTACACGTTTTTTGGATAATTTGATGAGTCAAATGAATGGATGAGATTAACAATAGGATATTTAAAGATTTTCATTTGAAAAAAAAGTAAGGAATTAATGTCAGACATTCATTTTTCCCATCCAACTATCCCAAAAACATATAGTTTTAAATTCTGTGTAATTCTATATTTGATGATTGACGGCTTATAAGCAATAAATGAGACGATGACACGTCATTCAATTAAATCTAATTCAAATTTAATGATGTGTCGTTTGATTTACTGATAGTACATAAAATTATACATAGATGCATCGAATATATGTATTTGTTGACAAGAATTCATATTTTTGTTGAAGGGTTGAACTTCATTATGGATGGGCAGATGTGGTGGGCGACTCAACCCAGTTGTTACCGATCGAACCTCGGGAAAGGCCGCCTGGTGTCTTCCCCAAGCTTGATTTTGGGGCACCACTTCCTCAAGGTGACGACCAAACCTGATTAGCCTCCCGCTTCAAATCGAGGAGTTGGGGGATCATTCGTATTAATTTTGATTTAGGTGGTTTTTTTTAATCAACTACTATTACTTGAACTTGAAACATGTATAGAGATTAGAGAAATATTTTTGGATTATTGTTTGATTTATAGTTAATTCTTTGAAATGGTTAGTCCATCCAACGGTTGGGTGATTGGGTTAAATAAATAATTTTCTTTTTTCTTTTACGAAAACAACGAAAAAAAAGCCTTTGAATTTTAGTATAAAAAATTATGTTGGATTCGGCAGGGAACTATACTAATGGCTGGGTTTTACCATGTATTATTAGTCTGAGTTCGTCAATCAGTCAATTTGGTGTACATGAGTTGACATATTTCTGTTTTTTCGATGTAAGTTGATAGGGTAGTTACAACGAGAGACACCATTATGGTAATTTTATACAAAACTTTTATTTGGTTATACAAATTTTTATAATTTATACAAATTATTATTCTTTTAAGGTTGCAATATAAGAATTTGTGTAATTACACAAATTCTTATTTAAAACAAAATTTATATAAATTTTTACCCAATTAATAATAATTTATGTAGTTAAACTAATTCTTACCTAATTAGTTAGAATTTTGGTTCTAAATTCTCCATTTTTTTTAAATTTATATTGACCGCGGTTTTTTAGACTCTCCCAAGTTGATAGTGTGCATGGAAATATTAACAAATACCCTCAAATTTAAGTACTACATTAAAAAGGAATTTAACTATAAAATAAGAGTAAAACTTTGATACACGAGCTATATAAAATTAATTTTACACAAGTCTGCGTTTTTATCTTATAAAACACAAATTCTAAATTCCTAATCATAATACCCTAAACGCTAACCTTAAATTCTAAACCCTACAACTTAAACCCCTAAACTTTTAACCCTAAACTAAACCTCTAACCCCTAAATTTAAAAAGCACGTGTAAACGTTTGTTTACACGGACTGTGTATCAAACTGTTTCTCATAAAATAAGCATGTAAACTATGAGTAAAACTTTGATACACAGGCTGTGTATGTGTATTTACACTATAAAAATTCAAATCCTAAATTCCTAACCTAACCCTAAAAAACTAAACCCTACCCCCTATATCCTAAATTTCAAACACTAACCTTAAATTCTAAACCCTACAACCTAAACACCTAAACTTTAAACCTTAAGCTAAAACCTTAACCCCTAAAACTAAAAGAACAGTATAAACTTTAGTTTACACGGTATGTGTATCAAAGTTTTTCCCGTAAACTATTATCTCTTTTTATACATATTGATAAATTTAAGGGAAAACTACGGTGGTGGTCACCCAATTATCACACTTTTCTTGTTTTGGTAACTTAACTAATTTATTTTGTCAAAATCGTCCCTCTCATTAGATATCTTTCCTATTTTGGTCCCCCTACGTTAAAAACCTAACGGAATCGTTGACTTGACATTTTTATAGTATTTTTGGTCCCTCCCGTCAAACCTAACAATATACTATAGTATTTTTATTCGATCAACAATGAGGAGACCAAAACAGGAAAAATGTGATAATTAGGTGACCAAAACAAGAAAAAGAATGATAGTTAGGTGACCAAAAAATAAAAATAAAAATAAAATATCAAGTCAGTAATTTCGTTAAGTTTTTAATGAAAGGGACCAAAACATGAAAAGTATCTAACGGGAGGGAAGATTTTGACGAAAAAATTAGTTAGGTAACCAAAGTAGGAAAAAAGTGAGAGTTTGATGAATACACATATAGTTTGCCTTAAATTTAAATGAATGTTAAAAAAATACAATTATCATTTTAATTAATATTAAATTATATTGTTCTTGTAAAAAAAAATAATTGAAATGAAATTAGCTATGAACCAAGGAAATATTGATAAACTTAAAAGGTTAATTTTAAGTTCAAGATTGATACGTAAAAGCGTGAGCATTTATCTAATCGAGTTAAATTTTTTTGAATTAGTCGAGTTTATAAATTTTGAGTAGTTAAGTCGAGTTAAGTTGTTTGATTTTTTGTTCAAATTTAATTGTAAATATTTTTTAAGTTAAGATGCTTACTCGAACTTGAAAATCGATCCACTAATTACTAAAAGTTTCACAATTTAAAGTTATTGCAATGAACGTGAATCAAACACCTTCAAATCTTCGGTCTGACGGTCTCCTAACTGAGCTATCCCCGCTGATGCAATAATCTTGTGTTTCTATTTATAAAATGTTCTTCTACATTGGCTAGACGTGTACTATAGACTTCGAACAAAAGAAAATACAGACTGCTGGACTGAAGTCTAAACTTCAGTTGAGAGTGATACAGATCACGTTGTTGATGATACATTGATTCCGAAACTCCATTTAGCAACATTATGACGTTATATACTCATAAAACAAAACAATATGAAATACTTTATACTCGAAATTTAAAACTCAAAAGGCAGGAATTACCAGAGTAGATGTCAATGAGCTTTACAGATTTTGCTCCGTTCTTTGGTGATGACGGCTGCTTTCGGATTTGAATTTCTGAGTGACATGTTGAATCACTTGCGAAGACGAAGGCGATGAAGCGGAGAGAAAGAGATCGGCTATGGAGAAAAGAAGCGGAAGAAGAGAAAGTAGCGCCATTGAAACGTGTTGGAGTGCAAACCATAACTAATCAACCCCTTACCTATTTTCCCGCTTCCTTATTATTTCTTCCGTCACGATGAAATTATCACATGTGAACTTTAAACATAGTATTATGAAAAAAAATTATTTTGTAAGAGATATCATATAAAAAATTCAAATAATAAATTCATCCTTAAAAAAATTAATTTTTATTTCTTGAAAAACTAAAATAAAGGGTAAAAAAAGATATATGAATTTTAATAGTCGTTGATTTTTTTAAAGTTCAAATTTAGGTGACATAATTTTAAAACATAAAAATGATAAATTTATTAGGACAAATAGTAATTAATTTTACTAAGTAAAGTTGTTATACTTCGGAATTTTGTTTGATGTATAAATGATTTTTTTCGGTCATCAAAATTATAATATATTTGAACCTACAAAATGTCCCCAATAGAAATAAAGGATGATGTTCATCTTAGGAGACCTGAGATTTAACATTATCATCAACAAAAGTAGTAAAATATTTTGATACACGAGCTTGTTAGTTTATACAAGCCTTTTAATTTTAGGCTTTAGGTGTTTATGTTGGGATTTAAAATTCATGGGTTTAGGATATATAATTTAGGATTTGGGTTTAAATATAGAGTTTAAGATTTATGGTTTATAGTTTAAGATTATGGTGTTAGAGTTAAGGATTTAAGTTTTAGATTTTATAATTTTACATTATCAACAATATGGCGCTTGCTCCTCATCCTAATTCGATGAACAAATGTTATGTCCAGGGACGGATACAAAATTTATTGTCAGGAAGTACAAACAGTTAAAAAGTTGTATTAAAAATTTAAGAGGGACAAAATTATAAAAAAAATAAGAGTACGAATTTAGATCATAAATAAAAATTAAAAAACATAAATTATATAAAAAATTTAAATGTCAAGAGGTACGACTCTAACACCGTTCGGTCTATCACTGGTTTTGTTCATTTCTAAAATAGGTCAGCAAATTCAGAGCATAGTAGTTAACTCGACATCTTAACTTCTGCAAATCCGTATCCAATTTGTTTGCAAGTTTGTGATCAAACTTGTTGAGCTGAACTGCATGCTTCACATAAGATAACGAGCCGAACCGAAATTTTAAGCTCAAGCTCCATTCGAGCTCGGCTCGAAATAAACAATTTTATTATAATTTTTTATAAAAAAGATGGGATCTCCTTAAAAGTTCTTTTCATAACTAACATTAAAACGATATTAAAAGTCGGGAAAAGTGTGCCTAATTTGTTTTAGTTAATTTGCTTTTAATGATTTTTTCCTAATTTATTTTATTATTTTTTTTGTTAAATAGATTATTTTTAGTGCATATGTAATATAATATATATATATAATTATTATGAGTCTATTTACAAACTTTTCGAGTCGAACCTTGTTAAGGTCTCGAGCCTGAGGCGAGATCACTCGAGTCGAGCTTTGATCGAATCGAGTCCGAATAACTTGCGAGTCGATTAGACTCATTATCACCCTGAATATAACAAGACAGGTGTCGTCAGTGAAACCAACCTATATTGTATAGTTCTAAAGGAAAACGGTAATATCAACACTCTTCTGGTGAATGAAACGTAAAAGTAGACTGCAAATTTGGATTTGGGTAAATTCCACCCCAAAGTTGCTTGTTATTAGTAACAAATATGTTATTTTTCTTCTAAAAATTATCAATGTCATTTAATTAAAAATTATTATAATAATTTATTTAATTGACATATTATTATAATCATGTCATTTTTTTTAATGCAACATGGTATAGTAAAATTCTTAGTCTTTAAAATTTGTACAATCTATCAATTTGATCTTAGAATATATAAATTTTGGGAGCTAAAAATAATATTATACCAAAAAAAAGTGACATGTTTAAAATAATATTTTAATTGAATGACATGTTTGTAGTTTTCAAAAGAAAAGTGACCTATTTGTTATAAAACCTATAATATAAATGACTTTTTGTGTAGTTTAACCTTTCGATTTCAGACCAACCAACAAACCCCCTCATATTTCGGAACTGCCGTGCCAAAAAGCTCACCACTTTCACTCCCCTCTTTTACTTCATACGAGGTGTTTAATGTCCACGCCATAAACAAACACAGAACAAATTCAACTTCATCTTCTTTGATTTGTAGAAGCTAAGATGAATTCCTCGACAGTAAAAACCTCTTCTTTTGTATTGCAATCTTCTTTCACTCTCTTCTCATCGTATACCAACACTAAACAACCCCTTCCTTCGATTCGATTCGATTCCCGCGGAAGATTAAAAGCAGCACGAGATTGGGTTTGAGAATTAAAGCTTACGATTCTTCCAATACCGGTGATGGGTCTAAGCCCAACGGCGATTCCAAGCCTCCTAATGGCATTCTGGTAACTTTCTCTTCTCTCTTTCATGGGTTTTCTTCTAATGTGGGGTTTTAAGAGCGCCCTTGGTTTTTTATATAAAGAGAAATCAGCAGCCGAAGAACAGGCGAGAGATTCTACTGGAGTATGTGAAAAATGTGCAGCCGGAATTCATGGAATTGTTCGTAAAACGAGCCCCTCAGCAGGTTTCTGGGTTTTTTTTCTGCCAAGGATTCTGATTTGTTAGGCTCTGGAAATGAAATGGAACTGAGAATTGGAAGAAAATTTTTTCCCAGGTTGTTGAGGCAATGCGGCAAACTGTGACGAACATGATTGGAACACTGCCCCCGCAATTCTTTGCTGTGACGGTCACCACTGTAAGCATATTATGATAATGGATGTTTCTTGTTTCGACTTTTGACTGTTTTTTCAGAGTGTTATTGAACTATAGGCTTGTTGATCTAGACCATCATTGGGAGCTTTTTAATTTCACTTTAGTGTTATGATTACTGGATATATGTTTACCATGGATTTAAATAGTGTCTGAGACCGCGACAGTGCCTGTTTTTGGCACCATCCGAAACTGTGATGACTGCAATAGCATCTGTTATTTAAAAAGACCATGATACCCGTAGTGACCGCAATAGCATCCACTATGTTTGCAACCGCGATAAAGGCAGCACGACCAAAAACATGGCCGCAACCGCAATTTAAATCCATGATGTTTACGAATGCATGATATATGTTCTTTTATATTTTCTTTACATTTTATTAGTGTTATTGAACTTGATTAGTGTTGGTTTAGACAGCCTGATGCAGGAGCATCCGAGATTATTTTAGAGGTTATTAGGGGAGCTTTTATTATCATGTATTCATGTGTAGAATTTTAATATAGTTAGCTGCTGGAAAAGTCCTGAACCCTTTTTTTATCCCTACTTCAATTAGGTTCATCATTTTTCAGACTTTCCTCTCCATCACAGTCATTTGGATTTCTTTGATTTTCCTTTAGGTTGCTGAAAATCTTGCACAAACTAATATATAGTGTTATGAGTACTGAATATATGTTTAAGAATGCACAATTTATGTTTTTTTTTATTATTTTTATTAGTGTTATTGAACTTGACTATTGTTGGTTTAGACAATCAGTTGGATTTCTTTGATTTTCCTTTAGGTTGCTGAAAATCTTGCACAGCTCATGTACAGTGTAATGATGACTGGATATATGTTTAAGAATGCACAATCCCGATTGGAGTTGCAACAAAGTTTAGAGCAGGCTGCCCTTCCCGAGGTGCAAGAGAAAAAGGTATGTGTTTTTCCCCTTTTGCATCTTGAAAGAATCAAAATCGTAGCTGTTTTCCTGAGAGGCACTGCTATTGCTTTGCCTGAATCCATATCCAAAAAGTAATGGCTCTCACATTGCATCATCTCCGGTTCTCACAGGGAGAAATCTCACACCGATAGATGTGAGAAACATAGTATAGTTGGATGGCATAACATGGTGTATTTCATTTCAGTGATATAACTGCTTGTGGCATTTGTGTCTATACAGAACATACCTGTTGTGATTTATTTCTATTCTTTAAGTCATCGAATCTTATCAAGTTATCTTTGCTGTCTCTTACTCCGGAGAGATATATTTTGCTCAGTTTGATGTTAAACGTAAGTTAACCTGAGGGCCGTTACATAGTATAGCTTAGTTTGAAGGGATCAACAACGCGAGACTCGGTTTTTTGTATTGCTTGTTAACATGTTTGGTGACAACTGACAATTACTGATTGATGTCTTTGATTTCCTGCACACTGCTCTGTATTTAATTTTCACCATGTTGACTGAACTGTTTAATGGCAATGCCATCTATATTAATAAACTCGTAAATGTCGAAGTATTTTTCAATGGTGCTAAAGGGCTTCATCTTCACAGGATGTTCCAGATTATGCACCTGGTACTCAAAAGAATGTGTCTGGTGAAGTTATCAGGTGGAATAATGTTTCTGGCCCGGAGAAAATAGACGCTAAGAAGTACATCGAGTTACTAGAAGCAGAGATTGAGGAACTAAATCGTCAAGTCGGTAGAAATTCTGCAAATGGTCCAAATGAACTGTTAGAATATCTCAAGTCTCTTGAGCCACAAAATTTGAAGGTAAATAAAGCTATGTATAGTTTGATTGCTTTGGTTCTTGTTGGCAGCTGATTTTATAGTTTTGTGTGCATTATGATTATGATGAACGTAACGTAATGTAATGAATACTTGTTGAATTATATATCCATTATAATTGTCTTGTTATTTGCTTCTAGTGAGATTTATCTACATATGTATTAACTCGATTTCCATGCTTTGTAGGAGTTGACAAGTAGTGCTGGAGAGGATGTTGTGTTTGCAATGAATACGTTCATTAAGCGTCTTTTAGCGGTTTCGGATCCCGACCAAATGAAGGTTACAGTTTGCATTACTTTGATGATTTTGGCATTGTGGTTTAAATTTTCATTCGTATGAAGAAACCAGTTGGAATTCTTCCTCCTCTAACTTACCCATGTTTTGTGTTACAGACAAGTGTAACTGAGACGAGTGCACCAGAACTCGCCAAGCTTCTTTATTGGCTCATGGTGGTTGGATACAGCATTCGGAACATTGAAGTCCGATTTGATATGGAAAGAGTACTTGGCTCTCCTCCAAAGCTTGCTGAGTTGCCTTCAGGAGAAGATATTTAGATGCCGGTAGTATACTCGATACCAATTTTGGAGCACATTAACATGCTATTATCCTTGTGGAGAGGCAGAGGGTTAATTTAGAGTGATTTGCTGCTGGAGAAAACATGAAAATTTTGTGCATGGCTTCTATATTATTCAAAGCTTATGATAATACGGGTACATTGCTGCAAATGGTTCATTCAAAAGTTTAAATACTCAACTGTTACAAGTAAAAAAATATCAAATTCAATCACAACGGTTTCTAGACATCTGTTACAAGCCTAGAATGGCTATTCCAGTCAGCATGCAATCATCCATTACCTTGCTGGGTATTCTTGTGAATCCAACGATTGCATGAAATTGAAGGATTGCAGTCTGCCCCAAAATCATGGCTGCAACTTACAAGGAGTGAAGAATCATGACTTATCGTCTCATATTTGTTGCCCTTCTCATTACGGCTGTGAACATATTCTACCGAGCAGGGGCACCATTTTCTAGTCTGCAAAACCGTCGCTGCTCATTCCATAAGCTCGGGTTTATTTTAGCTGGCAATGCTTATAACACAGTTCTAGTTGAATCATATTTAGCTGTCAATCTTGTAACCCACTGACTTCGATTCGGTGACCAAGAAATTGGAAACCCAAGTATAGCACACCATCGTAAATTCAAAAGGGCCACAGCTAGATACTCGTCATAATCCTTGAAGATTTGGTGTATCCTTGACTCAGCTTGAAAGTCATCAGACAGCACAAAATTGTCCTCATATTCTATCCTCTTTTCTTCTAGTGTGATTTCTTCGTAAGAGATCATCCACATACTCAAAACCTGCAAGGCTTCTATGGCAGTGTTGTGAAAACCGCCATCGACATATGCAGAGAATACATAAGCGCATGTTGAAGGGTCAGGCTGGACTTTATCTTGGTGCATCCGCTCAAGAACTTATACAGCAGAAAAAAAAAAACATTACCAAGACTAATAATGTTAAAGAGTAACTATATTTCTCAACCTTATTCTCTGCACATGATATTATCACAAATAATGAAAGAAACAGAAATTTTAGCAGAAGAATCATAGTTACGTAATGCACTTTCAACATAATGTTAAGGCAATAATTGCATGTTATCAATTATTTAAAAAATTTCTGGCCAAAAAAAACATATAATTTCCTCCAATAAGTAGTTTTTCTGACAACTTACAGATGCAGCAGGCAACACCACATACAAGAGAATGAATACTCTAAGATTCTCTCAAAATGGCATACAAAATTTCTCTGGTGTTAGTATTAGAATGTGTTAGAAGCCAGCAAGACAACTATGAGTTGGAGACTTGGAGTTGCCTTTGATGACACAAAAACTCGCATTATTTTCTACTCATAACATGCATTTATGAATAGCATCTAGAAGGACAACCGGTAAAATCAGACTAGGATACCAAGATAAAACCCTATCAAAAGGAAGTTGTTCAGATATGTTGATGCTTACTAGGGCATCCTCAAGAAAAAAAAGATGTAAAATCTCTCTCAAACAGTCTTGATTCTGAAAGAATGGTGCATAAACAGAAAATAAAGAGAACAATAAATTCAGATGCAAAACTTTACAGGTTACTTTTTCCAAAAGTGCATTTGCACAGAGTAAAGCCATATATCCAGAGAAGGGGGGAGAGACCAGAAGATACCTTTTCACTTGCTCTTCTAAGTATGGTATTATACAACACCACATCCATTTGAGAACCTTCTAAATTTGCTTGATCCAGAAGACTTAATGCTTCATCAAAATCATCATATTTCAGCAGTATCTTCACAAAACAAACTCAGGCATTAGAAATGAATTTTTACCAACGATATAATTAAGTACAAACTAATACTTCCCTCTGCTACTCACAAATAGGTATTCAAAGTACTGGCGCAAATGAAATCTTTTGATTTAGTTGGATGTACATTCTACCACAAGAAAACTCATTCCATACATATTATGGTTTCAATATACAGGACGGCTAAGAGAAACTTATTAGTGAAGACTAAAAGCCTGGAATTCCATCTTTTAGGATAAGAATCTCAATGTTAAACTTAAAAAAGATAGTATGAAATGCACTAAAGCATTATGATGGCTAGTTCTATAGCTATTTTGTACAAACAATGTTTTCCGGTATGTAAGAAGAGTTTCTAACTTCTTCAAATCCCAAGTTTTCTTTAGGGTTCAATTTTAAAAAAAAATGGCAGGTTTGGGAGATAAGTTCAGGATAACAGCATGTAAATGGATCGGAGATATTTTGAGCATCCAGAATAAACTCTTATAAATGCCGGTTTCTCTTCAACGTGCATACAATGGGTGCAATACTGCCTCATGAAAGAACTTGACCGATAAATATATAAACAAGAATACCTTTATTAGAGCAGTGCATGTAGCGGCCTCTGGAATAAAGCCATGACGCACCATCATGGAAACCAGTGCACAGCCAGATTTGAAACATCTTATATTGCTACAACAATCAACCATTATGTTGTATGTGGTAGCATTTGGTTGGAGACCAGATGATTTCATATTTTTAAATATTAGTATTGCGGTGTGACTCTGCACACAAGAGGATTATATATAAATATGCATCTACCAAAGCAATAATTGCAAACAGTAAAAATACATTGATAGAAGCACTCACTTCTGCAGCCTTAACAAGCGAATGCAGAACTATATTATAGATGGGTGTTCCAAAATAAGTATTAGTGCGATAGAAAAGCTTTTCAGCAACATGTAAATACTGAAGCAGCTCTGTTGTCATCCCCTCAGCTCCAAGAGCTTTTAGCTGAAAATTTTCCAGGCAAGTAACCCATACATAAGATTGGTTATGGTCCATGTAAGATGAAGAAAATACATCGGCAGGAAGTTTACCAAGTTCTTCATCGATTTATGACTATGGTGAACACCATTTTGAGCCATATCCATTTCTATAGCATTTATTCGCTTTCTTGAGTCAACATGTGACAATCTGTTTCCCGCTTCATAAGGAAAATTCACATTAGCAAATACTGAAAACAGTAGCTCATATGTCGCGATATTTGGCTGAATCTTTAGTTGTCTCATTTTAGCCAATATCCGAAGAGCTTGCTTTGGCTGATCCTGCAAAACTAATGCAACATGAATTTGCACCCATGGAGACAAGCTAGCTTCTTAAATCTATAAGCTAATGGTTTATTTTCCAAGTTCCATCATTTCTGCTATTTGTACTGTTTTTTATCATTTGTTGCAGGAAATCAGAGCCAAATAAACTATTTTGTGCAACAGGAAAATAACTTGGATAAAAGTATCTGAAGCATATAACACATAACAGGTGAAGCTTTTAAAGCAAGTTAAAATATTAAGTGACTGATTTGAGGAGAAAAAGAAAGAAAGAAAAGGTAAAGTGATTGATTAACTAGTCTGCCAATTTTCCAACTTTCCTGGAAATAGATTGCAGGAATAACTACTGTTTCTTCCAGTCTTATGAGCAAAAACTTGCTTATGCACTCACACATATGTATAATCAATGATATTGGAGAGAGAAATTGAACAAGGGAGAAAACAAGCAATGCAGTGTGAAACTCACTTACCATAGTATCACAAGCTTCAAGAAGAGCATTGAAAGGATAAGGGCGTGGGTATGTACGAACTTGATCCAGTAGAGCCTCAGCTAAGTCAAGTTCTAATTCCTTACTACATTGTACTGAAAGAGATGCAAGGGTTGAAGGATAAGGCTTCATATTTCTCTCTCCCATTACTTTTAACTGCACAGAATTAAGGCCAAATGGATATTTGTTGATACAAAAAGAAATATTATTAAAACATAACTAGTCATGCAATTAAATAAATACAACCTACCACTTTAATGCCTGCACCAAATCCTCTAGTTTGAATAATAGCTCTCACAAAGCCATCATATGTATGGCTTGATGGCCGCACCCCAAGATTTTGCATCTAGAGAAACAAAAAACCAAAAGAAAGTAAGATTTTAACTATTAGGAGAGAAAAATCTCTCAAATTACATTTGATCTGAAATTTATCTCCCCATAGGACAATTTCAGAAAGAAATCGTCATCCTAGAATTATGGTCATCAAAACAGATATTATGATTTGCATAGAAAAATCAGAAGTCCGTGGTAGAGAAAAAGTCCAACCAGCATTATCAGTTGTTCTGCTAGTTCATAATCTTGAGCTCGTGCACAAGCATATAGTACAGCATTGAAAGACCACCTTAGGACTTTCAAAGCAGGCAAGTTCTTATGCTTATTCAGCGTATTATCTGTGTTGAAGGCATCAGTGTCAAATTTCAAGGCAAGCGACTGCTCATTCTCTCCCAATTGAACATTTGGTGATTCTAACTCAACTTTGGATGGTATAGGGATGTCTAATCTTGAAGAATGCAAGCTTCCTTTATGAGTACATCTAACAAGATGCTTCCCACTAATGGCTAATGCCACCATATGTTGCAATGCTTCATATGCAGATTTTAAATCTTCCAATTTTGCAAAGGACCAGATAAATTCTTGAAGAGAAATTATATTTAGACTGTAGTGTTTGATATAGTCCTTCCAAATTTCATGGGCTGCAGATAGATCTTGCTGCCAAACTGCAAGCTGAAAGGTTTAGGGAACAGCAGAAACAACCAGATAAGAATACCAATATTATGGATTTGCATATAAAGATGCCAATAAAGTAAATCAATTAATGACAAAAGGAACTTTACAATAGATAACTACCCATTTTAATATTTTACATAGTTGGCGCAAGCTGTGAAGGGGACAACAGAAAACTTAGTAATATAAACCTACAATAAAAAAATCTAGACCAACACTGTTTCTACACACCTTAAGAAGCTCTGAATAGGTAATTTCATTTTTCCCAATCTTTCTCTGCTCCATCAAATCTAAACATTGATTAGCATGGACTATACTTTTCATTTTTGCACAGGCGCTTAAGAAACAGATGTATACTGGAAGAAGAGGATAGATGCCGTGATTCTCCCCAAGAAATTTCATGAAATTGCATGCCTGATGGAAATACAACTAGAAGAAATAAGGAAACTTGTAATGGAGATTAAAGAAAAGGAACTGTAGAAGCATCCATCGACAGACATTTTAATGTGATACCGGACAATGATAACCACATTAATGATACACCTATAAGTATAGCCATGCAGCAATAATTCAGAATTACACGAGAAAAGATTGTTGGTTGTTCTCGCTAAGTTAAATGAATCAACATCCAATGATACAATGAGGTAATACATTTAGAAAATCACTGCTTAACAATTTAACAAACAGAACATCTAACAAAAACCATTACATAAAATGCATACCTCCTCCAAGTAGCCTCCTCTACAAAGAGCTTGGACCATAAGAAAATAACATTTGTTATTCAAGCCAATCTCCTTTTCCACCATTAATCTCCATGTTTCCATGACGAACTGTACGGGGTAAGGAAAACATATTCCATCCGTTACTGCAAAGTAAGACCATTGCTGTCATCTTTCTTCCTTTCCAGTTTGTCAAATATTTATTAATATTCCCATTATCTATGTACTAAGATTAAATCTAGAGAAGAGAAAGGCATAGTGGATTCAACAGTAACATGCAGCTAATAAAATTACATGCTGAGCAGCTTACCAAAGGATCAGGTGACGTTGCACAGTAGTTAAGAATGTAGACGAAGTCATTCGCTTGTAACGACTGGTTTCCATTACCGAAGTCTAAAAGCAAGCTAGAAGCTCGACTTCTCTCACCTGACCGAAGGGCATCCACAATTTGAACTTGAAAGGACTTTGTTATTGGTTCTTCTCCATATCCGAAAAATACATTACCTGCATTCACAAGCCTTAGCTTAAGCTTAATATTGGATATACACAGAAACACACAGAGTCAAATACAAACTTAGTCTGCTGATATCAATTTCATCAGTTAAATTAAAAAAAAAAACTTAAAATAATCGAAGAGTTTGGCTAAAGAACCAGTAATAGTTGTAAGAGTTCTGCATAATCCCAAGCTTCTGATCAAATTTCTTCGTCCCTGCAACAACATTGATTAACTAAACAATAATATAGAACAATGAACAAAATTTCCATAACTTAGAATAAAGATATATATACATTGGCAAATAGAAACATCTGATTCATCAAATAAAAATACGTACAGGTTGAAGTTCACCCGATTTGAATCTACACAAGGTGCCTGCGATTAAGCGCGAAGGAATCCTCATTCCTTTTTCTGTTACGGTATTGAATGAAGAATTCGGCTTTTCATATGGTTCTCCTTCTAGGGTTTAAGCATTTTTTTTTTGAAACATTAGTAGAAAAGCAAAAGAAATAGGCTTATCAAATTTATTAATTTAAATATTTGATAATTAGTGGTTTGAATCAAAATTAAAAATTTTATCTAATAAAAGTTTTTTAAAATTAATATTTGATATAATAATTATAAATATTTTTTTTCTCTTAATAATTATCAAAAATCTTCAAATAATAATATTTTTTGTTTTTTTATTCTCATACATTTATTTTTTTATTTAAATTTAATAATAAATTAAATTATATTAAAAATAATTATATAAATAATAAATTAATATATAAATTCTTCAAATATGTTTATTATTGCTATATTTAAAAAATATTTTATAATCTAATTAATATTGATAGATATAAAATATTTTTTTTGAACTGTAATAGATACAAGATATTGATAATTAATTAATTATTCAAACAAACATCAAATATAATCATGTTTTTATGTCACTTTACTTGTTTAAATAATCGAAAATATTACATTGCCTTGTTTTGTTTATTTTGTAGCAATGTGAAATTACAATGTTTGGTGGAGGATATAATATTGCATGAAAGTAAATTTTACCAATTTATCATTGTAATATATATTTTTTAACAATTTGAACTTCCTATATTAAATTAAAAATATTTACATAAAAATTCATAGAACTATTTTTACACAATCTAAATTTTGCAAAAACTTTTATAATATATTATTAATGTAAATAATATACGAAACAAGGAAAATACTTTGATACACGTTCTAAAGCCATAAATCATAAATCACAATTTAAATATTTTAATATTTTATTAAATTTGAGGTTTATGGTTGTGATTTATGGTTTAAGCGAGTAAGGACCTATCGGGATCGAGTTAAATTGTCATCCCTAATGACATTCTCACAATTTTACCTAAAAAAATACTATTGTTGGGAATAATATGTTCATGCCTAGTGGGAATGATGGCAAACCAAACATAAGAATAAGATTCTGAAAAAGCTTATTACCCCCGATATTAATTTTTTCCGCAAACCAAACACACCATTGCTCTTTTTTCATCATTATTTGATTGACGATAAAATTAACCTTAGTGCGGGTAGTCGATCACTGATACTCCTTATTTTTCATTTACTTTTTTATTTTATGTCATCGCTTCTCCTTTTTTTTAGTTTTTAATAACTCTGTATTTTGGCACGTTTTCGGTCTTCTTTGTTGGTCGTTTTATTCGTTTATTTTTTTTAGGATTGAATTTAGCACTGTCTCGAATGATCAAGATTGTACCTATTTGTTATCTTGTTGACCTTTACTTCATTGGACCCTCAATTTAAATTTGGATATGTGATTTGCTTTCGTGGTTAGTTTTCTCACGACGCTCGGTTTTGATTCGCGATTGTCGGTGCTCTTTAAATAGTTTGATCTCATTTTGTAGTTCGTTTGCTAATGCAGTCATATGTGTTTGTATATGAGATTAAGAATTTGGGTGATTGACTTTTTCAAACAAAAATTTCTACCCTTTTTGGTGTCATATCTATGGCTCAATACTAAATAATTATATTTAGGGCTTAAAGTCAGAATATAAGATGTATAGTTTGTTTTTTAAAGTTTAAGACTCAATTTCTTAGTTATGGAGGTGGAAATAGTTTCCAAACAATTGATCAAATTCACTTCTCCAGCGCCCCCGTCATCTTAGAACACACATGCTTTCTTTTTTGGATCAGTTCCTTCAATTTATTTATGTTCTTATGGTCCTCTTTTATATGAACCAAGAAACGAACATTTCATCGGCTGATATCATTGCCAACAAATCCAGGGGGGCACAATTGCTTAAGGAATGTCTATCGGAAACCTTACCTCTCTTTTATCCGTTCACCGGAAAGATCAAGGACCATCTTTCCATCGATTGTAACAACGAGGGAGCTTACTGATTCGTCTTATGTTCCTCGGCTCCTCTCCGAGGGATCTAGTTGGACCACACCGAGTGAAGGAGGTTATGTAGCCATGATACAAGTCACAACTTCCGCATGCGGTGGCATTGTTATTGGCGCATGTCTGTCGCATTGTTAAAGATTATTGATTTTTTTTAAAATTAATAAATTTCTGAAAATATCACTAATAACACAGGGATATGAGTCAATCGATCTAAAATATTAATAGATTTAACAGTCAGCTTCAAAAGGATGAATTGACTACGTATAGGAGTTTAATTTTGTGCAAAACTCCAAGGTCTTAATTGATTCCTCCCTCCCCCCCCCCCCAAGTTTGAAGGCTTTATTGTACCCTTAAACCTAAAAAATCATCATTGTTCACAAACATAACACTTACGATTGACGATGATTGAAAGAAACAAAATCGGATCAGTACACAAATATCAAGCTTTTCTTTTACCCCTCAACAATTTTTGTCAAAATGAATATATATATATATATATATATATATGTTTTCAACAGCAAACAAGAAAATGGTATTGAAAAATTTCATGCAAAAAGAGTCCGGATCAAGCATTAAGAACAGGGAACCGGTGTTCTGGCCATTTCGGATATGCACGTTTGTATAAACTCATACAAACAGTGTCATGTTGCTGAAGATCCCCATTGAATATGCATTTCATTGCTCCTGAAAAAACAAATTGAACAAAAATTAGTACTCAAGCATTCTACACAAGATTCATGCTGGAACACAAGTATATTTGATAAAGATGGCCATATAGCTACAAATGCATATTTGATAGCAATTACGTACCATGGGTACCAACAGGTTCCTTCACTCTACCACGACGATCACACTTGGTCCACACTTCTACTGGCTGCAACCAAATCCAAATCAAGAATGTGAATTAGTTTAGGTAACACTAACATTCATTTTATCGCTTGTAAAGGTTATCCTACCTTGAACCATATCACATCCTCCGGATTATGGAACATATACCGTACTATAGCCTTTAACTTGGATACCCTTTGAGGATAACTGCATTAAGATATAATCCGAATAAACAAATCCAAACTACAAAAATCATTCCCATTGAATATAAACCAGTAGATCCTAGTATAAGGAACAATATATGAACAATTCAATAATTTCATCACCCAAAAAAAGAAACCATACCCAGTTAATATAATCTTCTTCAAAATTATTCTATCAGGGTCAACACTTCTCAAGGAACCAACGGCAGCAACTACAGGTGTGCCTCCTCCTCCTGCACCCTTGAGAACTATCAGAGGGAGATGTAGGAAAGATATTGGAGCATATATTGAGGCTATTGAAAAACGCCCCGCATGAAGAAACCTTTCCATCTTGTGCTTGTCTGAATTAATATTGTCGGTTGAAAATATCGGTCTGAAAATAACCAGAGAGATTTCAGAATTTTGGTGAAGTGTCTAAATCAGTAGAAAGGTATAAAAAGACAATTACCTAGCAACAAACTGGCGGAAACCAACATGAAATATGAGCTCTTCCTTAGCTTTAATAGGAGCATCATAACTATCAACCTTCTTTATACTACCAAAAGAATCATATTAGAAAAGAAAAATAAATAAGGTGAATTGCTCTTACTCATAACCAGGAAAGTACAAACAGGAATAAATTTTTGAAAGATACCTAAAATGAACCACAGACATCTTAGACTCGTGTTGCAGGAGACCACATAATATAACAGGTGCTGTTCTAAAGGCTGCACACAATTTTGAAGCAACATGACGAGGTACATCCTTGATATAAAGCTTTGCATATGAACCAGCTGGTGCACACTCATCTCTTCCTTCTTGCTTCATTTTTACGGCTTTTGCAATAACATGCTTCTGTGTCCTTGCAAAGTTATCAAATGCAAAAATTCTGGCATATTCTGGAGGCAGAGATTCCTAACAATAACCACATAAACTTTTAACAATTTCATAACATTAACCCAAAACATAGCTTATTAAAACTGTATCACAAAGAATTACTTTGGGGTCCCACGAGGATGTCCTAAAGGACTTGAGGCCTCTATATTTCGCAAATTGCTTTCTAGCAGGAACATCTAGTGGAGTGTCCACTTCATCTGGAAATTCTGAAATTAACATTTAACCAACAATATATTAGCATCTACATTAAAGGAGGTGCTCATACAAAGCGATTCTCAGAACAAAAACTCTAGAACTCATCCAGAAAACATAAATACCCTCATCTTCAGCATGTGCCTCTTTTATTTTTTTAATCTCATCCTCTATCTGTTCCCTTGTCAAATTCTCCCCTTCCTGCATGTAGAAAAGGAAAATTATTCACATGCTGAAGATTTAAAAGAAAATGATACAACATTGATGACACGTGGAGCAAGTATATGGCATCAAAGAGACACACCATCATCACCGAATCATTTTCAGTTTCTTCATCAGTCCCTTAAGTACAGGGAAGCTTGATCTTCCTCAAAGTCTGGATTATTGGTGCCTTCTTGACTAGGAAAGCCACTTTCTCCTTCATCCAATACCATGCCCTCACCATCATCATCCCCCACACCAGAATCCTCTTCATCTGTATCATCTATAATCCAAGCAGCCTGCAAGGCAGTAAGTGATTACAAATAGATCATTGTGCGTAAATATGTAATGAGAAACAGAAGTGTCAACAGAAACTGGCAAGAAAAATCAGACCTGATACTCAGAAGTGCCTCGAGGGAGAGTTCTTTTTCTCATCCTCTTTTGATTATGGTTTCTATCAGCCTCAGCCATTTCTGCCTCTGTGGGCCATGTCTGTCATAATAAAACAACAGCATAAATAGCACCCAACATTCCCCGGAAGAATGTGTATGTGTCTACATACTGCATATTAAGTAATTAAAAAGAAAAATAAAACAATTACAAGCTAGTTAAGCAGATACAAAATCAGTGTGAAGGTTGGATAAAAAATCGGTAATGTTCTACCCCAAAATTCAACTTAATTCTTTATTACATGTATGCTGCAAGCATGGCAATTACTATTACTCCAAAAAGACCACATCTGACTACTAGTTGAAAGAAACAGTTAAAATGAGATGAAACAATATTAGGAAAGTTAGTATTGTATAAGAATGTGGAGGCCAAAGGAGTAATTTAGTTGATCTACATGGCAAAAAGTAAGCACTGAGGTATGACAGGGTAATAATAATAATAAGAGTTTGTTCAAAAATAATAATAATAATGAGTTTGTGAACATGATATTTAAAGCATTGATATCCAAGTTACCTGTTCTCCAGCAAGTGGATCTGGAACATTCTCAACAAGCAAAGGCTCCTGGCTTAATGGATCAGGAGTTAGGGAACGAATGACCTAGAATCAAAGAAGCAGCAATTAAACGTTAATTAACCACTTCATTGCTACCCAGTACACAAAATAAAGGCTTTTCTTGCTACTGAAATAGTGACAAATTCTCTTAAAACAAAAGGAGTACCTCAACATCTTGAATGTCGTCAGAATCCATAGCATTATGATCTTTTCTAGCATTTAAAACAAAAGAAAGATGTTGTGCCGTAAACCGGCCCATTTCTTTGTATATCATGTAAAAGAAATTCTTCGTAGAACAAGCATATTTGGTCGGTTGACCAAATTGCTTATTTTTATTCCCTAATTTTCTTTAGGTCATGAGTTTCAGATCTATTAGGAATACCCCTTCCTTCTCCCGAGAGTCACATTCCCCTCCCCTCTAGGTAAGATTAGGATTAGAATTAAGATTTGTTAAAAAAAATTCTTCCTAAACTGTTTTGCAGGAATCATCTATTCATGTTGACATGGAGGGTCATCCTCGTGTGACTCGCCGGAGTGATTGAACCCTACGAGCTGTGTTCCGAAGCTTGGAACAAAGAACAGTTGCCATATGTTAGGAATACTATACATATAACATGAAGTCTGCCATTTCTTTTTTTTTTTCACCATTCTGAAATATAAACAAAATGGGTTGCCTGACTTACGTCAAAACAAGAAACACTCTATAGAAAACAACATTCAAATTGTACTTAATTCTCTGCTTCTCATTCGATGGAAGAAATAATGTATGTTGCCATGCAAAAATTTCCACTACTTCAATTGCAGTAAATACCCAAAAGTTAGCTTTGAAACACCAGAAATGGCAAAAATAATATCTACATTACCTAATAAGAATGTAATCAACATACAAAAAAAGAGGCCTCTAATCAACGTGTACAAAATCACAACATAATTCTTTATCAAAAGAATGTAGCGTGCCGTTATCCCTGAGTTCCTATTCTATGTAAAAGTTCAAAGAGGAATGGCCGAAACAATTTGTCTGCCAGTTTTTGAAATTCGAGAACAGAACATGAAAAATAATAATACCGAGGACAGCAAGAAAAGTCTGAAATATGTTCTTATTTCCTGCATTCCGACCTCGAGAACCTCCATCTTCTTCCCGTATCTGTTTCTCCTTCCCATTAAGTAACCATCGAAATAGTCGTCAATGGATACCCACTTGTCCACCTTAGGTACAGAAGCCTTGGATTGGACATCAACCTGACGTCCCAGCTTAAATATTGTGAAAAAAGCAGCAGCCCAGTCATTGAGAACTCTCTGGAAACCCAAACAAAATCTTTGTTTAGTTGTTACTGATAAACCAACTAGTTAAATCATCCATTAACTGTCGTTTCCACTTTTAGAGGCAAGTTAACATACCTTGAAGGTGGCCTGGTCAACTGGATTGAACATTTTAAAGCAGTCTTTTATTGTGGTCGTACTATCTCCATAGATCTGCCACCCAACGTACAAGTATTGCTATTAATGAGATAAATTCACTTTAGTTATTGATTTTTCTGTGGAGAGAGAGTTTGCAATTCAAATACCTCAAAGGTGAATGACATGGGAACTCTTACAACATCATACATGTAATCCGTTGCTGCTCCATGTGCCAGATACCTGAAACCGGTAACGTTCATATATTAGCGGGGTTGGACCGGTGATCACTCAGCGGTTCCACTGGTATGACGGGTTCAACCGATTGGTAACATCATCCCCCTCAAAGAAAAAAAAAACTAAATGCTACATACTACTTTTAGAGGACAGCTATGAGAGAGAGAGATAATGAAGCTGTAAAATGATTAATTGCCAATGCCAAAAGTTTTATTGTAGACTGATCCTATCGCTCACATTCTTGGAGTATTATAAGTAGATATTATGTGCTTAGTATAACTAGCATGACTTATCATCATTGCTTCAAGTATAAGAATACAAACCCGACAGAACCTCCACCAGAACCAATCATGCAACGCTTGTGGCAATGAACATTATTCAGCTCTTCAAGCAACAATCTCATTTGTTGTGAAGGCAATCCGTCTGGGGTTCTGTTTTTGTGGTCATGTGGCATAAATAGTGCTTACACGAATTAAATAAAAAAAACAGAAGTGGGTCATATAGGCAACATAACTGTCCTACTTCTAAGAGAAAAGCCAAGTACAAAAAGCATAAAGCAATATTTTATACAGGATTTGACATTAATTTTCGGTTTTGTCATATATGGATGCATACTGAACCAACAAGATTGATTCCTCTTCACAATAGGTAAAAGAAATATTCCTTTTAGTGAATCTAAATATTTTCTAGAAGTTTCAATATCCAAAAAGAGGTACTTTATGCTGCAAGCATAGAAAATAATAGCTTAAGGGTTGCACAATAGTAAAGGAAAAATCAGTACTTGAAGTAAAAAGGAAGAACTGTTAACATGCGATTCATGCTCACTCACCTCCATTCCAGAGTGTACATTAATCCATATGTGGGGATCAAATGATATGGCAAGTTTCCGCATGATTTGGGTCTCAGGCTCACTAAAAGGAGCAGTTCCAGGATTCTCTTCATATGGATCATAGTCCTATATACAAACAAATTTGAATGAAAACCTCATCATGTAAATGGAGATACAACTTACACATAAAACAGTAGTAAGAACTATATCAAAAAGGATTTGCATGAAGAAAAGGGAGACATGATGAACCTTCTCCTTCTTTCCCCAATCTACACTCCAATTCCTATTAAGATCAACTCCTCTCCCTGCCAAAGAAACCCAATTTAAACATTTCAACTTCTTATCACAAGATCATAGATACTTTATATCGTTGAGATAAAATTGAATTACCATTTCTCCTTTCACAAAGATTTCCTGCTTCAACAAGCTTCCGACCATTCAGATTCTCCATTGGCACTATCTGCAATATCATTGGATGTTAGCACTCAAGTTATAAATGGTCTGTATATTGTATCTCTCAAGCAATCTAGCATCACATGCTCGTCCTCCTGTAGCAAGCTCATAGTTGAAGTTTAAGTAAACTAAATTTTCAAAAACAAGTCATCTCACTATACAGAAGCCCAACAAAAGCCAGGAATGTACTTGCACGTAAATAAAAGTAACCTTTATTACAACATTCTCAAGGGTACCATTTAAGGAAGCTCAGTCCATTTTCGGTAGAAACTGTTCTTCACTTAAGATTGACAAGATCCGCAATGCCAGTTCAGAAGTAATAAGCTCCCGTCCATGCTGCCCAAAACTCTGGAAGACAATGAATAATCTGTCAAGAACACCAGCAATTACTAACCTGAGATCATATATTAACTACATACAAGATAAGAAAAAGGTGAGCATATACATTGATTGTATACAAAAATTTAAGCAGTGGATTCGATCTGTTACAATCTTTAATAACTACAAAAACATCAATTGTTCTTGCCATACAAAATACTACCAAAATATGATTATGCAGGAACTTACAAGAAGGATCCGGAACTTGGATTTGTCATCACTGTCTGTCCTACTATGGCAATAAGTAACAACAGTTATCTCTGACTTGTACCCTTTGTTTCTACCCCTAATTGTTTCCACCTGTTTATGGTATGAATAATATAAAACCAAATTCTCACACAAAAATTGTTTCCAAATATATAAAGATGTAGTTCACCTACAGTGAGTTTGTCAGGGTGTCGATGCACCAAAGACTTTATTTGTTCAATCAAAGCATCACTGCAGAACAGTATAAAAGTAAATTAAAACAAGAAACAAGATAACAAAACTCAGAACTACAAAGTTCAACGGTGCTTTTTAAACAAGGATTGAAAAGAATAACTGCATATTTTTGGTTTCTGAGCTAGATTCTTCAAACCATTTCAACAATCTAAACTAATATAACTACTTTGTTGTCATGTCTCTAGATCTAAAAAACCAATCAACTTAAAAAAGTATGGAGAAAAGGTCAAAATCCGACATTCAATTATATTATTGCAGATTTTACCAGGCCAAATTAATCTCAAAACAGCGATGGTATCATGTAATTCCCTAAACATAGCCTGGGCAAACCTATTTACCTTAGCTGGAGGTTTAAGGCTTCGAATTGCTGCTTAAAAGGAAGATCAGACGGTCAATTCACTACAACAAGCTAAGTAAGAATCAAGAAGAACATATTTTGTTAAAGAAATCTCCCTACTTGAATCATCACGAACACATTATCATAGAGATCACTCTACTCGAATCCGCTAAGATTTCACATTGTTAGCTGTATTTTCAAGCTTATCCATTTCACGCTCAAATTTGCAGAAATCTCCCTATTTCACGCTCAAATGCTAAGCTTGATCCAAATTCCAAAGGACATAAATTAGACGATGCTATATTTTTCATGATAAATCAAAATCCATAACAAAAATTACAAATCTTTTGATCGAAATTGAAAATTTTTTAAAATGTAATAAGTTGAAGAAAAAGAGAAAATCATGCCTGGAATGGTAAAGATCCCTGTTGATGGGAGTAGAAGAAGGTTGAGTGAGATCAGCACCAGCACCAGCGTCGGCGTCGGCGTCGGCGATAGCAATAGAGGGAGTTGGCAAAGAAGCAGAAACGGAGAGGAGAAGAAACCAACCACCCATCGCCGATAATATCAGGAGAATAACGCTAGCAGGCTTCTGTGTTATTTTCCATTTATGTTTTCTGGGAATATATATGGCAAAATGACTGGACTTCGCAGTTTTAGCTAATTAATTTTTGTTGAGAAGCTAATTCACTCTGCTTGGAGAAACTCAAAATTAAGAGGCGTATAAGATACTATGAATTTAGTTGGACAAATTTGTTAATGTTATAAATTATATATTTTTATTTCTAGAAATAATCAAATTATAATATCTTTATTTGATCTGAAATTTTAATTGTGCTAAAATTTATTTCACCGATAAAATACAATTTCACTTTTATGTTTATAAATTTGGTTGTTTTATGATAGATCTATATATTAAATTGAGCAAGCACATTTGGCTAGTGATAGCAATTTAATCTGAATTCGATCCGAATTTGATTCGATTCGGAAAAAAATTAATCCATATTTGATCGAAAAAAGTCTGAATCCAAAAAAAAGGTTTGAGTCCTAATAGGAAGTGGATTAAATATGGACATTGCCATGATCTGATTTGAATCCGATTCAAATCCATATTTCATCCGAGTTCGATCCAAGTCTGATCCATATATGAATCCGAATAAAAACATTTAAAACTCTTAGATTTAAAAAATATAGATATATATTGAAATTTTAATTAAGTTGAATTGAGATTAGGTATATTAATATATATATAAATTCTAATTAAGTTGAATTGGAATTATATATATTGAAATCTTAATTAAGTTGAATTGAGAATATATATATTTAGTATATATATATATTGGAATCTTAATTAAAGTTAAATTAGGATTATATATATTAATATATATTGAAATGTTAATATAAGTTGGATTAAGATTACAAAGGCAATATAAAAGTATGAAAAATCTAGCAGTCATCAATGATTTTTGAAAAAACGCTCTAAATAGTTTAGAGTTTTATATGCTCGTTTCAACCAGGTGAACTACGTAGAGGTCATAGTATTATCGTTGCGGTTTAGGAATCGACATCGTGATTGGGTATCTATCTTCTCCAAATTCAGAATTTTAAATTTTAAACAAGTAATTCTTCACCCTTAATCACCCCGATTCGTTTGATGAAAATTATTTATTATTTATATTTAAAGATATTTGTTTGAGTTGTTACTTTAAAAAAAGGGGAAAAATTAATTGGATTCATACTTTCGAATTTGAATTTGAATTTTAGATATTTTATTGAATCATACTCGAATTTATATAATCGGACTTGGATTTTTTGGAGGTCCAATTATTAATTGGATTGGACTTGGACTTTATAAAAACCGATCCATTGACATCCTTACATTTGGTCGGTTGGTCAAGCTGTTCGTCTTTATTCCCTTATATTCTCTCTTTTCTTTTCAAGAGTCTCTCTTCCTCTCTTTTATAGGTAAGATTGGTATTAATTAGAAAGATTAGTATTAGAATTAGGAATTTGGAAAAAAAATGTATATTAAATTATTTATATTATTATAATAACTTTTATTTATTATATTATATTTATTTTAATTTAATTTTTATTTAATAAATTTTTTTCTGTCAAAATTTTTGTGGTTCAAGGTGTTTTTGCCTGAAAAGGCAAAATTACCACGATATTGTGGTTTAATTTTTTTCTCTCAAAATATGGTTTTTCCTTGTTTAATTCTAAATCTGTGGTGGATTACTGTTCAAGGCAGAAGTCGGATTGAACACAATCCGAGTTTGAACAGTGTTTTTCCAGAAAATACAACCAAAGTCTGATTTTAGCTTGAAGACGGATTGAACAACATCCGACTTTGAACCGTGTTCATTACTTTTACTGTTCAAAGATGGATTACAAGTAGTCCGACTTTAGTAGTTTAATCTGAACATGAAAAAAAATAATGTTCAAAGACGGATCGAACACAATCCGACTTCTAATTTGCTACAACAAACGACCATATTGTTGGAAATAAACTTGAAGGGACCACATTGTTGGAAAAAAAAAATTAGAGAACCATATTTGGTAATTTTGCCTGAAAAAGAAAAAAAATTCATTAGCTATAATATATTTTTTCCCGATGAATAAGCAGTTATTACTATACGTCTAGTTAAAAAACTTAAATAAACTTAGTTGGATAAAAAAGAGTACATATGATAATAATGGAAAATTCTACAACGCTTGACGAACACCGCTAATCACCACTAACGATGAGCACCATTAATTTAATTTACAAAAATTAAAAATCTAAATGACTCAATGTATAATTATAAATTAGTTAAAAATCTAAAGCTAAATTATTTAAAATAAAATATTAATTATATTATTTTCCTTAATTTTTTAAATAATTGGATCAAATAACAACCCCTAAATTAAAAAAAAAACCTAAATATTTTTTCCTTGCCATCGAAGCAGTCGCCGATGTTAGCATCTTTCGTCGAAAAGATAGTCCCCACAGTGCCTCCCTCCTTACGTGGCCGTCGTTACCCGCCGTTCGCGCAGCCAATTCGGTAAGGTAAGATTTCTTTATTGTTGTTTTGTTTCGGACTTGTACTGTCGTCCAAGCCATCACCGGCAAGTGTCGCCTCACCGACATTTGCCACTTTCACCGACAGTGGCGGTGACTGCCCGTGTGCGGTGACCACCATCAATTTCTGGCTTTCCCTAATCCCTTAGTTCCCAAACCCTAACCCTAATTTTCAGTTAGGCCAAATCTAGAACTCTAATTCTCAAATCGAGTACCCTAATTCCTAAATTAGAATCCAATTCCCAAAATAGAATCCTAATTTCTATATTAGAACCCCAATTCCCGAACCCAATTCTGAATTCCTAAATTAAAACCCTCCTTTCGTACCAGTACGTTGTTTTATGTGTGTCAACACGCGAGTAATCTTGTATCGGTACAAAAATTGGTCACTTGAAATTATTTCCAAACTGATTACCGATACTCTACTATACCGTACCGGTACGCTCTGTTTAAATTTTGGAATTTTGTGTTCAAAATAATATATGCAGACTTAGATTTTATCTTTTTAACGTAGATGATGGATCTAAACTTAACGTAGATGATGAAGTGTAAGCATCATATCGACATGAATTCGGACAAGACAAACAACGAGGTACATTTATTATAATTAACTAAAATCTTAATAATGTTTAATTTCTTTTTATCGGTATATATTACCTAAGATTATTGTTAATTATTTATTTATTTTATATGCATATAGGAAAAAGCTGAAGTTGAGGAAAAGATAAGAACTCCTTATCAGAGTGATCACAAGTTCGAGGCACTCACTCATTCGGTGCAAAATATTGAAAAGGAATTTGTGAAAATGAATGGTCAATTCAAAAAATTAAATGGTCAATTTGAAAAATTAAATGGCCAATTTGAAAAATTAGTGACCATATTAACACTGAGTAATGTTAAAAGTTCAATACAAGATGGTGATTTAGTAAAAGGAGAAGGTATACATAGTCGATCATTAAAGGATGATGCTTTAAATAATAGATCAGAAGAGACTAATTTACATAGCGATCCATTGAAAGATGAGGGTTTAGAAAATAAATCACACAAGGAAGAAGGATTAAGTACCGCATCATTGAAGGAAGAAACCGAGAATCGTATTAAAAAACCGAGTTTGTCTCCATTTATTAATTATGATCCTAATTATTCTTCTCCCTCATTAGAACCTATTGGTAAAAGAAAACTTGAAGTTAATTCTGAAGACAACATCAAAACTGACACTGATGGTCATCTAAAAATTCCTAGCGAGGTCTTTAACTTTCAATTTAGTTCTTATCGATTTCCTAGTCAATTAGTTACGTTGAAAGAAACTCCAATGATTAAAAAAATGGGGCCTAAAATGTCTATTGGTACAAAGGCTTTGTCAAAGAGTAAAGACTCTCAACAGAAAAAGAGTGTGAGATGTTCGACTGCATGTTCTGATTTTACTGATGATCTGAAGTCAAAAGATATGACATCGAAAAAAGAGCTCGAACTTCTAAAGTGAATACAAATGTATGTATAAATCATTATTTATTGGTTATATTTCATCTTAAACTTTGATATTATTTGTTTGCTTAAAAATAATTTTTGCCTTATGATATGTAGATACAGGAAAAAATCACAAAATTTCATGCTAATGGAGAAACATCGAAGGTTGAAAATTTTGAAAAAAAAATAGTAGTAACATGATGAAAAGTATATATTTTTTGTAGTAAGGTGAAATTTGAAAGAAATTATGTACAAATATTTCATTGGAGTTGAATATTTGATCAATTACTTTTTAATTGTGCAAGTTAGAAAAAAACAAGCTTTATAATTTTGAGATTGAATAAGGATTGCAAGATTTATTCGCAAAAGCTCAAATCAAATTTAAAACAAGAAAGGTGTAAACTATAAACACGTTTTTTAATATTGACATTTAATTTTCATGTTATTATCATTTTTAAGAGTTAAATGTTTTTCATGCAGTATAAATATGAGGTAGGTGATTTGTTATCAGAAACTGTAAAAGAAACTGGTATGATAGTTGATGCGTACAAGCAATATTTGAAGTACTTAACGCCTGAAGAACGTAGAATTTGTACGAATATTGCTACTTGGAATGATATATCCAACACTTTTTATATGGCCAAAAATAATAATTTGGACGTTGGCAATGCTCGTATTATTTTTTTCTAGAAAAATGGTTATCTTATTGGGTATTATAAATTAAATTATTAAAGGGTAAATTTCACTAGAGGTCCATTTTTTAGCCATGTTCTATTTTGGTCACTCATTTTGAAAAAAAAGGCTATTCTTGCCACTTAAGTTTTCGATCTATTTTAATTTGGTCACTGTACCGTTAACACCCGTTCGTTTGATGACGTGACATGTTAGTCAAAAGGGTTAATTTCTAATTTGACTCCTGAACTTTAAACAAAATATTAATTTGACTCCTAAACTCTATCAACCTCACTTTTAACCCACAATATCGCTACTCCGACCACCTTATTTGGTAGGTGATGGCTCCGACCACCTCTACCTCCTTCTCCTTCTTTCGACCCTTTCCTCCTCCTTTTCCTTCTATCGCAATGTGCATCAAATGCTACTGCAATTGGTATGGTAAAAACTCATCAGAAACCCTACCGGACATTCATATTTGCCTTTTTACAGCATTATTTTAGACCATGGTATAAACTATAAAGTACGCGCTTGCAACTTCGATCTCGGTGTCAAGCCTAAATATACGTATCTGTAAAAAAATTTGACTAATGATTAAAGAAATGAACATTGAAAAACAAAATGGTACATAAATGGCGTTTTTTTGACAAATACATAAATGGGAGTTAGGAAATAGATTATGGTGCAAAAATGGTTACTTTTTGCCTAAAAGTTGGCCCATTCTAGCTTCCCATTTGCCACACTTGTGCAAGGTTACCACTCTATATTTGGAGCGTCCTCTAGGAAATCCAGTGCTTTGTCGACGAAGTACATGCACAAATTCTTCTTTGGTTAGGTTACTCATATGTTGTACAACAAAAAAGAATCTTCCCTTTTTGTAACCATTGTGATTTCCATCGCAATAAATTAATAAAGAAAAGAAAAAAAGGTATTCAAGATAATATTTCTTTCTCACGAGGCTTTCACTTGCTTCAAGTCTTCTTCATAATCTTGAATATTGAAATTTATGTCAGCCTCCACTACCCGAAACTTGATTGCTTCTTTGTCGTATGTTCTGACAGACATTAGAGAAAGTTATATTTTTTTTAAGACTTTTCCATTTTTCTTTGGAAAATTGAAAAAATAAATGATATTCAGATTTGAAAGCTCACCGAGCAGCTACATATGTTGTGTCAAATCCACCTAATACATTATATAATCACAGGCAAAATAAGGAAGAAGAAAAAGAAGACTCATCTCAAAATATTCATGGCAAAAAAGACTGTCAATTACCTAAATAAGTTTTGATCTAACGGCCACGATCAAAAGGAAGCACCCTTCCAACTGGCCGCGTGAGGACACACACGGGCGGTCCGTCTCCCACTCGCGCGTGACGTCCACGCACAGGACCCTTCAGATACCAAGAAGACACGTGGCATGATCTGGTACAATCTTTCTCGTTTTCATATCACATCTGAGCCACCCATGCAACAAGGCATCCTAGCCGTTGGATCAGATCTGATCCAAAGGCCAGGAACAAATCTGACCAAAATGACTCTCTCCAGGCCGGCACCACTCCGTCGTACCACCAACTCAACCACCGCGCTCAGAGAACGTGCAAAACACCAAAACAATGGATTATCAGTACCCAAATCAAATCAAATGTATTTTTCATGTCTTATTTTCAACCAAAACTCAGATCAGAGCAGAATATATGTAAACGAACCAAAATATGTAAAAGTCAGTCTTTCTAGTTTCCAGAAAAAAAGAGAAAAAATAAAAAAAGTTTTTTGAGTGGTAATCTCCTCTTCCCATTCTATTTTCTTTCGCATGCAAATATATCGAAAAAAAGAATAATAGTATAAATGAGGGAGGCTTGAAGTTTACCCTTGGTCGTCTCGTCTTTCTTCCTCCGTTGATAAGCCCTTATAGGGGTGAATCGGAGTAAGATGCTGACGTTAAAAAGGGGGTGGCCGTTTCGAAAGTTTTTTTTTTAAAAAAGAAAATGGTTTCAGGTTTCTTTAGATCTATGAAAGGACGATTGGTTTTCCTAACATCAAAAGGGAGATTTGACTTCTTTACGGTGAATGGGTTGTTTTGGGTTGGTCTAAGGCTTTGCCGACGCCGACTAGCGGCGGCCGGCGACGGAATAGACAGTGGCAGGTGGCCAGTTTCTGGGTTTAATCCCAGAGGGGGATGAATGTTTGATGAAAAAATAAAATGGGAGGGTTTATTTTTTGAACCAGATTTTAAAATGGCCAAAAAGGGTCAACGTTTTTCCGGTTAAGTCTTTTTATATGGACCTAAATTTCCAAAAAATGGCATAATCATAGTTTAAGGACTTCCACGTTTCTGATGTTTACGTTTTGAGTCTGCCTCTTGGGTAAATAACACAACGATCCTTCTTTGTTTAGAAATCTTTGCAATCTCGTCCCTGGATTTAACTAATTTAGTTTTTAAATGGAAGAATTACTCTCCAAGTCATTCCGCGTTTTTGAACTTTGCATTTTGAGTGTGCCCCTTGGTCATATTACACATCTGGTCCTTCCCAGTTTATTCCAGTTTTTGAATAAGTCCCTAAATTGTATTTTTATTACCTTTTAATTTTTGTTTTCTGTTTTCTTTATTTTTCATTTCAGTCCTCTTTTCATATCTAAATATTCATGTTTTTTTATCATGTTTTTTATATGTTGATGTGGCCCTTTTGTGTTTTCATGTGTTTCTTTTATATATTTCATATTCTCATGTTTTTTATATATATGTTTAGTTTATGATGTTATGTGTTTTTATATTTTTGTTCGCTTGTTCGTATTATACATGTTCGATTCACGTTTTTTAGTTGGCTCGTATATAACATGTTTTTGTATTTTAGCATGTATTGTATGTTCTCTTTGATTTTAGGTTACGCGTTAGTGTGTTTTCTTTTGTCACATATAATACCATGTTTTTATTTTATGTATGTAAATTATGTCACGTGTTAAGCATTAAATACATGTTCGCTTTTTTTTTTTGCTTTGCTTTATTAGTATCGTGCCATGTTACATGTATGACAAGTATATTTTGCATTAGGTTTTTTATATTTTAAGATGTATACATGTGTTCTAGCATGCTTTACTTTTGTTTTGGCATTTTAGATTATATGTCAAGAATGGATGATATTTGCTACATATTAATGTCATGTTCTATTTCATTTTATTTTAAGCTGTGTTTTCTTTTTAGCATGTTGCGTAGGTTTAGTTAGTTTAATATCATGTTATATGTATATCATGCATATGCTAGTTATGGTTCTTTTTAGTGTGTTTAAGCGTTCTTAGGTTTAGTTAATTTAGCTTTGGGATCATGTTTTGTTCTTGTTCATGCCTATATTTCGTTTTTATTGTTATGGTATGTTAGGTTTTTTGTTCATGTGTTTATGTGTTTTTATTCATTTTGTAATATTCATATTTTAGGTTTTTAATATCATGTAGATGTGATTTGTTTGTTTTATATTTTTGCTTCCTAAGATTGCATATCGATATATAAATTGTCAATGCGGTGTCCTTTTATCCGAGTGTAAACGGGGCCAGTATCAGGCGTAGTGATGGTAGTTGGGTGTTTACTCTCGGATAACGGGGCCTTTTAAATCTACTCGCACTTATAACCAAATTTCAAATTAATCGTCACTTTAATCCAGAAAATTTAATATTAATAAAGCGGTAATCATTAAAGTATCAATTTTGGGCGGTGTGGGGGTGCTAATCCTTCTCCATCCGTAACCGACTCCCGAACCCAACAAGTTTTCAAATCTCTGGTTTTATGGTGTCCGACCTACCTTAGTGGCCGGTGGCGACTCCAGTTTCTAAATAAAACGCGGTTTCTTTAAAACCCCACGGAAGACATTATTTTCAAAACAAAACAAAATAAAAATACGTTTTTTAGCGAAAGGGACATCGCTACAGATGGCGACTCTGCTGGGGACATTTTTTTGTTTATTCAAACAAAATAAAGTGAGTCGAGCTTTTTAAATAATTACCGCTTTACTAATATCAGAAGTTTCAGATTAAAGTGACTATTAAATTAACATTCGGTTATAATTGCGCGTTTAAAATTTGGCATATAAACCCGTCTTTTTTAAGTGGGGGGAAAACGCTAATGCTTTTGTGAGGATATCGTTCGTCCGTGTAGGCCTAGCAAGTACCTTCGAGGCTCGAGTACCTTATGCTTTCGTAAGGATATCGTTCCTTCGTGTAGGCATAAGCGAATGGGTCCCCCTGAATTAAACCCGGTTGAAATGAGCCTATAATGGTTGATGATCGGGGGCCTTGCTACTCTTAGTAGGGGACATCAAGGACAGTTCGGGTACCTCTTAGCACCAAAACTGCATATAGAGAACATAGAAACCCACCCTGTTAGAGCCATGCGGATAACCTTAGGTGTTTTAGACGGGATAAATAGGGTTGTTTTGTTTGTTTACCTTATTTAATTTGTCCTTTTATTTATGTATTTATTATTTTTATCCAGTACTAATGCATTTTTTGTGTTTTATTTTTATTTTTATTTTACACATACTTTTGTTGCATTATCATTGCATGCACATTACATAGAGGCGTTGATTCAAGTGGTTTGCCCGATTAGAAAATCTTTCATCATGGAAAAAAGGTGTCTTAAGAAGGACGACATCGATCCAGTCGTGCGACATTGGTCAGAGCTTAATAAACAGATCCGAGGTAACAATTTGTCGAGCAAGCGTGGAGTGCCAAAGTTTACACACGAGACCCTGATGGTGGACATACAACGAGTTGCAAGGTGTGTGAATGACTTAGCTACCGAAGCCGCGGCTCTCCGACCTTTCGTAACCTCGGACATGGAAGAAGCACCAAGGAATTGACAAGTACCTGAGGTAGTCTTTCTATCTATCTTACAACCTCCATAATTCGCATCCGAGTAAGCATGCAAACTAAAGGAGGAATCTCTAAGATACCAAAAGCCTAAACATGGAGTGTCTCTAAGTTATCTAAAGATTCTCTTAACGGCACGTAGGTGTGATTCTCTAGGACTAGCTTGAAATCTAGCACACAAGCAAATACTAAACATGACATTCGGTCTACTTGCGGTAAGATAAAGCAAAGATCCTATCATTGATCTATAAAGCTTTCTATCAACACACTTACCTCCTTCATCTTTTTCAAGCTTTGTAGAAGAACTCATTGGTGTGGCTTGAGGTTTCACATTCTCTAAGCCAAACTTCTTGAGAATATCCTTGATGTACTTAGCTTGATTGATGAAGATGTTATCTTTCCTTTGTTTGATTTGGAGCCCCAAGAAGAACGAGAGCTCCCCCATCATGCTCATTTCAAATTTACCTTGCATTGACTTAGCAAATTCTTGGCAAAACAATTCATTAGTAGATCCAAATATAAAATCATCAACATAAATTTGTATTAGTAAGATGTTTTTGTCTTTTCTTTTAATGAAGAGTGTAGTATCCACCTTTCCTTTATCAAAACCTTTTTTCAATTACAAAAATTTGACAATCTTTCATACCAAGCTCTAAGAGCTTGTTTTAAACCATATAAAGCTTTTGAAAGTTTGAAAACATGGTTTGGATATTTTGGATCTTCAAAACCGGGCGGTTGTTCTACATACACTTCTTCATTTATAAAACCATTTAGAAAAGTACTTTTTACATCCATTTGAAAGGGCTTGAATTCATGATAACATGCAAATGCAAAAAGCATTCTAATAGCTTCTATTCTAGCTACGGGTGCATAGGTTTCATTAAAATCGATTTCTTTTTCTTGAGTGTAACCTTGAGCAACAAGTCTAGCCTTGTTTCTCACTATGTTACCACTTTCATCTAGTTTGTTTCTATAAACCCATTTAGTTCCTATAGTAGATTTATTACTAGGCCTATCAATTAATGTTCAAACTTTACTCCTCCCAAATTGATTTAACTCTTCTTTGATATTTTTAGGCTCTGTGCATGAGATAAATGCAACAAAGTTACAAGTATCTCAAAGAAAAGATCTAGTGGTTACCCCTTTGGATGAATCACCCAAAATCTCACCACCTTTGACATAGTTGAACTCCCTTGGGTAGGTCATCTCTTTTTCCTCTAGAGTCATGTCCTTCAAGGCTTCTAGAGGTGGATCTTTTGCTTCTTCTTTAGATGGAATTTCATCTATCTTTGATGATTGTCCACCATTATTGGCTTCAAAAATACCTACATCATCATCATTACAAGAATCCTTCCTCGGAAGGAATTTATTATTGAAAACCACATAAATAGACTCTTAAACTACTAAAGTTCTCTTATTAAATACTCAATCGCTTTAGAGTTTAAAGAATATCCTAGAAAAATAGATTTATCATTTTTTGCATCAAATTCGCCCCAATTGTCTTTCCCATTGTTTAAAACAAAACATTTACATCCAAAAGGATGGAAATAGCTAATGTTAGGCTTTTTGCTTTTAAGAAGCTCATAAAGTGTTTTCTTTAAAATAATCCTAATCATTACTTGGTTGACAATATAACATGCAGTATTTGTGGCTTCCGCCCAAAAATACTTAGGCAAATTGTTTTCACAAAGCATGGTTCTAGCCATTTCTTCTAACGTACGATTTTCCTCTCAACAACCCCATTTTATTAAAGAGTGTGAGGAGTGGAAAATTATGGCTTATACCATTTGAGTTACAAAAAATTCTCAAAGCCTAGATTTTGAATTCGGTTCCATGATCACTTCTAATGTGAGAAATAAAGTGACCAACATCATTTTGAGTTATTTTTGAAAATGTGATGAATTTTCTAAAGCCTCATCCTTGGTACTTAAGAATAGAACTCAAGTACATCTAGAGTAGTCATCTACTAAAACAAATGCATATGATTTTCCACCCAAGCTTATTGTTCTAATAGGACCAAAAAGATAATGTGCATCAATTATAAAACTCTACATGTAGAAACATCATTAATAGGTTTAAAAGAAACTCTTTTGTGTTTTCCTTTTGCACAAGCATCACAAATTTTTTCATATGAAAACCTTATTTTTGGCAAACCTTTTACAAGATCATT
This sequence comes from Hibiscus mutabilis, assembly GCA_019671005.1. Classification (NCBI taxonomy): domain Eukaryota; kingdom Viridiplantae; phylum Streptophyta; class Magnoliopsida; order Malvales; family Malvaceae; genus Hibiscus; species Hibiscus mutabilis. Next base: position 19,821,324 of record CM033721.1, on the reverse strand, counting down.
TGAAATAAAATTTTCTAAAACACTCATGCTTGCATGCCCTAGTTTTCTATGCCATAGCCATGAATCATGCTCATCACTAGCAAAAAAACATGCATTTGAAATATGAATGTCATCTAAATGCACCATGTAAATGTTTCATATGCGATGACCAATAAGCACAATTTTTTTAGTTTCAATGTTGATAATTTTGCAACCATTTAAATCAAAAGGCACATTGAAACCTTTATCATAAAGTTGACTTATACTCAAAAGATTATGTGTTAAACCATTGACATATAAAACATCATAAATAAGGATAGAAGAGTAATTACCAATGGAACCAATTCCTTCAATGTGGTATTTGGAGTTGTCACCGAAAGTCACTACTCTTCTACTTTTTTGTTTTAGCTCCAAGAATCGACTCTTGTCACCGGTCATGTGTCTTGAGCATCCACTATCAAGGTACCATGAATTTACACATGTAGCTTTGGCCTTGTAGCAATACCCCCTACAAAAAAGATCAAGTCTTAATTTTTTGTACCCAATTCATTTTGGGTCCATGAGTATTAGCTCCCAAAATCTTGGTTCCCTTAGGAATCCAAGAAGCAATAGCACTAGTATTATTAGAAGTGATTAGTTCCTTAGGAACCCAAACAATCCTAATCCTCTTACCCTTGGAGGGCCTTTGGAAGCCTCTTTGTTTGTACCCTCTAAAGTTTCTCTTCACATAGTTGGGTATTGAAGAACTTATTTTTTCAAAACTTGATTTCCCAACTTTTCTTAGAGAAGTTTTGAGATCACCAACTTCCCTTTGGTGGTCATCATGAACTTTGGAAAGAAGGTTGTTCAAATCTTGATTTTTCTTCTCAAAATCATTTTGCTTTTGTCGTAAGTCAAGAACATTTTTTCAAGTTTCGAGTTGGTTTTAGATAAGGAATCATTTTGGTTTTTCAAATCAAAAATCGTTTTCTTGTTTTTCAAAATTGATTCTTTGTACTTTTTACCAACTCATCATATACCTCTTGTAACTCATCATCATAAGTTTCTTGAAGCTCATCAAAAGTAAAACCAAAGTTAGATGAGTTAGAGGTTACCTTAGGATCCTCTTCAAGTGCCATGAGACAAAGATTTGCCACTTCTTGCTCCTCTTCCTTGGATGATTCCTCATCACTCCAAGTAGAAACATGAGCCTTGAGCTTCTTCTTCTCCCCGAAGCTCTTTTTTTTGAGTTGAGGACAATCAGTCTTGATGTGCGCCAGCTTCTTACACTTATAGCATATGATTTGATCATTCTCTTCCTCTTTGTTCTTGTTCTTGAAATCCCTTCTTCGATGGAACTTTCATCCCCGGCTGGATTTCATGAACCGAGTAAATCGTTTGGCAAGCATTGCCAATTCTTCTTCATCATTATCTTTACTCAAATCACTCTCCTCTTGCGAAGCTCTGAGAGTAATTCCCACTTTCTTCTTCTCCACATTCTTTTCTTCTCATCTTCTCTTCATTTCTTCATGATTTCATGGTTAAGAGAGACCCCATGAGAGCGTCGAGCTTTAAGGTCTTGAGGTTATTGGCCTCAATGATGGCAGTTCTCTTTCTATCCCATGACTCAAAAAATGGAGTAGATGAGCTTCTGGACAAGCTTGTCCACTAGAATGACTTCTCTAAAACCTTTAAGATCGTTGACAATGACAGAGAAACGATCAAACATCTTGGTGATGCTCTCATCTGTCTCCATCTTGAAATTTTTGTAGCTCAAGTTGAGGAGTCCAATCTTGGTCTCCTTTACATCATTTGTGCCTTCATAGATAGTCTTGAGTTTATCCCATATCTTCTTTGCACATGTGCAAGAAGACATCTTGGAGTACTCATCCGGTCCAAGCCCATAAAAAACATGTACATAGCTTTATCGTTGAATTGTAATCTCCTCCGATCTTTATCGGTCATCTCTAGCTTGGACTTTGGGATCAACCGGTCACATTCTCTCTTCATAGGTATTGTTGGTCAATCTTACATTACATACCATAGGAGGTAGTCGTTGGATTTGATGAAGAGCCTCATTCGATTCTTCCAATAGGGATAGTTATCCCTATTGAAATAAGGTGGTTTGGTGATGGATTGAGACTCATAAAGGTTGTTGCCAGAAGTAGAGGCCATGTCTTGACTTCTAGTTGATTGAATCACTTTTGGATCGTCCCAAGGGGATCTGATACTATTTGTTAGGATGATCAATCAATTCAATTTGGCCAAGAGATGGTGAACTAACAATTTTAAAAATGAAGGGAATCAAATGGAAAGATAAAAATTTGTGACACAAGGATCTATAGTGGTTCAACCTTCTAACAAGGTCTACATCCACTACCTTAGCATCCCCCTAAGGATTTCCAACAAATTCACTAAGAATTTCTTCCCCTTTTCTATGCTAAGGAGGCAACCGTTACACAATCAAAGCTTTCTACCCAAAGCTTTGATCAAACTCTTTTTTTTACAAGAAAATAATGGAAAATGATAAATATCCTCTCAAAGGTAAGTAATTTGCCCCAATACAAGTTCACTCAACCCAAACTTGAAATAAAGAATTACAAATTTGCTCACTCAAGTGAGTTACAAGGATTTGACTCTAATAGGCTCAAAAATGTTGGATTTGTGCTCTAATGCTTGAAAGTTGATCAATTTTTTTGTTGTAGCTTTGGAGACTTGTTTGTATACCCTCTCATTGATTTCTAACTGTTTGGATTGTAACACCCGCGACCCGTATATCACATTTGGGCCTCAAGCCCGAACCCAAAATTATAAAGTAGTGCAACTAGATTTAGACCAAACCACATTCATTCATTAAAATCCATTAAGTTTCAAACATTTCAAAATAGAAACATGATTAAAATGTTACATGGGGAGCTCTATTTAAATTTACATAGTTAAAGCATTCGACACTTAATTTGAAATCCAAAATATGAGTTACAATACAACATAGGGTCCTACGAATACATAGCCCAAATCAATCTAAGTATTGTACTCAGACACAAGTCGATGCCAAATTCCTACTCCGATGGTGCTCCGATGAATACACGTCAACCTACAAACCTGCAAACGAAAACAACAATTCTAAACTCTGAGATAACGAAGCTCAGTGGATACACTTCCACTCAACCATGCTTCATGTAAATAATAAATATGATAATGCAAATAAAGATGACAATAAAGCAATCATATCATATCAATGCGGCCCTAACCCTAGCTGTCTCAATACATATCAACAATAGAAGGTAAAAAGTCTCTCATAGCAACCATAAGCATAATATCAAAAACCTGAAGTGAGGCCTGGTTCCACTAAGCATCGCATACACACATTCTGAGTGAGGCACAGTACCACTAAGCATCAGGTACACACACTCATGCTCGGAATCTCTCATCGAGCCTTCGAATCAGTCTCGGTCCCACTAAGCCCTAGGTTCATACATTCAGGATCTTGGCCAGGGTGTTGTGTTGCGCGTATTAAGTGCTATGCAATTGTGCAAGTATACACGTTGCAAGTAATAAAGTGATACGAGTATCGAGTATCATCTCTACAGGGATTGGTTTGGGCCACTTTGCTTTAGTTACTACTTTGGAAAAGAAGAACACAATTGATAATAGGAGTTCTAATTAAAGAGTAAACTAAGAGCAATAAACTAAAATAATAGATGAAATCAAATAAGAGAGAATAGGTCAGGTTATCGTGAGTTGAGGAGTGATAGCCGATTGGATCGTCTTGGTAAAAGAGTGCAATGGCAACTCAGTTGCCGTGGCAACTTGCGCAGCTGGGTTGCCTTGGCAACTAATCGAACGGTTGCCTAGGCAACTGCTTGGGCGACTGGGCAGCAACTTCAAGGTTCGGCAGAGCGTTCTTCAATGGTTTCTTCTAATCCCTAAGTTGAAACTCTATCTAATTGTGCATGCCATGAAAATACATCCCTGCGTGAATCAGGGGTGAACAAAAACCAATCTTGCACTCCTCTTAGCCGTTGAAATCCTTAACTTATTCCTAAGTCGAATTAATCTTCACCATTGATAGATTGAATAAAGACCATACTCATTCGTTTCTTGAATCTAACTCTCCCGATATTAGATAAATAGATAGAATTATGAGATCATCTCCCAATTCACTAGCAAACAAGAATAAAAACCAAGAATGAGTAAACCTTGAATTGAAAGTGCAAACTCTTATTACATAAACAAAATCCAATTGTTTCTCACAACAACAAAACACAATAACCCCAACCAATCAAGTTAGTTCATGGTTGGGTTCAAAAGATATACAAAGAATAATCCCCAAACCATGAATCTAATGGAAGCAAAGAAGAAGAAGAAATTGATCAGCCCTCTTTGGAAAATCTCGCAATCGAACTCTCCCTCCAAGCTTTCTCCCAATCAAACTCTCTCCCCCTTGTCGATATCTCTCCATTGCTCTCCTTTTGAGTTTGACGGCTTGGTCTCCTTTAAATAGGAGATGGCTAGGTCAAAATCCTTCTTGAGGAGGAAGTTAAGTTGGAATTAAATACTTTAAAAAATATAATTCTTTATTATATTTAAATTCCTTCTAGATCTTCTCCTATCTTTTGGGGATTTAATTTCTCTTTGACCTTTTCATGGAAATCAAACTCCTTTGGGATTTAACTTTGCTCCATGTCATCTTGGGCTTATCTAGTCATCAATTTCGACTACCATATCATCTTATCCCTTATCGAAAATTGCCCTGGCAACTAGCTCGGCATCTCCTTCATGCATTGCCCTAGAAACTAGCTCGGCATCTTCTTCATGCATTGCCCTGGCAACTGGTTCCAGCCTTGCTTTGGCAAGTGATTCTGCACACACACAAAAACACACCAAAGCAGTATCTTTTTCCACAAAATTAAGAAAAATATGAAATCAAGCTTGTCCACCAAGGAAACAATGCAAATATGCATGAATGGCTAATAATGCAACTAATATGAGCCTAAGTCTAGCAATAATATGAATAAAAGGGTAATAAAATAGTACTTTTGAACACTTAACACACCCTCAAACTCCAACTAGTGCTTGTCCTCAAGCAATGCAAACTAACAATTACCTACCAAGACTTTAATCATCAAAGACATGCTTCAAACTTGAATTCAAACCTCAGAACCGCGGCACAAAGTATGATCACCTTTTAATTTTTCGAATAGCACAAAAATTACCCAGAATCGAACTATAATGCTCGTGACAATGGGTGTAAAAACTTGCTGCGCGTATTAAGTGCTATACAATTGTGCAAGTATACACGTCACAAGTAATAAAGTGATACGAGTATCGAGTATCGTCTCCACAGGGATTGGTTTGGGCCACTTTGCTTTAGTTACTGCGTTGGAAAAGAAGAACACAATTGATAATAGAAGTTCTAATTAACGAGTAAACTAAGAGCAATAAACTAAAACAATAAATGAAATCAAATAAGAGAGAATAGGCCAGGTTATCGTAAGTTGAAGAGTGATGGCCGATTGGATCGTCTTGGTAATAGAGTGCAATGGCAACTCGGTTGCCGTGGTAACTTGCGCATCTAGGTTGCCTTGGCAACTAATCGAACTGGCTGAGCAACTGCTTGGGCGACTGGGCAGCAACTTCAAGGTTCGGCATAGCATTCTTCAATGGTTTTTTCTTACCTCTAAGTCGAAACTCTAGCTAATTGTGCATGCCTTGACAATACATCCCTGCATGAATCAAGGGTGAACAACAACCAATCTTGCGCTCCTCTTAGCAATTGAAATCCTTAACTTATTCCTAAGCCGGATTAATCTTCACCATCGACAGATTGAATAAAGACCATACTCATTCGTTTCTTGAATCTAACTCTCCAGATATTAGATAAATAGATAAAATTACGAGATCCTCTCCCAATTCACTCTCAAACAAGAATAAAAACCAAGAATGAGTAAACCTTGAATTGAAAGTGCAAACTTTTATTACCTAAACAAAATCCAATTGTTTCTCACAACAACAAAACATAATAACCCCAACCAATCAAGTTAGTTCATGGTTGGGTTCAAAAGATATACAAAGAATAATCCCCAAACCATGAATCTAATGGAAGCAAAGAAGAAGAAGAAGAAATCGATCAGCCCTCTTTTGAAAATCTCTCAATCGAACTCTCCCTCCAAGCTTTCTCCCAATCGAACTCTCTCCCCCTTGTCGAAATCTCTCCCTTGCTCTTTTTTGAGTTTGACGGCTTGGTCTCATTTAAATAGGAGATGGCTAGGTCAAAATCCTTCTTGAGGAGGAAGTTGAGTTGGAATTAAATACTTTAAAAGAATATAATTATTTATTATATTTAAATTCCTTCTTCTCCTATCTTTTTGGGATTTAATTTCTCTTTGACCTTTTCATGGACATCAAACTCCTTTGGGATTTAACTTTGCTCCACGTCATATTGGGCTTATCTAGTAATCAATTTCGACTACAATATCATCTTATCCCTTATCGACAATTACCCTGGCAACTAGCTCGACATCTCCTTCATGCATTATCCTGGCAACTACGTCGACATCTCCTTCATGTACTGCCCTGGAAACTGTTCTAGCCTTGTTTAGGCAAGTGATTCTGCACACACACAAAAACACACCAAAGCAATATCTTTTTCCACAAAAATCACCAAGTTATGTAATCAAGCTCAACGGTGGAAAGAAACATGAATTAATGCATGAATGATTAATTATGCAACTAATATGAGCCTAAGTCTAACAATAATATGAGTAAAAAGGGTAATAAAAATAGTACTTTTGAACACTTAACACAACCCCAAACTCGAACTATTGCTTGTCCTCAAGCAATGCAAACTAACAATTACCTACCAAGACTTTAATCATCAAAGGCATGCTTCAAACTTGAATTCAAACCTCAGAACCATGGCACAAAGTATGATCACCTTTTAATTTTTCGAATAGCACAAAAATTACCCGGAATCGAACTATAATGCTTGTGACAATGTGTGTGTGTAGTTGTGTACAAGTTGATTTTCAAGATTCTATGTGAACAATAGGCTTTTATCAATTTAATTACCAGCGCATTTATTTTTATTTTCACTATAGCCAATTTCGGGCACCTCTAGCAAAGTAAGCAATTTCTCATTTTATTTTAGTCGACTAGAGCCAATTTCGGGGAACTCTAGCGATTCTTTAATGTGCATTAACTACTAGAGCCAGCTTCAGCCACCTCTAGCAAGAAAGTGCATTTGCTACTAGAGCCAGTTTCAGGCACCTCTAGCAAGAATTTAACTTTTAATTTTCAATTTTAAATTTACCCAAATTTTAAGCAACCTAAGTTCATTAAGTTTCTTTCAATCAACAAGACACAATTATGTGAAAAAAAATCAGCATCGTAGTAAAATTCTAAATTCTTTTCATGCAATCCTAAAATTAAAGGTTCTTTCAATTGAGTGCAGTGGCACAAATTCATCATTGGATATTCAACAAGTATTAAGCAATTAAATCCAATTAAAGGCATGGCAAGTAACATATGCAACCTATATGTGATTGCTAAAGATGAATGCAACTAAACATGAAACTAACTAGAAACCAACACCCCCCAAACTCCAGAGAAACATTGTCCTCAATGCATGTAAAAGTGAAACAAAATTTAAAAGAAACTAAATGAAATGAGTTAGTCGGAGAGGTCGTCACCTCGAGTGATAAGTTTCCTTCGTGCTGTTTGCTTGATTTATTTTTCGGTCGGTGGTTGAATGCTTGTGGCCGACACCGCGTGAATTTGCTTTGATTTGATCCATGTTTGTCGAGGCAGGTTCACATGCCTGAGCATCAGTAGTTGCCGTGGAAACTGCTGAGGTAGTTGCCGGGGCATCCTCTGTTGCGGTTGCCGTGGCAAGTAGTCGACAGGGAATTTCCTTAGCATGGTGGTTGTGAGTCTTGTTGTGGAAAAGAAAACAAAGAAAACCTAGAAACTAAAGATAATGAAGAAAAATAAAATATCTCCTAAAAATTCTAAAAATAAATAAAGAAGAAGAAAAAATGAAAATAAAATAAAGTTCCAAAAATAAAAAAATTAAAAATTCTTAGAAAGAACATTTTTCATGCATCTTCTAATGTTACTGCATACCTGAGAAAACTTGAGGAGTGTCATTTTTGATACTTCTTATAGTCCATCCGCACCCTCCATCGAGTGACAATATTGCCCCAAAAGAATTGGGCCAATGTGCTCGCAGCTACTCCCCTTTGTGTTACCATGGTGGAGGTGTCTTTCTTTCGTGTTCCCTTGTAGCCCATACACATCTTCCATCTTGCTACTGTTCCTGAAGGCATGAATATATTATTAGGAAAAATTATATCAACATCTAACCATTTAATTACCTCATTCTCGTCGGGCTCCATCATGGTTGGATGTAGCCTTTGTTGTCGTGGCAATTGTTGCTCTAGCCAATTGCCTTGGCAATCAGTTGCCAAATTTTGCTGTAAGTGAAGGGAATAACCAATTTTTTGAAAAGCTTTACGAATCCAAACATCTTTTTCTTTTGGCCTCTCAAACATCTCCATCAGTAGAGATTTCGATGGCTTCAAATCTACCAATATCAGTTCCTCGAGACATACATGCAATGGACGAGGTGAGTTTTTAAAAGAATTCGAAAGGTTCAACCATTACCTGCTCATATTCCATTGGCAAAGTATTATCATCTCGTTGATCTTGCATGTGGTCATGCAATTGCCGTGGCAACTGTAGATGAGAGCAATCTACAAATTCCTGTTTCACTGAGTGTTGTCGCGACATTGCTCAGTTCAGGCTCCTCAATCATTGCCGAGGCAATTTGTTACTCAGGCTCATCATGTGTTGGGCGACCTCTCTCATTGGCAGGCTCTTGACTTAGAGGTTTTAGTTGATCCTCACACATCGGGGATCTCTCCTTGTATTGCTCCTCCTCATCTTGCCTTAGGATTTTAGTATCCCTAGCAATTGATTGTTGGGGCACGTTATCCATGGCATAGTGGATTTCCTCAATTGATCTTCTGAATTCCTCAAGGGTGCATTCCATTGAGATATCCTCATATCCATGGACTCTGATAGCTCTCGAATCTCTTCAATTGATCCGTCAAGTCTAGCCAAGAAAGCTACCAACGTTTCCTCCAAGGAATTGGAATGCTCTTGGAAAGGACTATATTGCCATGGCATATTTGTTGCTACGACAAAATTATCATGGTAAAAAACAATTTGAGCTTTTTGATCATACCATGAAGGATTTTGATGTTGGTTCCATATATGGTCCTCCATGTAGCCATATGCACTGAAAATGTGAGGGCAATTTTCAAACACATGATGTTTTCCACACATAGCACAAGAGTTTTCCACGGGATAGGCTCTTTGGGATTTTCTCGAATGGTATAGGTAATCATCGAAGGGTGAAAGAAATTCTTGAGTAGATTGATTCCTATCTTCCATCATCAACTCTCGAATAGATCGGCTTTTATTTCCCGACATGTTGATGTCCCTTAACTTGTAGCGCACCTGAATTTTTTTTTTGATAAAACAAACAAAAAGAAAAGTTAGTAAAACTAATAAGAAAAATGCAGTAACAAAAACAACTAACACCAATTGCCAATCCCCGGCAATGGCGCCAAAAACTTGTTGCGCGTATTAAGTGCTACGCAATTGTGCAAGTATACACGTCGCAAGTAATAAAGTGATACGAGTATCGAGTATCGTCTCTACAGGGATTGGTTTGGGCCATTTTGCTTTAGTTACTGCGTTGGAAAAGAAGAACACAATTGATAATAGGAGTTCTAATTAACGAGTAAACTAAGAGCAATAAAATAAAATAATAGATGAAATCAAATAAGAGAGAATAGGTCAGGTTATTGTAAGTTGAGGAGTGATAGCCAATTGGATCGTCTTGGTAAAAGAGTGCAACGGCAACTCGGTTGCCGTGGCAACTAGCGCAGCTGGGTTGCCTTGGCAACTAATCGAACGGTTGCCTAGGCAACTGCTTGGGCGACTGGGCAGCAACTTCAAGGTTCGGCAGAGCATTCTTCAATGGTTTCTTCTTATCCCTAAGTTGAAACTCTAGCTAATTGTGCATGCCTTGACAATACATCCCTGCGTGAATCAAGGGTGAACAACAACCAATCTTGCGCTCCTCTTAGCCGTTGAAATCCTTAACTTATTCCTAAGCTGGATTAATCTTCACCATCGATAGATTGAATAAAGACCATACTCATTCGTTTCTTGAATCTAACTCTCCCGATATTAGATAAATAGATAGAATTACGAGATCCTCTCCCAATTCATTCGCAAACAAGAATAAAAACCAAGAATGAGTAAACCTTGAATTGAAAGTGCAAAATCTTATTACCTAAACAAAATCCAATTGTTTCTCACAACAATAAAACACAATAACCCCAACCAATCAAGTTAGTTCATGGTTGGGTTCAAAAGATATACAAAGAATAATCCTCAAACCATGAATCTAATGGAAGCAAAGAAGAAGAAGAAGAAATCGATCAGCCCTATTTGGAAAAATCTCTCAATCGAACTCCCCCTCCAAGATTTCTCCCAATCGAACTCTCTCCCACATGCTCTCCCTTGTGGAAATCTCTCCCTTGCTCTCCTTTTGGGTTTAACGGCTTGGTCTCCTTTAAATAGGAGATGGCTAGGTCAAAATCCTTCTTGAGGAGGAAGTTAAGTTGGAATTAAATACTTTAAAAAATATAATTCTTTATTATATTTAAATTCCTTCTTCTCCTATCTTTCTGGGATTTAATTTCTCTTTGACCTTTTCATGGAAATCAAACTCCTTTGGGATTTAACTTTGCTCCACGTCATTTTGGGCTTATCTAGTCATCAATTTCGACTGTCATATCGTCTTTATCCCTTATCGACAATTGCCCTGGCAACTAGCTCGGCATCTCTTTCATGCATTGCCTTGGCAACTGCGTCGACATCTCCTTCATGTACTGCCCTAGCAACTGGTTCTAACCTTGTTTAAGCAAGTGATTCTGCACACACACAAAAACACCCAAAGCATTATCTTTTTCCACAAAAATCACCAAGTTATGTAATCAAGCTCAACGGTGCAAAGAAACATGAATTAATGCATAAATGACTAATTATGCAACTAATATGAGCCTAAGTCTAACAATAATATGAGTAAAAAGGGTAATAAAAATAGTACTTTTGAACACTTAACACAATTGTACAAGTGTACATGTCACAAGTTATAGTATAAAAGATATCGTCTCCACAAGGATTGGTGCCACTTCAAGAATCTAATCTATTGCACTGTAAAAAGTAAAAGAACACAAGTAGAAGATTGTAAGAGTTTAACTTACAAATAAACGAGAAAGCAATAAAGTAAAAGAAGATGTAATCAAATGAGAGAGAATAGGCCAGGTTATCGTGAGTTGAGGTGTGATAGCCGATTGGATCGTCTTGGTAAAAGAGTGCAAGGGTAACTCAGTTGTCGAGGAAACTTGCGCAGCGTGGTTGCCTTGGCAACTAATCGACGGTTTCCTGAGCAACTACTTTGGCAGCTGGGCAGCAACTTCAAGGTTCGGCGAAGCGTTCTTCAATGGTTTCTTCTTATCCCTAATTCAAAACTCTAGTTATTTGTGTATGCCTTGATAATACATCCCTGCGTGAATCAAGGGTAAACAACAACCAATCTTGCGCTCCTCTTAGCCGTTGAAATCCTTAATTTATTCCTAAGCCGGATTAATCTTCACCATCAATAGATTGAATAAAGACCATACTTATTCATTTCTTGAATCTAACTCTCTTGATATTAGATAAATAGATGAAGTTACGATATCCTCTCCCAACTCACTCACAAACAAGAAGAAAAACAAAGAATGAGTAAACCTTGAATTGAAAGTGCAAACTCTTATTACCTAAACAAAATCCAATTGTTTCTCACAACCACAAAACACAATAACCTTAGCAAAATAGATTTAGTTCATGGCTAGGTTCCAAAGAAACACAAAACAAAGAATTCCTAATATAAACCTAATTGAACAAGAAAGAAAAAGATGAAGAATGGTTGAAGCCTTGTCGAAATCTCTCATTGCTCTTGTCGAAATTTCTCCATTCTCTCGTCGAAATCTCTCCCTTGTCGAAATCTCTCCTTGCTCTCTCCTTGAGTTTGACGGCTTGGTCTCCTTTAAATAGGAGATGGCTAGGTCAAAATCCTTCTTGAAGAGGAAGTTAAGTTAGAATTAAATAATTTAAAAGAATATAATTCTTTATTTTATTTAAATTCTTTCTAGATCTTCTCCTATCTTTTTGGGATTTAATTTCTCTTTGACATTTTCATGGAAATCAAACTCCTTTGGGATTTAACTTTGCTCCACGTCATCTTTGGCTTATCTAGTCATCAATTTCGACTACCATATCATCTTATCCCTTATTGAAAATTGCCCTGGCAACTAGCTTGGCATCTCCTTCATGCATTGCCCTGGCAACTAGCTCGACATCTTCTTCATGCATTGCCCTGGAAACTGGTTCCAACCTTGCTTTGGCAAGTGATTCTGCACACACACAAAAACACACCAAAGCAGTATCTTTTTCCACAAAATTAAGCAAAATATGAAATCAAGCTTGTCCACTAAGGAAACAATGCAAATATGCATGAATGGCTAATAATGCAACTAATATGAGCCTAAGTCTAGCAATAATATGAATAAAAATGGTAATAAAAATAGTAGTTTTGAACACTTAACACACACCCAAACTCGAACTATTGCTTGTTCTCAAGCAATGCAAACTAATAATTACCCGCCAAGACTTCAATTTTCACAAACTTAGCTTTGAACTTGATTTCAATTCTCAGAACCGTGGCACAAAGTATGATTGGCTTTTCATTTTTCTGAAAACTTAGGAGTTACTCGGAATCAAACTATAATGTTTGTGAGTGTGTGCGGAGTTATGTGCAAGTTGATTTTTCGGATTCTATGCAAACAAGAGGTTTTCAAATTACTTCATTAGGTTCTTTTAACATGTTTTAACTAGAGCCGGTTTCGGGCACCTCTAGTGTTTTGTTTTTAGTTTTCTTAAGTTATTTAATTTATTCGACTAGAGCCGGTTTTGGGCACCTTTAGCGATCAATTTTTAGCACATACTAGATCCAATTTCGGGCACATCTAGCGATTAATTTTTAGCACATACTAGAGCCAATTTCGGGCACCTCTAGTATTCATCCAATTTTTATTCTAATCCCCCAACTTTTTAACTATCAACCTAAGTTCGCTAGAATTCCTTAAATCAATCAAGCCACACAGTGTTTCATCAAGTTTAACATCATATTACGATTCTAAGTCTTTCCATGTTTATCCTAGAATAAAAAGTTCTATCAATTAAGTACATTGGCAAAGTCATCATCGAATATTCATCAAATCTAGGCAATTCTTGTTCCAACTAAAGGCATGGCAAGCAATTTATGTATCCTAAATGCAATACTTAGGATGAATGCAACTAAACATGGTAACTAACTAATAACAATCCCCCCCAAACTCGAGTGAGTCATTGTCCTCAATGCATGCAACAAAGAAAAATAAAAATAAAAATAAAGAAAAGTAAAATACAAACAAGGACTTACTCTGAGAGTTCATCGTCGTGGATGATTAGTTTCCTTTTGGTTGGTGTCTTGATTCTTTTGCTTGAACGCGGTGGTTGGTTCCTTGTTGCCGATGGTGGAATCGATCCTCGTACGGGGTTGTCCTCATCGTTCTCTTCATCAATGTCATTGGCTTGTCGCTTGGGCTTGGAGGATTCGATTGGTGCGGTCCCTGTTGGTGCAATGGAGGACTCGTCTGAATATGAAAAATCAGATAATAATTTAGTACGAGTTGATTTGGCCATAGGTGTTTTACCTTTGGCTTTTGCAGTAGTTACCGGGGCGTCTTTAGCTTTGGTTGCCGCGGCATCATCTGTTGCGGTTGTCGTGGCAAGGATTTTGGCAGAAAAGATGAGGAATAGCACACGGCTGTCCGGGTACTTTTCTAGGATGACTTGGGTGATGGCATTGTTGTGATCCTTCATGTACCACATGAACATTAGTTGTCGGTCTTCAATTTCCCTAAGGCGGTTCGCCAACGGTTGTAAGAGTGCTTCAAGTTGTCCTGGGGTTGCTGTCCGAGTTGCCCTGGCATCAGTTGCTTGAGCATTGAGAGTTGCCGAGGCGGCAGGAGTTGCCACGGCAATTGAATGCGTTAGGGATTTTACCAGTGTCTCTCCCATTAGCTTTTGGATTTGTTCTCGATTCCAACCGGACTTTGGTAGGGCCTTTTCATCAGTGGACTCACTTGGGACATGCATCTCCTTGCAAAGATTGGAAATTAAGCAAGGGAAGAAAAGAGAATCCTTGTCTTTTGCGCTACATACAAAAATCTCATCACAAATAATTTTTGGAGTGAAATCTTTCTTGAACCACCGGTTTAACAAACTTCTTGTATCTTGGTTCTTTGGAGGAACTTGGGTGAACCAAAAATTCAATTTTGGATGCTATGGATGATCTTGGTTGTGAGTTTGGTAAAAACAAATAAAAGAAAGCAAAAGAAACTAAAGAGTTGCACGATGAAAAGTAGGAATAGGTTTCTTGGAAGTTAAGGGTGATGGGTAAAATAGAAAAGATAGGTAGTAAATATGGTGGGTGGGTTTAATTGGAAAGAAAGAAAACAAGTGTTTTGATTTAGGGGTAGGGGATGGCTAGGGTATTTGGGGGAGGAGAAGGGTTTGGCCGGCTATGTAAGGTTTATTTAGGGTAAATTGGAGGCTTAATATAAGCCTTAGATTTAGCCCATTAATTTCCTTGTTGAGGAAGTTTCCTTCTTGAATCAAATTCCTCTTTATCTTGAACTCTTTTCCTACGATTCAAAAACAAATAAAATAAAGATTAAAATTAAAGATAAACTAATAAAAGAAAATAAATAAAGATGTGCAAAGAAATTCTTAAACTTAAAATTTAAAAACAATTAGATAAAAATGAAAGAAAAATGTAGTCTTAATCTTAAAGAAAATAAATAAATCTATGCTAAAAAATAACAAAAATTAATAAATAAAAAATTAAATAGTTTAAAAAAATAAAAAGAAAAAAGAAAAAAGAAAAGAAGATATCGAAAGGAGAGCATGCTCATGCATCTCCTAAGGTGACCACTTCTTTGTTACATTCCACATGGGCACCGTTGTAGTGCTTCAATCTTTGTCCGTTGACTTTGAATTCATGTTCGTCAGTGATGGACTTGATTATCACGGCACCATAGAAGAATGGTTTGACAACTTCGAATGGTCCCGACCATCTTGATTTCAGTTTTCCCGGGAAAAGTTTTAGCCGAGAATTGAATAAGAGAACTAGTTGCCCTGACATGAATTCCTCAATAATCAATATCATAGCATCATAACAATAACAACAATCAATCATTTCCTTAGATCGATTCAACTGTATTTGGATACCCGAATTCCACCACAACACCAACAATAATAATAATGGTCATGTCATATACATCATCCCTCCGCCGCACCATGGCCGAAGCCCAATACCCGTACTAATGAGCTCATGAATTCTATGGCATGCCAATTGTATCCAATACTTCGATCCCAAGGTACAATACACAATAATTCAATACAATAGCTTCATAGCAATAAACTCATAACAATAGTTCATTAATCTCATATCGATAGGTAGTGGCCATAGCATATATCAATAATTTTCCCTAATAAATAACATATCAACATATCCAATGCTTTCAACAATAATCATGTCTATGCAATACTCTTGAATTCAACCCAATACTTACCACATGCTTACCGAACATAGCTTACAATAGTATCTTATGCATAAACCTTCATTTCGATGGTTAGTAATATCAAATTCAATGTTCTATGATTCAATTTGGGCACCTAGCCAACTCTTAAGACACCGACTACACTCACCTTGGCTACAAGACTCACAGATAACGATTCATTTATCCCTAGCTTTCGATGGAGATGAGGGATTAACTCCTTTCGATACTTGGGCTAGGAGAAGACAATAGAAGATTATCAGAATCAATAGAATAGCCACTAGCTACTCATAAATTTAAGGCTTGAAGAACAAAAGCTTATCTTGAAATTAAACTTGTAAAGGCTTATGAAAGCATTGATAGATTTAAGGCTTATACTTACCCAAACATTAGTTATGGAATGATGCTTTCAAATCGAAGGGAGCTTAAACTAAAAGAGCTCTAATGGAAAGGTGTATGCTTGCTTGGTGGAGGGGTATCAATGGAGGTGTATGTGATAAGTGTTCAAAAGTACTATTTTTCTTACCCTTTTTACTCATATTACTGTTAGACTTAGGCTCATATTAGTTGCATAGTTAGTCATTCATGCATTAATCCATGTTTCCTTCAAACGTTGAACTTGATTACATAACTTGGTGATTTTTGTGGAAATAGATGCTGCTTTGGTGTGTTTTTGTGTGTGTATGTGCAGGATCACTTGCCAAAGCAATGCCGAGCTAGTTGCCAGGGCAGTGCATGAAGGAGACGTCGAGCTAGTTGCCATGGCATTTGTCGACAAAGACCAAAAGCAATATGGATGTCGAAATTCATGACTTTACAAGCCCAAGATGACATGGAGCAAGGCCCAAGCCCAAAGGAATTTGATTGCCATGCAGAGATTAAAGAAGAATTAAATTCAAGAGGATAGGAGAAGTTCTAATAGGAATAAAATTATAATAAAGAATTATATTCTTTAAAGATAATTTAATTCCAACTCAAACTCCTCCTCAAAGAAGGACTTTGGCCTAGCCCTATAAATACCAAGGAGATTTCGACAAGATGAATAGAGAGCAAGAGGGAAATTTCGGCAAGTCCAAGTAGGGCAAGAGGAGAGAATTTTCGACAAGCATCAAGGGCAAGGAGGATTTCGACAAGCCTCTTCCTTCATCTTTGTTCGATTGGGTTCATGCTAGGGATTAATTATCTTGTGTTTCTTTGGAACCTAGCCATGAACTAAATTTACTTGGCTATGGTTATTGTGTTTTGTGGTTGTGAGAAACTATTGGTTTTGTTTTAGGTAATAAGAGTTTGCACTTTTCTATTTCAAGGTTTATTCATTCTTGGTTCCTATTATTGCTTGCGAGTGAATTGGGAGAGGATCTCGTGACTTCATCCATTTATCTAATATCGGGAGAGTTAGATTCAAGAAACGAATGAATATGATCTTTATGCAATCCAATGATGGTGAAGATTAATCCGGCTTAGGAATAAGTTAAGGATTTCAACGGCTAAGAGGAGCGCAAGATTGGTTGTTGTTCACCCTTGATTCACGCAGGATGTATTATCAAGGCATGCACAAGTAGCTAGAGTTTCGACTTAGGGATAAGAAGAAACCATTGAAGAACGCTCCGCCGAACCTTGAAGTTGCTGCCCGATCGCCCAAGTAGTTGCCCAACTAGTCGCCCAAGCAACCATCAATTAGTTGCCAAGGCAACCCGTTGTTGTGCAAGTCGCCACGGCAAACTCGAGTTGCCCATGCACTCTTTACCAAGACAATCCAATCGGCTATCACACCTCAACTCACGATAACCTAGCCTATCTCTCTCAATTGAATTCATCTTTTATTTTATTTTATTGCTTTCTAGATTAGTAATTAGTTAAACTTGATAATCCTTTACTTGTGTTTTTACTTTTTACAAAGGCAAGAGACTAGATTCTTGAAGTGGCACCAATCCTTGTGGAGACGATATCTTTTATACTATAACTTGCGACGTGTATACTTGCACAATTGCGTAGCACTTATTACGCGCAACAAGTTTTTGGCGCCGTTGCCGGGGATTGGCAATAGCGACTTTGTTTTTACTTTCTTGCACATTCTTTTTATTTTTCTTGTTTAAAATTCAAAGGGCTAACAAACTTTGGTTTTGCATTGGTATATGACCAGGGCAAGACCGACTTCACCAGAATATCCCTTTGATCCAGAAATCGAACGAACCTTACAAGGACTTAGACGAAGGATAAGAGAAGCAATGGCAAATCAAGACGGCAATATTAATCAAGATGTTCGAGCGGGGAGGAGGAGTGATTCTTGCGAAACAGAACTATTCGAGACTATCTTGAAGAAGATCTTGATGGACTTAACCCAGGAGTTGTCGCACCCGAAATTGAAGCCGACCACTTTGAGTTGAAACCGGTAATGTTTAATATGATCAACACAATAGGTCAATTTGGCGGCTCAAAGAATCAAAGATGCACGACAACATCTGAAATCTTTCCTCGAGATTTGCAACTCGTTCAAGATACACGAGTCACCCCTGATGTCTTACGATTAAGATTATTCCCTATTCACCGAGGATAGGGCGAAAGCATGGCTAAATAGCATTCCTGCCGGATCCATAGCATCTTGGACTGATCTTTGTCGTGATTTCCTTGCTAGATTTAATCCTACAAATTTAACTGATAAGCTTCGTAACGACATTACTTCTTTTCGGCAGGCAGATGATGAATCCATGTACGAGGCTTGGGAGCGATATAGAGAACTTCTACATAAATGCCCTCTACACGGATTCCCGGTGTGGACTCAAGTGACAATGTTTTACAACGCCGTGAATACACCAACAAGGATGATGCTAGATGCCTCGGCAAACGGCATACTCTTAGATAAGTCGCCGGAGGAAGCAATGCAAATTTTAAACAGGCTGGCCAAGAATGACTATCAATTCCCATCTACTAGAAGAGGAGGAGTTAGGCGCTAAGCCACAATACATGAACTAGGATCATCGATTCAATTTCGCACAATTGGCGCTTTAACCAAGATGGTCCGTAACATGCAAAAACCAAACAACACACATGAAGTCAAGGTAATGGATTCTTTTTGTGAGTTATGTGGTGATAACCATAATTCTTCTGAATGTATGCGAATCCGAATCTAGCTTCTATGTGGGAATTACAATCGGGGCAACAACATGATGTCAAATACATACAATCCAAATTGGAAGAAGCACCGAATTTTCATGGAGTAATCCCAACAATGCTCTAAACCCGTAACAATCGAATGCACAAGCATCGGGTTCCAGCAGAATATGCCACGACAATGATGCCGCAAAGCAACAACCGACAACATCTAGTTCTTTGGAAAATTCTCTAAATGCTTTTATGATGAAAACTGAATCTTATATGGTTGAGAATAGTAATTTCATAAAAAGAACTGATGCTTTTATTAACAGACCGAGATGAGATTGCAAAACCAAGAGGCGGCAATCAAATCATTGGAAAATCAAGTCGGACAGTTTGCTCAAAATCAACACTAGACCACAAGGAGGTTTACCTAGCGATCTTCAAGTCGCAAGAGGAACTGCCATGAGCAATGTAAGGCAATCACCACCAGTGGCCAACAACTTAGAGAGGTTCAAACCCGCTCGTCAAACAAAACCCCACAAAAAGATCAAGACGAACCTAGCGGCAAAGTCTCGGATGCTTGAACCAAGAATTGCTGCGGCAACCGGTGACGCCTCGGCAACTTGCGATAAGCACGCCTCGGCAACCCCAGGTTGGTAACGATCGGGCAACTCCGGATGTCCCGTAATGCCGTCAATCAGGTTTCAAACCAATGAAAGGATAGAAGATATCCGACTTCCACCACCATTCCCACAAAGGTTGAAGCGACAAAAGCAAGAATACCAATTCAAGAAGTTTCTTGATATCCTAAAGCAAGTCCACATCAACTTGCCATTGGTGGAAGCAATTGAACAAATGCCAAACTATGCCAAGTTTCTTAAAGACATTGTGTCTAAGAGAACAAGGCTAGGAGAGTTTGAAACAATTGCCGCAATGAGGGGATGCATGGCAATGTTGCACAATCGTATGCCGCCCAAGTTGAAGGATCCCTAAGTTTCACAATACCTGTTCTATTGGAAATCACTATGTCGGGAAAGCACTATGCGACCTAGGGGCTAGCATAAACTTGATGCCTAAATCGGTTTTCGAAACTAGGAATCGGGAAGGCAAGACCTACAACAGATTATCTGCTGCTAGCTAGCCGATGCATCCTATGTGCATCCGAGAGGGAAAAATCGAGGACATACTGGTAAAAGTTGATAAATTCATTTTTCCCGCTGACTTTATTGTTTTGGATTGTGAAGCGGATGAGCATGCACCTATCATTCTCGGAGACCATTCCTAGCGACAGGAGAACCTTGATCGACGTTGAAAAGGAGAACTCACAATGAGGGTGAATGACCAGCAGGTAAAACTAAATGTGTTCCAAACACTAAGGCATGCCGATGATCCGAAGAATGCCAACTACTTCATGCCACGGCAGAGTTTAACTGATGAGGAATTTAGTTGCCTCGGCAACTACATTGCTTGATCAAGAGGAACTGAGAGAGAGAATGAAGAGCCGGTCGATGAGGAACAACCGTAAGAGGTAAATTGGCTAGTAAATCGACCAGTACATACTTTGAACCACTGGACTACTCGGGTAAGGAAGGTAAGATCGAAAAACCCTCTATCGAAAATCCACCAATTCTTGAGTTGAAACAATTGCGGATCAACTAAAATATGTATACTTAGGGATCGATAATACATTACCTGTAATTATTTCCTCTAAGTTACAGCCCGAAAGAGAAAAGAAGCTAATAAACATGTTGAAGCTACATAAAAAGGCAATAGGGTGGACAATTGCCGACTTGAAGGGAATTAGCCCGGTGTGTGCATGCACAAGATCTTGTTGGAAGATGATCACAAACCTTCAATTGAGGCCCGAGAGGAGACTGAATCATGCCATGAAAGGGGTTGTAATGAAAGAAATCATCAAGTGGCTTGACGCCGGCATTATATACCCTATCTCCGATAGTACGTGGGTAAGTCCGGTACAATGTGTGCGAAAAAGGGAGGTATAACAAAGGGTGAGTAATGAAAATAATGAACTTATCCCAACCAGACTGTGACCGGTTGGAGGGTTTGTATGGACTATCGAAAGCTAAACAAAGCCACTAGGAAAGATCACTTCCCATTACCCTTTATTGATCAAATGCTTGACCGTCTTGCGGGTAAACCCTTTACTTTTTTTCTTGATGGTTATTCAGGTTTACAATCAGATTGCCATAGCACCGGAAGATCAAGAAAAGACAACCTTCACATGCCCCTACGGTACTTATGCCTTCCGAAGGATGCCGTTCGGATTGTGTAACGCCCGGCAACCTTCCAAAGATGCATGATGGCGCTCTTTTTCGGACATGGTCGAAGACTTCCTTGAGATCTTCATGGATGATTTTTCGGTTTTTGGTAATGACTTCGACGGCTGTCTCGGCAATTTAGAGAGGGTGTTGGCAAGATGCGAAGAAACGGATTTAGTCCTCAATTGGGAGAAATGCCACTTTATGGTAGATGAAGGAATAGTGCTCGGCCATAAGATTTCATCCAAGGGAATTGAAGTAGACAAAGCCAAGGTGGACGTGATCGAGAGATTACCCCACCAAATTCGGTTAAAAGAATTCAAGTTTTCTCGGACATGCGAGGTTTTTAGGAGGTTCATTCATAACTTTTCTAAAATCACTAAACCTTTGTGTAATCTGCTTGAACAGGATAAAGTCTTCGATTTTGATGATTCTTGCACTCAAGCATTTGAAACCCTAAAGAAAAAGCTTGCCTCGGCACCCATTGTTGTTCCACCAGATTGACGCTACCTTTTGAGCTCATGTGTGATGCAAGTGATTTCGCGGTAGGAGCAGTCCTAGGCCAACGCACAGTAAGACATTCCATGTGATATACTACGCTAGTAAAACTCTTAACGATGCTCAAGTGAATTACACAACAACGGAGAAAGAGTTACTAGCTGTAGTTTTCGCATTTGACAAGTTCCGATCCTATTTAATTGGTACAAAGGTAATTGTTCATACGGACCATTCGGCAATCAAATACTTATTTGCTAAAAAGGATGCTAAACCTCGTTTGATTCGTTGGATATTACTTTTACAAGAATTTGATATTGAAATTAAGGACAGAAAAGAAACAAAAATCAAGTGGCGATCACTTATCACGTTTGGAACGCAATAGGGAGGAGGACGCGGATCTAGAGATATGTGATGCATTCCCGGATGAACAAATTCTAATCGCCTCGGAAACCCTTGACGCCTCGGCAGCCCATGACGCCTCGGCAACCATGGAAGCACACGCCTCGGCAACTCTTGACGCCGCAGTAGTCTTTGACGAGCACGCCTCAAAGCAATTTTGGGAGGCGAGACACTACGGCAAAGACATGCCCCGTAATACCCTCGCACGCAGATTTAGTTAACTTCCTTGTTTGTGGTATTTTTCCGTATGGCATTACTCACCAAGGGAAGAAGCGGTTCCGTCATAATGCTAAGCATTACTTTTGGGACGAGCCTCTTTTGTTTAAACAATGTGCAGATCGGGTTATACGTCGATGTGTCCTCAAAGAAGATCAACAGAATGTACTCCGGCAATGCCATTCTTCACCCTATGGAGGACATTTTGGAGGAACTCGTATCATGACAAAGTCTTGCAATCCGGGTTGTATTGGCCAACATTGTACAAAGATGCCCAAGACTTTTACAAGCAATGTGATCGTTGCGGAAAGACGGGCAATATCTCTAGGCGACATGAGATGCCACTCGAAACATCATCGAGGTGGAACTGCTCGATGTATGGGGATCGATTTTATGGGACCTTTCCCATCTTCATTCGCAACCTCTACATCTTACTCGCCGTCGACTATGTGTCTAAATGGGTAGAGGCAGCTGCGGTTCCCAACGACGATTCCAAGACCGTGCAACGATTCCTGCAGAAAAACATATTTACACGGTTTGGGATGCCGAGAGCAATTATCAGCGACGGGGGCAAGCATTTTGACAATGACTAATTGCCAAGATGTTGCAACGCTTCGGTATATCACACAAGATCGCCACGGCATATCACCCACAAACCAACGGGCAAGCGTAAATTTCCAACCGGGAGTTGAAGGGAATACTCGAGAAAGTTGTAAATCCCTCAAGGAAGGATTGGTCATTAAGACTAGATGACGACTTTGGGCATATCGCACCGCATTCAAAACACCATTAGGTATGTCCCCTTCCGGCTTGTCTATGGTAAAACATGTATCTACCGGTGGAAATCGAGCACAAGGCGTCTTGGGCAATCAAGACCGTGAATATGGATTGGGAAAGTGCGGACAAAAGCGCTTGATGGATCTCAATGAGATAGAAGAATTTCGTGCACTCGCCTATAACAATGCACGAATATACAAGGAGAAAACAAAGCGATGGCATGACAAGAAACTATTGCCACGGCAATTCACGCCAGGGCAACTAGTTCTCCTATTCAATTCTCGGCTAAAACTTTTCCCGAAAGCTGAAAATCAAGATGGTCGGGACCATTTGAAGTCGTCAAACCATTCTCCCATGGTGCTGTGATAATCAAGTCCATCTCGACAACCATGAATTCAAAGTTAATGGACAAAGATTGAAGCACTACAATGGTGCCCATGTGGAACGTAACAAGGAAGTGGTCAACTTAGGAGATGCATGAGCATGCTCTCCTCTCATTTTTTCTTTTTTTTTTCTTTTTATTTTTATTTTTAATTTTAGGAGATATTTTATTTTTCTTCATTATCTTTAGTTTTCAGGTTTTCTTTATTTTCTTTTTCACAACAAGACTCACAACTACTATGCTAAGGAAATTTATCACAAGATCATTGCCCGGCAACCAATGAAGAAGATGCCGCGACAACTTACTTCATGCATGCACAAGCTGATGCCACGGCAACCAACCCCAAAGATGCCACGGCAACCAAAGTCAAGACATCCCGCAACAAGAAAACAACCATTGCATTCAAGCAAGAAAATCAAGACGCCAACTAGAAGGAAACTAATCATCTACGATGACGAACTCTCAAGTAAGTCCTCGTATGCATTTTATTTTTATTTTTCGTTATTTTTATGCATGCATTGAGGACAATGCCTCACTCGAGTTTGGGGGATTGTTATTAGTAATTACCATGTTTAGTTACATTAATCTTAAGCATTACATTTAGGATACATAAATTGCTTGCCATGCCTTTAATTGGAACAAGAATTGCTTAGATTTGATGAATATTCAATGATGACTTTACCAATGCACTTAATTGATAGAATTTTTATTCTAGGATAACCATGAAAAACTTAGAATTTTACTATGATGCTAAATTTGATGAAACACTGTTGTGGTTTGATTGATTTAAGGAGTTCTAGTAAACTTAGGTTGATAATTAACTAATTGGGGATTAGAATAAAAATTGGATGAATGCTAGAGGTGCCCGAAATTGGCTCTAGCATGTGCTAAAAATTGATCACTAGAGGTGCCCAAACTGGCTCTAGGAGGCGTTAAAATTTTTTCGGTTAACTAGAGGTGCCCAAACCGGCTCTAGTCGATTAAATTAACTTAAGAAAACTAAAAATAAAACACTAGAGGTGCCCAAAATTGGCTCTAGTTAAAACATGTTAAAAAGAACCCAATGAAGTAATTTGAAAACCTATTGTTTGCATAGAATCCGAAAAATCAACTTGTACACAACTCCGCACACACTCACAAGCATTATAGTTTGATTCCGAGTAATTCATCAGTTTTACGAAAAATAAAAAGCCAATCATACTTTGTGCCCTGTTGAGAATTGAAATCAAGTTCAAAGCTAAGTTTGTGAAAATTTGAAGTCTTGGCGGTAATTATGAGTTTGCATTGCTTGAGGACAAGCAATAGTTCGAGTTTGGGGGTGTGATAAGTGTTCAAAAGTACTATTTTTCTTACCCTTTTACTCATATTCTTTGTTAGACTTAGGCTCATATTAGTTGCATAGTTAGTCATTCATGCATTAATCCATGTTTCCTTCAAACGTTGAACTTGATTACATAACTTGGTGATTTTTGTGAAATAGATGCTGCTTTGGTGTGTTTTTGTGTGTGTATGTGCAGGATCACTTGCCAAAGCAATGCCGAGCTAGTTGCCGTGTGGCGGTGCATGAAGGAGACGTCGAGCTAGTTGCCATGGCATTTGTCGACAAAGACCAAAAGCAATATGGATGTCGAAATTCATGACTTTACAAGCCCAAGATGACATGGAGCAAGGCCCAAGCCCAAAGGAATTTGATTGCCATGCAGAGATTAAAGAAGAATTAAATTCCAAGAGGATAGGAGAAGTTCTAATAGGAATAAAATTATAATAAAGAATTATATTCTTTAAAGATAATTTAATTCCAACTCAAACTCCTCCTCAAAGAAGGACTTTGGCCTAGCCCTATAAATACCAAGGAGATTTCGACAAGATGAATAGAGAGAGCAAGAGGGAAATTTCGGCAAGTCCAAGTAGGGCAAGAGGAGAGAATTTTCGACAAGCATCAAGGGCAAGGAGGATTTCGACAAGCCTCTTCCTTCATCTTTGTTCGATTGGGTTCATGCTAGGGATTAATTATCTTGTGTTTCTTTGGAACCTAGCCATGAACTAAATTTACTTGGCTATGGTTATTGTGTTTTGTGGTTGTGAGAAACTATTGGTTTTTGTTTAGGTAATAAGAGTTTGCACTTTTCTATTTCAAGGTTTATTCATTCTTGGTTCCTATTATTATGCTTGCAGTGTGAATTGGGAGAGGATCTCGTGACTTCATCCATTTATCTAATATCGGGAGAGTTAGATTCAAGAAACGAATGAATATGATCTTTATGCAATCCAATGATGGTGAAGATTAATCCGGCTTAGGAATAAGTTAAGGATTTCAACGGCTAAGAGGAGCGCAAGATTGGTTGTTGTTCACCCTTGATTCACGCAGGATGTATTATCAAGGCATGCACAAGTAGCTAGAGTTTCGACTTAGGGATAAGAAGAAACCATTGAAGAACGCTCCGCCGAACCTTGAAGTTGCTGC
This sequence comes from Hibiscus mutabilis, assembly GCA_019671005.1. Taxonomy (NCBI): domain Eukaryota; kingdom Viridiplantae; phylum Streptophyta; class Magnoliopsida; order Malvales; family Malvaceae; genus Hibiscus; species Hibiscus mutabilis. Next base: position 19,795,470 of record CM033721.1, on the reverse strand, counting down.
CCGATCGCCCAAGTAGTTGCCCAACTAGTCGCCCAAGCAACCATCAATTAGTTGCCAAGGCAACCCGTTGTGTTGTAAAGTCGCCACGGCAACCGAGTTGCCCATGCACTCTTTTACCAAGACAATCCAATCGGCTATCACACCTCAACTCACGATAACCTAGCCTATCTCTCTCAATTGAATTCATCTTTTATTTTATTTTATTGCTTTCTAGATTAGTAATTAGTTAAACTTCGATAATCCTTTACTTGTGTTTTTACTTTTTACAGTGCAAGAGACTAGATTCTTGAAGTGGCACCAATCCCTGTGGAGACGATATCTTTTATACTATAACTTGCGACGTGTATACTTGCACAATTGCGTAGCACTTATTACGCGCAACAGTATGCTTGGTAGAAGGTGAAGTTGACAAAAAATGAATTAGTCCCGGTGATTGTAAAGCAAGGGTGAGAGCCTCACTTTATTCATTTTAATAGATTAAGAGATCTAATCATGATTTACCTTCCAACCAACCAATAAAAAGGTTTCCTACACTTAAGGGTTTTCTAATCCTAACTTACCTCCTCAATGACCAATGAAATGTTTTTCCTTGGCTATAGGGTTTGCTCAATTAAAGATGATTGATGACTAATAGTCACCTTATCAGGTTATTTTCAGGTGGGATGCTAGCCTCGAGCAGGTGAGTCATCATCAAACCCTCATTTCTTTTAATTTAATATCCCAAAACTATTTTTTGCAGAGACCTGTATCGATACGCGTGTAGCTGTATCGATACGGCTAGACTAAATCCAGAAAGGTAGTTAAAACTTTGGACCGTAACGATATGGTGCCTATCGTATCGATACCCTTGACTTACATTCAACATTTTGACTTTTCAATAAAGTCCTGATTCAAGGATTAAACTCAATTGTGGTTCAATATTAAGAAAATGGATCATATAGTCAATATTGATGCAAAATTTAAATCTCCCGAAATAAAATTTTCGATCACCGGAATCCAATTCCAACTAGACCGGTTTTTGGGATATGACAATAATGATAAGATGCCTCCTGCAAAAACAATAAGCACAATGTATATTGTATTCATCAATTTCAGTATAATATTCGAATAAATAAGTATCAAATGTGCTAAAAACCTAAAAACTTAGATACATACAAAAACCGAAAACTTAGATGCAAGAATTTATATTTGGTACTTCATTTACCGATAATAAATACAATCCCGTGTAATGTAAGCACATAAAAAGAAAGAGTGGATCTACGCTATTTTATTGTGTTGATCAACAACCTTTAGTTTCTAGTCCTATGTTTTTTCTTTATTTACTTTTGCAACACATCTTAAATATTTGTACAACATACAATTCTCAAATACAATTCAAGTCATTAAAACATGGTTATGATTCTTTATCTTACAACACAACTTAAATAAAATATTCATATCTAGTGGACATTTGCTCTAAAAATACTTGTCATTCATCTTAACTAGCACTTGCATTCTTGATTCTAATAAATTGCTTAGGATAAAATTAATGCTAAAATCAAATGGAAATGACATTAAGATAAGTTAAAAAAGCTTTAGTTCGAACAGTCTTATCTACGATAAAACATGGTTATGTAAGTAACTTGTGTTGGCTGAACAATTTTATGGTTATGTTCTGCGTGGAATTTAGCAATTTTTTAATATTGATATTATTCGTCCAATTTGAATCTAATAAGTGCTCCACATCCAACTCCGATGTCCAGTCTTTGTTCACATTTTCTGTTTGGAAAGTTAATTCAACTTTCTTCTCTATATCTCTCCTTACGACATACCATTTTTTTTTGAAATTATATGACCACCATTTTGACTTTTCACTGTATGATCGACTCGAACTCCAAAACCTTTCACTTTTGCATAGGTATGATAAAGTTCAATGCAATCATCTAAAGTCTTCCACTTCAGCATATTCATATCTATTTTATCGTAATCTTGTAATTGTATCCCAATCTTGTCTCATATGCTTTCGTCAATGAAGTAGTCAATTGTCTTCTCATCGTTTATATGTTTGTCATAATCAACAGGACAATCAGTTTGTTCTTCTTCAGTATAAGTTGCACAATCCGATTCACTGTTGTAGCCATCTTTATCCTGATTATGGCCAACTTCATCTTGATTATAATACTCCAACTCTAGAGTTTGAATTTTGGTGTCTCCATTATCAACCATCTCGAAAAAATCTATAATTTAAAAAAAATAAAGAAAAGCAACATTATTATAATGATGAATGGTAAGAGAATCTAATTAACAAAAAATTCCAAAATTCAAACAAAGTGTACCGGCACGATATAATAGAGTACTGATACTCAGTTTGACAATATTTTCTAGTGACCAATTTCTGTACTGATACGTGACTAACCGCATGTCGATACACATGAAACAACGTACCAGTACAGAATGAATGTTTCAATTGGGGAATTTGGAATTAGGTTCGGGAATTGGGGTTCTAATATAGAAATTAGGGTTCTATTTTGAGAATTAGGGTTCTAATTTGGGAATTAGGGTACTCAATTTGGGAATTAACGTTCTAGATTTGGCCTAATTTGAAATTAGTATTAGAGTGGTGGTTAGGGTTTGGAAACTAGGGGAAGTTGGAAATAGATGGCGGTTGTCGCACACGTGCAGCCGCGACCACTGTCGGTGAAGACGGTGAGAGGCACCCGCCGATGACGGCTTGGACGGTAGCCCAAGTCCGAAACAAAATAACAATAAAAAAGCTTACCTTACCGGATTGGCTGCGCGAACGGCGGCCAAACAGTGAAGGAGGCACGGCGGAAACTATCTCTCTGGCGGAAGAAGCTGACGGCAGCGGCGGCTTCTATGGTAAGAAAAAATATTTAGGGTTTTTTAATTTAGGGGTTGGTATTTGATCTAGTTATTTAAAAAAGAATGTAGAAAATAATATAATTAATATTTTATTTTAAATAATTTACCTTTATATTTTTAACTAATTTATAATTATACGCTGAGTCTTTTAAGTTTTTAATTTTTATAAATTAAATTAATAGTACTTAGCTGTGTTCATTGTTAGTGGTAATCAACGGTACTCGTCGAACGTAACAGACTCATATTAGTAATAATTACATAAAATGTCCAAGGCGCTGACACCCATTAACCAATAGCTAAGTCAAATAAAAAAACAAAGGACTCCTAGTACCAAAACCAAGTCACACATATCCTCATGTACGAGGGGCAATATCAATTTCGGCGGCCTGTCGTAACAATCTCCGCATTACCTACGTCCACTAGCATAGCAAGCCCATCAGTTATTTTATTACCATCCTAGAGAATATGATTCAAACGTAGCACTCAATTATGGTATCGTAACTCTTGTAGATGCCACGCGAGAGAGTAAGCCCCATTGAATTAATATTGTGTCGAAGAATGCGATGTCATAAAGGCTATCAATAATAACCTAACGAAAATCGTGTTCCCAGGCACCCCGCCAAACTAAGGTATGCACCCCAAAGTTCAGCCTTGAGTGCATAACAAATGCTTATAAACTTTGAGAATCCGAATTGTCACAAGCCAGAGAGATCATACGCAACTCCACCGCAAGAAGCAATTTCATCCGACACTCTCCTAGCACCATCTGTGTTAAACTTTATCCGGCCCATCTCCGAAACAGACCAATTTCTTCGCACACTCGTCAACCTTTAATATTAAAAATTAAATTAAATAATATTATTAATGATAAGTAATACATAATTATAAAATTTAGAAGTAAATAAGAATCAATTTAGGATTAAATATAAGTTTAAAGATAGAACTAAACAAAAAGAAAGCCTTTGAGAATTAACATGTCATTTACATTTAATGGCAAAATAATAAAAGAATCTAGAAACAATTGAGTAAAATAAAAATAGTCTAGGGATAAATTGTGCTTTAAGCCTTATAGAATTTATTTCGGTAGCATCTATATCTTTGTATTGTTGCTAATTGAAATTTTATTATATATTTCTTTCTTTAAGATATCGGAAGATTGCATCTGTATTTTAAGAAAAATATTTTGATATATAAACTTACTTAAACTTTAAGTTTTTCAACGGTAGGATTTAGGGTTTTAGGTTAAGGTTTAGAGGTTTAGTGTGTAGGATATAGCATCTAAGGTTTATGGTAAGATTTTAGAGTTTAGGGTTTATGTTTTAGAGTGTCAGGGTTCAGGATTTAGATTTTAAATTTTATAGAAGGGTTCTGTAAATTTTTTTACATAATTTGTGTATCAAATATAACTCATATTTTAATTTTTATGAATTCATAATTTTAAAACTTTGACCCGACACGACCATATATCTTTATCCTGACCCCAAAATTTTAATAAAAAACTCGCTTAAACCCAGCCCGAAGAAAATTAATAAAAATATTAAATATAAGGGTAAACTACCTCAGTGACCACTGAACTAATTGGGGATACCTATTTTGACCACTGAACTATCAAAATCATCAATTAGATCACTAAACTTATTAAATTGACCTATTTTGAACATCGATGTTAAAAAACTAACGGGGTGACGTGGCAATTGATGGAAATTTGTAAAATTATACATTTAGTTCCTGTTATTTACCTATTATATCAATTTGGTCATAATTTTAATTTAATTAAATAAAATTAATCAACCAATCAAATGATGACACGTGTCATCATCCAATTGGATAAGTTTACTCAAATTCACCACCCGATTAAAGGAAAATTGAAGAGAAAGAATGAGTTTGGCGTGGATTGAACCTGCTTCCTCCAAGGATAAAAACCCCACATGTTTAAATATAAAAATATTAAATTTTTTCATATTTAAATTAAATCGAATATTTATTAAAATATTATAAAAATAATTAATTTAAAATCAAATATTTAATATTTTAATAAACATTCAATTTAATTTAAATATGAAAAAGAAAAAATATTCAAATATTTTAAATTAAATTTCTTTTCTTTTAAATTGAATATTTAATAATTTTCAGATTTAAATTAAATCGAATGTTTGTGTGATTATACACATCCCAAGTGATCTAAGTTCGAGTCCCTTTTCAACCATTTTTACTTTTTTATTCCCTAGCATTTACTGTCTTATATATATATATATATATATATTACATGGTGCAATTTATTACACTAAAGATGGGTTAGAGTAGTGGCAAACATGTGAGGGTTTTATCCTGGAGGATGTAGGTTCAATCCATGCCACACGTGTCACCATCTGGTTGGAGGAGAAAATATATTAAATAAAAATAAATTAAAAATTGAGTAAACTTATCCAATTGGATAATAACACATGTCATCATTTGATCGTTGATTAATTTTATTTAATTAAATTAAAATTATGACCAAATTGATATAATAGGTAAATAACATGGACTAAATGTGTAATTTTACAAATTTTCATTAACTGTCACGTCACCCCTCCATTAATTTTTTAACAGCGGTGGTCAAAATAGGTCAATTTAATAAGTTTGGTGGTCTGATTGACGATTTTGATAGTTCGATTGTCAAAATAGGTATCCCCAATTAGTTCGGTGGTCACTGGGGTAGTTTACCCTAAATATAATAAATAAAAATATATTTATAAATAAACCGAGTCGGGACAGGTCGGTAAATTTTCACCCTAAACCCGACATAAATTTCTTTAAAACTTGACCCGACCCAAAAACTGAAAATAAAAAAATGACCTTACTGGGTCAAAATCCGCCGGTTTCAAGTTTTTTTCCATCCTCGCATGAGATGGAAGTGTTATTTTTCTCTGGTATTTATACCGGGCAAAAACTTTATATTTTTACAAGCGTCTTAATTTTAGGGTTTAAAATTTTAGGAGTTTAAAAGAACAAATAGTACCTATATGTGTAGTACCAGTGCGGTACTAACTACATGTTGCCTATATCCCTAATAAACCGGAGACTATTACTTGCTTAAGCATGTTCGAACTCGGTCCCTAAATAATATCATTCAAACTAAAATTCAATCAATTATTGTAAATTGTTAAATAATTAAAACAATAATATATTTTATTCTAGAGTCATAAGTTTTTAATATTTTTGTTCAATGTCTTCATATGAATTCAATCGACACAATAAATAGATCTATTTTTACCAAAAGATAATAATAAAATATCTCTATTTAACTTCCTTAATTATCCTTTCGGGTTTGGACTGTTAAGGCATGGCAACATCAAATTCTTAAAAAGAACAAAAAAAAACTAAGGAATTCTTCATTGTTAACCAACAATCCAGTACCAGAGTACTTACTGTGTTCTACAGAAAAAAAAGGTTAAGGGAAAAAAAAGGCCATCAAAAGTCAGGTTTTGTAAAGGAACTTCTAAGAACAAGCTGGAAGAATTGTTTGCTGCAGGGTCTCCACCATGAACCGTCGGTTACTTCTAGCGTTAAACAGATAAAGATGATTTTCGTACCGGTTATATACTGAGGTCTATGTAGTGATCATAAGGTATACAAGGCCTTTTAGGTACTCTACGATTTCAGATCCGCCTAGCTTTGAACTTCCGAAAACTCTGTCAACAAAAGTTATCGGAACCTGTAGACAGTAGAAAATCAAATCAATGAGATTGAGGTGGCTTAAAAATGAAACATGGGACGGGAACGAAAACCAAATAGGGTAAAGCATATGAGCAAACTCCAATGTAGATAATTTCTGTACTAGCTGGTAAATGCAGGGCAGAACATTCAAATGTAAGAGTTAATGGTAGTTTCCATCACCGAATCCCGTTGACAGAAATAGGAAAATTATCTTCACAGAGATTAAGCTAAAAGAAAATTTTGAATAATGCAAATTAGCATTTAAGTTAGTTACAAAGTTGCAAAGGTATAGCACTCGAGGCCGTTTCCTGTCTAGGGCTTTTAAACTGAACTGTACCGGTCTAAAAGAAGATAACAAAAACTTCGACTCTTACATACAAATGATAATGGAAGTCGCTTAAGGTTTGAATATCCGTCAGCTTATTCATAAGACTGTACAACTATAGAAATGAATTTTACCTCTTCGATGTGATAGCCTTTTCTTGAAGCCCTAACAATCATCTCCATTTGAAATACATATCCCTTGCTAACACAGGAGGAAATGACATCTTCGAGCACTGATTTCTTATAAAGCCTTTAAAAGAGGAGAAAAAGCAATGTTAGGTCTAAAGATTGAAGCTATAACAGCATGAAATAGCCCATTTTCTGTAGATTAGTGTTCTCACACCTGAAGGATCCAGTTAAGTCCGATACACCAGGCCACAAAAGAGTCTGAGCAAGAACATTGGCTCCCCTACTTGTTAACTTGCGCATCAGATTCCATCCATGCACGCCACCACCTGTGACATACCGTGTTCCAGTAACTATGCTGGCACCGGTTTCCAACTGTTTCCTAAAAGATGTCATGGACCAGCACATTAGAAGGATTTGAGTAAACCAGGCATGATTACGAACCCAAAATGGATTAGCCGAAGGATTTCTTACTTGATGAAGCTTCGCAAGTATTTCGGCTGCAAAACAAGATTGAAGAATTCAATCCGCATATGTGATAGTAAACAGGCACTCTAGTGTTGTAAATGGATTTACTGGTAGAACAGGAATATAAAAACAACATCAAACTTACATGATGTGAAAGATCAGCATCCATGATTACAACAAAGTTCCCAGACGCATGCTTCAAACCATGTACATAAGCCGTTCCTGAAACCAATAACAATTCAAAGGCCAGCTCCAGATTACTCCCGAAAGGCAATAATTTTCACTTACCCAACCCAAGCTTCTTAGCTCTAGGTCTCAATAACTGCATGATCAAGGGGAGAGAAGCAGATGTAAGCATACGAATTGATTAGCAAAACCGATTGCATACGAATCAAATTCCGAAGGTATATTTGCATGGAACTTACAATTCGATCCTCCCCATACAGTTTCTGCAGCTGTTTCACAATTTCTTGAGTACCATCAGGGCTCCCATCATCCACAACAATTATTTCAAAATCTACATTTCTACTCCAGCCATGAGAAGTTACAACAGCTTATAGCCGATGATATCACGAATCGGAGGGAGGAAAGGTTTTCTTAAAATGGCAAACCTCTCTCGTGAGTGTTATGTAGTTTACATTGCTACTCATTTTGATGAATACAAATCCATTATAAATCAACTAATCTTTTCCCTTCCATGGCGTCAATTCATTTTCAGTGAAATTTCAGTTTCCAGAAAAACAATTCTTATGAAATTTTAATATACACATATGAATTTGAATTTACAAAGACAGATGGATCATTGATTAAAAGTCCTGATGCTGAATTTCACACAGCCGGTAGAATTTTACTTTCACACTTTTTCCTTCCAACGAAACACAGTGTAAACGATTATTATACATCCATCATACAATTCAAATCATTTCAAGAATACCAAAACAATACAATAAATAATTAACTCGGTGAGAACAAGAAAAGGGCGCGAATCTGGATCGGATCACGTCAAAAGACTACGACGAGAAGGAAAAGGAGGGATCTCGGAGTTGTTAGGGACATACGGGAGATGTTTGAAAATGAGATAGACGAAGAGAGCAATGTTGAGGCGCTCGTTATAAGTCGGCACTATTATGCTGTACTTGTTCTTCGCAGCATCCATTTCCGTCGTCTCTCTAAAACCTTAACCTTTCTTAATTCTCGTTTTCTACGATTACAGCAGCAGCAATCCTTGATCGGAAGAATTCGTCTTCAATTTGATTTTCCATTTTTCAACAATTCCTTGCTTCGATTAAATTGGGCTTAGTAGAAGGCCCATCAAGCAGGATAAAGTCAATGGGCCTAATCTTAAACCATCCAGTTTTGGGCCGGAATCGAAACCGGAGTTGGGAGTAGAAATGGGAGTAATCGAGTCTCATCACTAGGGTTTTGCGATTTTCACAGAAGCAAATCAGGCGAGCGATAAACAATGAGTCGGAGTTTGGGCATACCGGTGAAGCTACTACACGAGTCGTCGGGTCACGTCGTAACGGTGGAGCTAAAAAATGGAGAGCTTTACAGAGGAAGCATGATCGAGTGCGAGGATAACTGGAATTGCCAGCTCGAGAACATCACCTTCACTGCTAAAGTACCTTACTTTCTCTTTCCCTGTTTTTAGCTTCTTTATAATGGGTTGGATTCATTTATGTTTATTTCGATCTGATGAATTCTGGGTTTAGGGCTTTGCTCTGTTAGTGATAAGCCTTAAAATGCTATGAACATTTGATGTTAGATGTAGGCATTGAAATCTAGACTTGAGTTTAATGCTCGAATTCGATGATATAATACGGAAATCACTCGCTGCTATATCGCACTGTCTTCCAGTTTCGAGTAGTGGCTGTTGTGCCATTCTAGTCTGTGTTTGTGTTGTTCTATCCATTTCAATCGAATTTGGAACTGAAATCATATCCTACAAATGTCAGTTTTGAAAGAAATGAATAAGTGCACGTTTTTCTCATTCCCATTTTCAGAAGTGCATAAACCTTTTTAAAAGCATGTTCTCATTCCCTTTGGCTCAAGCTTCTTTTCGCCTTCCCTCTCGTTTATGCAACTGATTTGGATGATTGCTTTGGCTTGGTTTCAGGATGGAAAGGTTTCACAGCTCGAGCATGTTTTCATTCGAGGCAGTAAAGTCAGGTACTTTTTCTCTCCTTTTGCCTTGTACCTTTGTTTTTAATGGGTTTCATAGGTGGTATTTGAGGGTTGTAGTGTGTGTTTATGACTATTAAAAGGAAAACATACTGTGACAGGTTCATGGTCATACCAGATATGTTGAAGAATGCTCCTATGTTCAAACGTCTGGATGCTAAAATCAAGGTACATCTACTTGCAAGTTTACTGTTTTCCAACATCATACACTTGATAGAATATTTCTGACTTCATTTTGTAACTTCATGAAGGGTAAGAGCTCATCTCTTGGAGTTGGCAGAGGTAGAGCTGTTGCAATGCGAGCCAAAGTAAGTTCATCCTGCGATAAAGATGGAACAAATACTTTTGTTTAGATAACCTTAACTTCTGTCTGTATCGGTTCTTGATCTTTAACTTCAATCTTCTTTGTTTTGCAGGCTCAAGCAGCCGGCCGTGGCACAACAGCCGGCAGAGGTGCGGTGCCATCTATTCGTAGGTAACTTTGTCTCATGAAGGGCTTTCCAATCTCATCCATAGGCCACTTGAGAGAATTGCCTTTTAGTAGCCAACTTGTACTATTCATATTTGATGTAAAAAAGGATCCACTACTTTCATTATGTAAAAGGATCCACTTGAGAAGAGTTCGAATTGAAATACCAAAATTATATTACTGACTTTTTTGTTCACAAAGGCATTCTGAACGAGATCACTTCTGTTTTCAGTTCTCATAAGGAACTAAACTAATAAAAGCCGGTTTTGCTGGAGCACTCATACGATTATTTCTCTGGGAAAGAGAAACAAAAACAAAGCAAAAATGGCCGAGTTCGAAGGGCAAAAACGCCAAGTCAGTATCATGTTCATAAACTCAGGGGGCAAACTATAGTGTTGCTCGATTGCACCCCTGCCCCGCTAGGTCCTACTTGGCGGTCGGATTTGATCAATCAAGCAAATACTTCTATGATGTGCTAGGGCTTAGAATCCAAGAGAAAAGTTGCAGGTTCAGTTTTTGCAGCACAACCATACTTAGATGTACAGTACTTGCGGTGTTTGCCTGTAAGTTTCCCTGCCCCTGCCTTCTGATGGAAAGGAACCATCACTCTTGAGCAATCCCTACACCAGCAAAACAATAAATAACATGAGTAGACTTTTAGCTTGAGAAGAACAAAACTTTCATGGTAATTTCAGAAGAATATAAGAGCCAAAAGACTTCACATAAGTTGCTCTTCTGAGTAGTTAGTATACCACTCACTAGTCTTGCTCCAATGCTTCAACCCACTAATAGTACAGTGAGCAGTGAAAATAGCATCAGCAGCTAATAAAGAAGGTGGAAATTTAAGCATTTCATACTCGACTAGGCAAAGCTCGATCATGAAGAATGACAGAAGCTCAAGCTGGTTCAAAGTCACATTTAAATCCATTTCAGATTAATGACATTGTTGGATAACAAAAGCAAAATGACAATGTTTTGTTGCCACAAACCTTCCTGTTAGATTGAACTGTAAAGTATTATTGATCGTCAAATTTTCCTGCAAATCAATATATATACCTTTGTTGGGTCGGACCATACTAATAAGAAGTGTGTAGAAATTTGGGCTATGGATCAATCTGATCCAAATACATAACCTACAACAAAGGTCCAAATTGGTTGGCAGCTCATCAAGAAATTCAAATACTCGAACCAACTTCGTATATTGTATTCGTAAGTTGATCGGCACATCGATTTCTTTTGCGATAAATATCTAACTTTATGATTTAAATAAGTCATTTATAATAAGTATAAATTAAGATCTAAAAATAGAATTTATATACCAATTTGAATCAACAAATCAAGATCACGTACTTAATTGGAATAAAAAAGACTAGATACCTAACTTGAACAAAGATTAAAGTTTAAAAATTAAATTACACCTTAAAACCAAATCAAAATACCGAAATATGTATTTACCCTAAAACAAACGAGTCCCTTGGTCACAAAATCTAAATCCATAGTTGTTAAGTGTTAAAGATAACAACCGGCAGCACATATGCAAACTAATCTGTTTTATTTTCCCAGCTAATAGTTGAGAGAGAAATGAATTAGATTTAATTAAATTTGTAATTCCGCAAGATTGTTTTAAGAGAAAGCAAAGCATGGGCTGTCCATTAGTAATAAACCTTGAAGAAGAAGAAAACAATTTTATTTTAAAAAATAAGAAGCAATACGCTCCGTCTAAAAAAATTTATTAACACGACAAACCCGCGAAAGAATTTTTACTCACGACCACGTATCAATGAAACCAACAACTCCAGCATACATGCAAAATATGGTTAGGGTTTGTTTTTCATGTTTCTATGATGTTCATGTTCTCCCTCTTTGATTTCTGATATATAATCAATGATTCTGTTTGACGTACGAATAATCAATCGGATTATATCTTGAAGTTAGTCTGGCAAAATATTGAGCCGACGCTTGGCAAGCCAAGCATAACACATTCATATTGAAGGTAGCTAGCTATAGCAGAAAACAAGTCTGCAGATGGTGATGAATACTGGAGAAAGAGACGGAGATGGTGAAGACGGAAGATGATAGACTGTCGGGGAAGACAACGAAGCGAAATAGCCGACCGATTTAGTTAATGAAATGGTGACTATGTGTTATGATTTTGGATGGAGATTTGAAGAAACTAGGGTTTTTAGGGTTGAGAATGGCGAAAAGAGGAAGTCAGAGGCTTCGAAAAGACACTTAGATGAAAAAAGGAGTTTGAATTATCTAATGAATGAAGGACACACATGATGAAATGTAATCTGATATGGGTCATAAGCCAAACGTCGACGCTTCAGTGGGGGCGAATGGATCAAAGTTGAACGGGCCAGATATGATGGGTAGTGAAATGGAAATGGGCCAACCGGAGAATCAACCCAAGCACATGTTTATCCCAACCATAGTCGTTGGAGAAGATTCAGCCGGGAATTGATATTATCCCTTGAATTGAAAGTTAGTTTTGCCAGCTGTTAATATATAATTTGTACACCCAACAAATATATAGGGTTTGTACTATGCTGAACGGATCATGCTTGATGAATGAAAACAAAAATTCTCTCTTGAATATAATTCTTCTATTTCTGAAATCTCCTTTCTTTACTTTTTATGCATAAACATTACAATTGGTAATCAAAAATAGACCTAAGATCCAACAAGCACACTCGGATAATCCAAGAAAATGCAACAAATGAGTGACAATGTGGACTTAGCTGCCTTGCAACGCCAAATGGAGGAGATGAAGGTAGATAAGAGCACTTTGAAAAACAGGATGGACAAGTTTGACACCATGATGGATGAAGTCCAAGCAGATCAGAGAAAGATCATTGCAGTGATGACCAAGGAGACTGAGAGTCTTGAATCAATGACACCTAAGAAGAACTAACAGTCAATAGTCAATACTCAGTTGAAATAGGATGGTAAGAAATCTGTGCAAGTTACTTTTATTGATGATAATGAAAGGTATTCCATGAAACTTGTTGAGCTTGGTCTTATAGCCTCTAAGCCACAAATCATTTCACCATCTAATGAAAATTGAAAATTTAAGGGACAATGGACTAAAAATGGGAATACTTCATTGCTCCAAGAGAACCCTAAGAAAGAAAATGGTACTCAAGATAATCTATGGGACTCTCTTAACTTGAAACCTAATATTGAGCTACACATGTTTGATGGGGAAAATCCTAGGGGTTAAATAAGAAGGTGTGAGAATTATTTTGCTATCTTTAACATCCTTGAGAATCATAAAATAGAAATAGCAACTATGCACTTAAGTGGAAAAGTGGAAACCTGGTTTGATAGTTATATGCTGCAAAAACACATGATACATTGGCATGAATTTATAGCTGACTTATGCCACAGATTTTGTAACAAAACTGTTAGTGATGTGATTGAAGAATTTAATTAGCTGATTTAGAAATCATTATTAAAAGAGTATCTAGATAAGTTTGAGGAATTGAAGCCCTATATATTACAAGTGAATGCTACCTTAGATGAGAATTATTTTGTATCCAGTTTTGTTAGTGGATTGAAGGAAGAATTGAGGCACGAGATTAAGGTGCATCCCTTAAAAGACCTATCAGAAGCTTCTAGACAGGCTAAGTTGTATTAGTTAGTCTTGGATTTTGAACATAAGAAGCAGATATATTATGCTAAGAGTTTTTCTCCTGCTGGGCAACAAGGGAATTACCGAACCTGTGGGACATTCTAGAATACTAAAACTGCTACTCCACTTCAGAACAATAAGCAATCACTTACGGAATACAGAAGGTCTAACAATCTTTGTTTCAGGTGTGGAGAAAGGTACAGTCCTAGTTACTAGTGCAAAGTCAAGCAATTAAATGTAATGGAAGAGGAAAAAATGGAAGAGCCATATCAAAAAGAGGAAGAGTACAACTTGGAAGAAAAAGAAGGTGATGAGGAAAAATAAAAAGATTTAGGGTTGTAAATCTCCAGGAATGCACTCATTAGGATTATTGGATTCAACACTCTACAGACTCTAGGATCCATTAGAGGAAGAATGTTCAGCATCTAGTAGACCGTGAGAGTACCCACAATTTCATCACTCCCACTTGGGCCAAAGAGGGCATGGAATTGGTCTAGACACCACCACTTGTCATTACTGTAGCAAATGGTGAAAAGTTGTATAGCACTACTAAATGTGATTAGTTACATTGAAAGATGCAAGGACAAAAATTTAAACATAATTTTAGGGTGCTGAGATTGAGGAGAAGTGACATGGTTCTTGGGGTAGATTGGATGAGCATGTATAGTTGTTGTGGATCAATCGATGTGTAATTGGCCAAGATGGGTGAATTGGCTTTTTGAAATTGGAATGAGCAAATTGAAAAGATAAAAATTGAAGACAAGGCAATTTATAGAGGTTCAAGCTTCGAATAAGCTCTACATCCACTACCTTAGCTCACACTAAGGATTTTGAATCAATATCCACTAGATATTCTTCCCCTTTTCTAGGCTTAGGAGGAAACATTTACAAATCGGTTAATCTTTCTACCCAAAGATTAACCAAGACTCTTTCTTTACAAAGAAGAAATGGCAAACTTAAAAGTATCTCTCACAAGATTGATTTGTTGCTCAAATTACAAACAAACTCTCCCAAAACTTAAAAGTAATATATACAATGAAAATTACATCAAGTGGGGTATAATAATTTGACTCTTTAAGCTCAAGGGTTTGGATATATGCTTGGATGTTGCAAATAAGTTCAATAGTTGTTGCTGAGGCTTTGGAGGCTTGCTTTTATACATTCTCATTGATTTCTAGCCGTTTGGATGGTTGTCATCATAAATATAGCCGTTGGGCCCTCTTCTTCCCACCATAAATGCACTTCTGCAACTACCCGTATCGATACACTAGATAACATATCGGTACGAACCTGAAAATATAAAGAGCCGTTGTGCAGGTAAAACAAAAGGCGTATCGATACATGAGGAAGCGTATCGTATAATCTCAGTGTAAAACAAGGGGCGTATCGAAACGGGCAAGGCCGTATCGATGCAATTTTGCTCACTTGGGCTACTGTCTGAACCTGTATCGGTACGCCTTGAAGGTGTATCGATACGTGTTAACTGATTTTCAAAATCGAATGTTCCCAATAACTGACAAGGCAACGTTTGAATCATAAATAAAAAATCTTAACCACCGTACCGATACGCTAGTAGTCGTATCGGTACTCTGTTCATAAATCTTAAACCTAGTATGAAGGCCGTACCAAAACGGATGGCACCATATCGAAACGTCTGAGTAAAAACCTTAGCCCATATGAAGGTCGTATTGATATGGATGGAACCGTATCGAAACAAATTCTTACAGTGGCCTTTTAATTTAAGCCCGTATCAAAACGCTCAAGGGCGTATCAATACGCATGGGCGTAAAAGTTGAATTTAGCTTTAAAACACTTAGAAAAATTTATAGGATTTAAGTTTTTGACTTTGAATAATTTTGTACTTGAAAAATCCTTGTCAATTTTGAGTCTTTAAGATACTTAAAAATTTATTTTATTTTACAAATAAGTCCTTAAACAATTTGTTATATCAAAATTCAACTTTGGTTTTACAATCTCCCCCTTTTTGATATAATGAAACCAAGTTAAATTTTTAAGTCTTTATGAAAAACTCCCCCTTACTTTAAAATAGGTTTTTAAAAACGTTTTTGAAAATTTAAGCTCTTTCTTCTCCCTCTTTTTGTTAGATCAAAATCAATGATATTAAAGGATAGAAACAAGAAACATAACAATGAAGCATAATTCAAAGCACAATCAAAGCAACATAATTATCATTGAAAGTTCAAAGCAACATAATCCAAATCCAACTTAAAACTTAAAAACAAACTAAAATCAAAGCATAGGTTCATATAGTAAATAACATAGGTGCATAAAAATAAAAAGCCTAATATGACATATATGCAACGCAATGTATGTCTATGGAGCATCCTCATCATCCTCGTCCTCTTGATCTTCATCTTCGTCATGGGTTTGAGTAGTCTGAGATTGTCTCCATTCTCCATGGAAAGCCGTAAGAGATGTCAATCGAGCCTTGTTGGCTTTCAATTGCTTGAACTCGGTCCTCTAAGGAAGTGAATCGAGTATCAATGGCCACAAACCCTTCATTCATGGTTGTCTTCAATAAGGTCATGAAGGTGTTCAATGTAGTGAATTGCTCATTGAGATAAGCCATGAGAGCATCCATAGTCCGTGAAGCTATCGGAGCTTGAGGGGAAGCTTGTAGAGGAGCTTCTGGTATTTCGGAGATTACATCATGTGGAAGCTCGCGAGACGTAGCCACTCACCATTGAAATAGTAAAACTTTGCACGAACAAGAGAGCGCTCACCAATGGGATCGGTAAGAGGCTCGAGAAAGTCTTGCGAGCAATCAATCTTCAATTGAGTGAACAAGTAACTCAATGTTGTCCCATAAGTGAAGGATGGAACTAGAGAGGTATGTCGATGTTGGATGAGGTAAACTAACTCCACGAACATTATTTGAGCAAGATTGGGCTGCTTCTCTTTGCGAAAACATCCAATCCAAAAGTCGTCCACTTGTCGGATAGTGAAAAACTTTCCACCGGATGATCGAAACCACCAAGTGATCATTAAGTGTAAGATGCGATCGTGAGCATCAAGAACAGTGACAGAACCGCCAAGAACATGTCCCATAGAGTCCTCACCGGCTATTCCATCATCTTCTAACCCAAAAATATTCACTAGAGTTTGAACATCAATACGAAATTTCTTCTCCATTAAGAATGACTCAATAGCAATGACCTTAGAACGGTCTTGGTTGGGGATGCACCGAGCATTAGCAAAGAAAATCAAAACAAGATTACGGTACAAAAACCCGGGGATAGACAAAAATTGAATAAAATTCCAACGTCTCAAAAGGTGAAGATGTTTGAACTTGAAACGTTCAGAATTTAAAAAGGAAGATAAGTTACTCTTTCGCGGCGGATTTTGTAGTTTTGGTATTGCTTGAAGTTATTTAAAGCCGTCGGGGTCGGAAAACTCTTTTGATAAATGACAATAAGGTTGGGACGTGCCGAATTGTCTTCGGTTGAAGACTCGCCAACCTCGCTTGCTCTAGCTCTCTTTCTTGGTGCCATAGATAATCTGAAAAACAATTTAGGCACAAAAACAGTGTACATAAATCATCATATTCGATTCAATAAATAATCCAATGCTCAAGGTTTTTGTTAAAAAATATACAATATAGTTTTAAAACATATACAAATATAAAAAGAAATTTTGGTAAAAATAATTTTGAAAAACAGATTATAAAATATACGATATAATTTTTTATATTCGAATAATTTTTTTTTGAATTTTAAAGAATTATTGCAAAACTTCAAAACTCATACTATATGTATACTTTTTAGACAAAACTAACTAAAATTAGTATGTAAAAATTAACGAAATTGAAAAAAGAAATGGAAAGGAAAATATACCTTGAGTTATAGAGTTGGATGAATGAAGGATGAAGATGCACCAATTTGATGAGAGGGAGCTTAGACTTGTTTTAAAGAACAAAAACCCTCAAAAGATTGGATGAAAAACAAGGGGTTTGATAGGTATTTATAAGAAAAAATATTAGGGTTTTTGAGAGAGGTTAGGTTTGATTAGGATTTTGTTTTAAAGAAGGAAACCCTTTTAAGGACTCTTTTATGGATTTTGCGTCAACGCATATCGATAAGACACGTTGCGTATCGAAATAGGTGTACCGGTACGCCTAGGAGGGTACCGAAACACAAGTCCCATATCGGTACAAACTTGACGTATCGGAACGCGTTCTTGAACCTGTATCGATACGGTTGGACCCTTATCGATACACATGTGCTGAGAAATGCAATATGGGTTGAGTCAAGAATGGTGTATCGAAACACCTTCACCCGTTTCGATACAGATAACCAAGAAAATGTATTTTAGGCCACAAGTTGCTCAAAAGTTCAATTTTGTTCGAATCGAAATGAATATAGATGATATGTGAACAACATGTATGGTCTAACATGGATACATACTCCTCCTAGCAACAAGCATAGATGCATCAAGAAACAAACTAACACATGCATATCAATCAATTTAATTCAAGCAAATTTTTGACCTTAAAGGGCTATAAAAGGTCAAGAGAGGTTGGTTAAACCTAACTCTCTCCTAAGAGTCCAAAAACGCTCTTTGTCTAATGGTTTGGCAAATATGTCCGCTAGTTGGGTTGAGGTATCAACATATTCTAGAACAACATCATTCTTTAAGACATGATCCCTAATGAAATAATTTCTTATCTCTATATGCTTGGTTCTAGAATGTTGGATGAGATTCTTAGTGAGACATATGACACTAGTGTTGTCACACTTAAGGGGTATGGTACCTACATCAATTCCATAGTCTAGAAGTTGTTGCTTCATCCAAATGGCTTGAGAACAACAACTTCCGACCGATATATATTCCGCTTTGGTGGTAGATAGAGCTATACTATTTTGTTTCTTAGAGAACCAAAATATGAGCATACTACCTAAGAATTGGCAAGTGTCGGAGGTACTTTTTCTATCTATCTTACAACTCCCATAATCCACATCAGAATAAGCATGAAGGTCAAAGGGTGAGCCTCTAAGATACCAAAGACCTAAACATGGTATGTCTCAAGGTATCTAAAGATTCTCTTAATGACTATAAGTTGTGATTCTCTAGGACTAGCTTGGAACCTAGCACACAAGAAAACACTAAACATAATGTCAAGACTACTTGCGGTAAGGTAAAGCAAAAAACCAATCATAGAACGATAAATTTTAGAATCAACACACTTACTCATTCCTCTTTGTCAAGCTTTATAAATGAGTTCATTGGTGTGGCTTAAGGCTTCACATTCTCCAAGCCAAACTTCTTGAGTATATCCTTGATGTACTTAGCTTGATTGATGAAGATGTCATCCTTTCTTTGCTTGATTTGGAGTCCCAAGAAGAATGAGAGCTCCCCCATCATGCTCATCTCAAACTCACCTTACATTAACTTAGCAAAATCTCGACAATACAACTCATTAGTAGAACTAAAAATTATATCATCAACATAATTTGTACTACTAAAATGTCATTGTCATTTCTTTTAATGAAAAGTGTAGTGTCCACCTTGCTTTTTTCAAAACCTTTTTCAATCAAAAAGTTTGAAAGCCTTTCATATCAAGCTCTAGGAGCTTGTTTCAAACTATATAAAGCTTTAGTTCATTTAAAAACATGATTTGGAAAATTTGGATCTTCAAAACCGGGTGGTTGTTCAACATATACTTCTTTATTAATAAAACCATTTAAAAATGCACTTTTTACATCCATTTGAAAAAGCTTGAATTCATGATAACATACAAATGCAAGAAGCATCCTAATAACTTCCATTCTAGCTACGAGTGCATGTGTTTCAACAAAATCATTTCCCTCTTCTTGAGCGTAACCTTGAGCAACAAGTCTAGCCTTGTTTCTCACTATGTTACCACTCTCATCTAGCTTGTTTCTAAAAACCCATTTAGTTCCTATAGTATATTTATTACTAGGCCTATCAACTAATGTCCATACTTTACTCCTCTCAAATTGATTAAGCTTTTCTTGCATGACCAATATCTAAAATTATCTTTTAATGCTTCTTTGATATTTTTAAGCTCAATGCATTAAATGAATGCAACATTATTCATTAATCTATGGGAGGATCTAGTAGTTACCCCCTTGGATGGATCACCCAAGATTTCACCACCTTTGACATAGTTGAGTTCCCTTGGATAGCTCACTTCCTTTTCCTCAAGATTCATGTCCTTCAAGGCTTCTATGGGAGGATCTTGTGCTTCTTCTTTGGTTGGAACCTCATCTACCTTTGATGATTGTCCACCATCATTGGCTTTAATGATCCCTACATCATCATCACAAGAATCCTTCCTCGGAAGGAGGTTATCATTGAAAACCACATATATAAACTCTTCTACAACTAAGGTTCTTTTGTTAAAAACTCGATAGGCTTTAGTATTTATAGAGTAACCTAAGAAAATAGCTTTATCACTTTTTGCATCAAATTTACCAAAATGATCTTTTCCATTATTTAAAACAAAACACTTGCATCCAAAAGGATGGAAATAGCTAATATTAGGCTTCTTTGATTTTAAAATTTCATAAGGAGTTTTCTTTAAAATTGGCCTAATCATTACTCGGTTAATAATGTAACAAGCGGTGTTTGTGGCTTCCGCCCAAAAATACTTAGGTAAATTGTTTTCACAAAGCATGGTTCTAGCCATTTCTTCTAAAGTACGATTTTTCCTCTGAACTATCATATTTTGTTGAGAAGTGCGAGGTGCGGAAAAATTATGGCTAATACCATTAGAGTTACAAAAATCCTCAAAACCAAGATTTTCAAATTCCGTTCCATGGTCACTTATAATATGTGAAATGTTTTGACCAAGGCCATTTTGAGTGATTTTTGAAAACATGATGAATTTTTATAAAGCCTCATCTTTAGTACTTAAAAAGAGAACCCAAGTGTATCTAGAGAAATCATCTATTAAGACATATGCATATGATTTTCCACCCAAGCTAGTAGTTCTAATTGGCCTAAAAAGATCCATATAGATCAATTGTAATACCCTACAAGTTGGAACATCATTAATGGATTTAAAAGATACACGTTTTTGTTTACCCTTAGCACAAGCATCACAAATTTTATCTAAAGAAAATTTTAGCTTAGGTAAACCTCTTACTAGATTTTGGGAAACTAATTTCTCTAAAACACTTATGCTAGCATGCCCTAGTTTCCTATGCCATAACCGTACATCATTTTCATCTTTAGCTACAAAACATGCATTTGAACTATGACTGTCATCTAGATTCACCATGTAAATGTTACCTATGCGATGACCAATGAGCATTATCTTATTTGTTTTAATTTCCATAATTTTGCAACCACTAACATCAAAAGAAACATTAAAACCCTTATCGCACAATTGACTAATGCTCAACAAGTTATGTTTTAGACCATTGACATATAAAACATCTTCAATAAGTATAGAAGAGAGATTACCAATGGAATCAATACCTTCAATGAGGCCTTTGGAGTTGTCACCAAATGTCACCACTCCACCACTCTTTGGCTTTAACTCCATAAATCTACTCTTGTCTCCGGTCACGTGTCTTGAGCATCCACTATCAAGGTACCAAGTGTTTTTGCTTAAAGCTTTAGCTTTGTAGCAATGTTCTCCCTATAAAAAAAGAATTAATTCTTTATTTTTGGTACCCAAATCATTTTGGGTCCATGAGTATTAGCTCCCAAAAGCTTGGTTCCCTTAGGAATCCAAGAAGCAATAGCATTCATATTGTTAGAACCAACAAGTTCTTTGGGAACCCATACACTTCTAACTTTTTTAACTTTAGGGTACCTTTGAGACCTTCTTTGTTTGTGGTTCACAAAGTTTCTTTTCACATAGTTGGTTTTAGAAGATTGACCCTTTTCAAAAATAGTAGTACGAACTTTGTTCAAAGAAGCTTTGAGTTCAGTCACCACTTTGTGGTGATCATTATGGACTTTAGAAAGACGATTATTTAAATCAACATTTTCATTTTGAAAATATTTTAGGTCATCTTGTAAAACCAAAATCTTTTTTTTTCAAGTTTTAAGTTGGTTTTGGAAAGAGAATCGTTTTGTGTTTTGAAATTGGAAATCATTTTCTTGTTTTTCAAAACCGATTCATTATACTTCTCAACCAACTCATCATAAATCTCTTGTAACTCATCATATGTTTCTTGAAGCTCATCAAAAGTGAAATCGAAAGTAGATGAGTTAGGTTTTACCTTAGGATCATCATCAAGAGCCATGAGGCAAAAGTTGGCCACTTCTTACTCCTTTTCATCGGATGATGATTCCTCATCGCTCCAAGTAGCAACATAGGCCTTGAGCTTCTTCTTCTTCTCGAAGCTCTTCTTCTTGAGTTGAGGGCAATCAGATCTAATATGCCCCAGCTTCTTGCACTCATAACAAATGAGTTGATCATTCTCCTCTTCTTTGTTCATGTTCTTGAATTCCCTTCTTCTTTAAAATTTTCTTCCTCGGTTGGACTTCTGAAACCGAGAGAATCTCTTGGCTATCATAGCCAATTCTTCAAACTCATTCTCGCTAGAGTTGCTTTCCTCTTGAGAAGCCTTGAGAGCAATTCCTTGCTTCTTCTTCTCTACCTCTTGCTTCTCCACCCTTTTCTCTTCTCTTTTCTTTTCTTCTTTTCTTCCTTGTTTTATGATCTCATGAGTAAAGAAAGATCCCACCAATTTATCGAGCTTCAACGTCTTCAAATTCTTGGCCTTAATGATTGCGGTTCTCTTCCCATCCCATGATTCGAGAAGAGAATAGAGTAGCTTTCGAACTAGCTTGTCTTCAGGAATGATCTCACTGAAGCCCTTGAGACCATTTACTATGACGGAGAACCGATCAAACATTTTGGAGACGCTCTCATCGAGATCCATCTTGAAGTTCTCGTAGCTCAAATTAAGAATTTCGATCTTGGTCTCCTTTAATCGTTGGTTCCTTTGTAGGTGGTCTCTAGCTTGTCCCACACCTCATTCGCATTTGTGCAAGATGACATTCTTGTGTACATGTCGGGTCCAAGTGAACAAAAGATGATGTGTAGGGCCTTGCCATTCACTTTTAGTCTTCTTCTATCTTCATCCGTCATCTCCACCTTCGTCTTCGAAATGAGTCTTCATTCTTCATCTCTCTTCATGGGAACGATTGGACCATCTTCTACTACATCCCAAAGGGTGTAGTCATTGGACTTGATGAAGAGCCTCATTCTATTCTTCCAATAGGGGTAGTTATCCCCATTGAAGAATGGTGGTTTGGTGATAGATTGTAATTCGTACAAGTTTGGCCCTGAGGTAGACACTATGGCTTTGATTTGTAGTTGATTGATCTTCTTCTAGGATCCCCTCTTATAGATGTAAGTCCTTCAAAGATTTTGGCTATGATACCAATTGTTGAGTGGATCAATCGATGTGTAATTGGCCAAGAGGGGTGTATTGGATTTTTGAAATTGGAAGGAGCAAATTGAAAAGATAAAAATTAAAGACAAGGCGATTTATAGTGGTTCAAGCTTTAAAAAAACTCTACATCCACTACCTTAGCTCCCACTAAGGATTTTGAACCAATATCCACTAGATATTCTTCCTTTTTTCTAGGCTTAGGAGGAAACCTTTACAAATCGGTTAATCTTTCTACCCAAAGATTAACCAAAACTCTCTTTTTACAAAGAAGAAATGGCAAACTTAAAAGTATCTCTCACAAGATTGATTTGTTGCCCAAATTACAAACAAACTCTCCCCAAACTTGAAATAAATATATACAATGAAAATTACAACAAGTGGGGTACAATAATTTGACTATTTAAGCTCAAAGGTTTGGATATATGCTTGGATGTTGCAAATAAGTTTAATAGTTGTTACTGAGGCTTTGGAGGCTTGCTTTTATACCTTCTTATTGATTTCTACCTGTTTGGGTGGTTGTCATCATAAATATAGCCATTGGGCTCTCTTCTTCCCACCATAAATGCACTTCTGCGACTACCCGTATCGATACGCTGGACAACGTATCGATACAGACCTAAAAATATAAAGAGCTATTGTGCAGGTAAAACAAAAGGCGTATCGATACACGAGGAAGCGTATCGCTACAATCTCAATGTAAAACAAGGGGCGTATCGAAACGGGCAAGGCCGTATCGATGTAATTTTGCTCACTGGGCTACTGTTTGAACCTGTATCGGTACGCCTTGAAGGTGTATCGATACGGGTTAACTAATTTTCAAAATCGCATGTTCCCAATAACTGACAAAGCAACGTTTGAATCATAAATAAAAAATCTTAACCACCATACCGATATGCTAGTAGCTGTATCGGTACTCTGTTATTAAATCTTAAACCTAGTATAAAGGCGTATCGAAACGGATGGCATCGTATCAAAACGCCTGAGTAAAAACCTTAGCCCATATGAAGGCCGTATCGATACGGATAGAACCGTATCAAAACAGTTCTTACAGTGGTCTTTTAATGTAAGCCTGTATCGAAACGCTCGAGGGCGTATCGATATGCCTGGGTGTAAAAGTTGAATTTAGCTTTAAAAACACTTAGAAAAATTTATAGGGTTTAAGTTTTTGACTTTGAATAATTTTGTACTTGAAAAATCCTTGTCAATTTTGAGTCTTTGAGATACTTAAAAATTTATTTTCTTTTACAAATAGGTCCTTAAACAATTTTTTATATCAAAATCAAACTTTGGTTTTACAATAGTCATGAATTTCAAAAATTAACTCTCAGCTTTGAGAAAGAATGGATGAACATCACCTTGAAGGAGGAAAGAAACCGACCAATGTCAAAATGGTTTCTGAAAAGAGGATGTTGAAGCTGACAGACAAAGAACCAGATTGTTGTGGAGAAGTATATTTACTAAGTTTGGAGGGATAAGAGATGGAAACACCTGGTCCTTTACAATCCATACTAGCAGAGTTTTCTGATGTATTTGATGAGCCTAGAGGTCTTCCACCAGAGAGATCTCATGACCATGCTATTGTCCTCAAATCAGGCACCCATCATATCAATCTAAGACCCAACAAATTTCCCTATCATCAAAAGACATAGATTAAAAAGTAGATCACTGAGATGTTGGCTAACTTAGTGATTCAAACCAACAAGAGCCCATTTGCTGCTCATTGCTTGAAGGTCAAGAAAAAAGATGGGAGTTTGAGGTTTTGTGTTGATTATAGACAATTGAATGCAACCATTGTAAAAAAAATCATATTCTAATTGTTGATGATATTCTGGATGAATTAAGAGGACTGGGGTATTTTTTTAAGATTAACCTGAGGTCAGAATAATAACAGATAAAAGTGAATAAAGGGGACATTCCTAAAACAACATTTAGGACAAATCAAAGGCATTATGATTTTAAGGTGATGCCTTTATATTAACAAATGCCCCAGTAACTTTTCAAGCCCTAAGAAATGAATTGTTTGGGCCATATTTAAGAAATTTTGTGCTAGTGTTCTTTGATGACATTTTGGTTTACAGTAAAGGTTTGGTTGAACACAACAAGCATTTAAGATTAGTTTTGAATGTTCTAAGGAGTAATCAATTGTATGCTAAGAGGAAGAAATATCTTTTTGGGCAGAAACATGTAAAGTATCTAGGGCACATCATTTCTGAAAAAATGGTAGCTATTGGTCCACAGAAAATTAAAGCTATGAAGAATTGCCCCCCGCCTCAAAACCTTAAGTCCTTAAGGGGGTTCCTTGACCTAACAGGATATTACAAAAAGTTTCTGACAGATTATAGAGAGGCCAGCAAACCTTTAACCAGCTTGCTAAAAAATGATGGGTTCAAATGGTATGAAGAATCAAAAGAAGCTTTTGAGAAATTAAAGGAAGCCTGTGCCAGCCCTTATTTTGGCTCTACCTAATTTTAGTAAGCGTTCTGCCTAGAGACAGATGCAAGTGTTAGGGGCAGTATTGTCTCAATAAGAGAGGCATATTGCCTACTTGAGTAAAGCAAAAAGTATAAGGAAGTTGGAATTTTGCAAAAGGGATACTGAGATTTGAATGAAGAGTTTATATTGAGGAATCAAGGGATTTGAGGAAACAACTGATACTGGAATTGCATGGCTCACCCTAAGGTGGCCATTCTGGCATTCAAGCTATATACTAGAGACTCAAGAACTTTTTCTTATGGCTAAGGATGAAAAACATGGAGAAACTACATGTTCAACAATATGAGGTGTGTCAAAGGACTAAGGAAGAACATGTTGCAAATAACAATCTCAGACAAGTACCTCTGCTCACTTTAGCACTGCATGGACCTCCTAAAATAACAATCTCAGACTGATAGTTAAAGTGAGAGACAAGCAGGTACCTCTACTCATTTTAGCATTCCATACCACCCCGAGACTGATAGTTAAAGTGAGAGACTCAATAAGTGTCTGGACCAGTATCTTAGAAGCATGTGCTTCTTAAAACTCAACAATTGGCAAGGTATTTACCCCAATCGAAATGGTGGTATAATACTAATTATCATATCGCCATTAGGTAACCCCATTTGAGACTTAATACAGGTATAAGCCCCATACTTAGATGTAGAACCTAAATTCTAAAGTTAATAGTGTACAAAAAGAAAAATCGAACATAGAGCAGATGAATAGAACACTTAAAGAAAATCTAGAAAAAGTACAGCAGCGTATGAAGCATTATTCAGACTAAAGAGGAACAAATAGGCAATTTAATGTGGGTGATAAAGTTTACCTGAAGTTACAGCCTTACAAACGTCTCTGGCTTTAAGAAATAATTTAAAATTGACAGTTAAGTTCTATACGGCCCTTACAAGATTACACAGAGAGTTGGATTAGTTGCTTATAAACTGAAACTATGCACAAGATCTTAGCTATATTCTATCTTTCATGTGAGCTTATTGAAGAAGAAGATAGGGTAGAAAAATATTACCTCACTGGAGCCACCAGAGACTACAGAAGACAGCCAAGTTAAGGTCTACCCTGCTATCATTTTGGACAAAAGGATGGTTAAACGACACAACAAAACTATAATCCAGTTGTTATTCAATGGTCGAATTTGGGTTCGAAGAACGCAACCTAGGAAGATTACAGTGTGTTCAAGTCACAGTTCTCAGATTTTGATCCTTGGGGACAAAGATCTGCTGAAGGAGAGGAAATTGTTATGATTCTGGATGGAGATTTGAAGAAACTAGAGTTTTTAAGGTTGAGAATGGAAAAAAGGGGAAAGTCAGAGGCTTCGAAAAGACACTTAAATGAAAAGAGGAGTTTGAGTTATCTAATGAAAGGCACACATAATGAAATGAGATCTAATATGGATCATAAGCCAAACGTCAACGTTTCAATTGGACGAATGGATCAATGTTGAACGGGCTAGATATGATGGGCAGTGAAATGGAAATGTGCCAACCGAAGAATCAACCTAATCACATGTTTATTCCAACCATAGCCGTTGGAGAAGAGTCAGCAGGGAATTGATATTAACCCTTGAATTAAAAGTTTTTCCAGCTGTTAATATATAATTTGTACACCCAACAAATATATAGGTTTTGTACTATGTCACAGGCCATGAACCAAGGTCTGAGTCATTAGCACCACAAGGTGCACACCAGGGTGTCCATGAGGTTCTGAGGTACACTTTGGGCTTGAAGAGACCACCAGTTTGGCCCGATCTGTGGGAAGATCCAAGAAGGCTTATTCATCCACACCTATGTGAACACTCCATGTGAACATAGGAGATTCTTTCCATAGATATCTAAGGAATATTCTTGGCATTATGCCTTGTGGTTGATAGAGCTGTATCTAGGTCGTTGATGTAAATCAATAGGGACCATCGGATTAGAGGGGACTCAACTACAAATAGAGACATCCCCACCTCAGTTGTAATCATCAATTCTTTCAGCTATTCTTGAGTAATAGAGGCATCCCCGATCTCATAGTTTACTTCCGCTAAGAACGATCTTTTGTTCTTCGGTGCCTTGGAAGTTTGATCTTCCGGAGTGAGGATTCAGGCTTACTTAGTCGTTTGTCTTAAGGACTCGACTAAGGCTGCACAGTGGGCTGGTTCAGAAGTCTAGCCCCGTGATAGTTGGTATATCAGAGCCCACGGTTGGTGAGCCACGGTTGGTGAACCGAGTGTTCATGGAAGGAACTGTTTGAGATGGCGACAAGGAAAGGAGGAAATGCTGCAACATAGAAGGGTGATGAGGCCCAGGCTGTCGAAGGAATGACCCAGAGGCATAGAGACTTTGTGGCTTCGTATGAGAAGATATGGGCCAAGCTCGAAACCACCAGGTTCCAGAGGAAAGGCCTTGTGATTGCCAAGGAGAGCCTCAAGGTGAAGGGCCATGAGGGGGAAGTAGAAGGCATATCAGGCATGACAGACAAAGTGGAAGGACGGAGTGATGCGTTTGGAGCCGAGGTGCAGGCTTCAACGAAGATGGATGGGACTTCGCATGGTGAGGAAAAGCCATCGAGGTGGAACAAGCCCAGGATGCTAGTCCGACTATGGGAAAGGAAACCATGGAGGTGCTTCTATTGTGATGACGAGCATTGGTCAAAGGATTGTTCCAAGAAAGCCGACCTTTCAGCCATCAAGGTAAACGATGGGTCTGTAAAAAGGGAAGCTAGAGCCAGCATGATTGTTTCGTCCTCAACGATCAAGCCGGAGGTACAGCAAAAGTGTCTTTGTTGCGAGGGGCCACACAGTTGGCTCGATTGCCCCGATAGAGTCAAGTCGAGGGTGGAGAAAGTGCAATGGAAATGTTTTCATTGCATGGAGCCACATCATTGGCGTGATTGCCCATATAGAATCAAACAGTCCAAGGTACAGGACAAGCCCAAAGAGAGCGAGGCTTTGAAGCTCGATTCGTTATGTGAAAAGCCACCGTTGGGCAAGGTGGAATGTGCATTGAACTTCGTGGAGAAAGAAGTGGCAATGCAAAATTGGGCATCGGACTTCAAGGATACAAAAGGGCCGATGTATTTTAGAGTGAACGCGAGGGAGTTCATCCCGAAGAAGGTACATCTCGAACACAATCTTTGTGTTTTGGTTTTGTTTTGTCCGGTTTGTTGGGTGTAGGCAGCAGAAAACCTAACCCATCAGATGGTGAAAGTTCAAATGTGACATCCAAACCTTTGTTTGAGGGTCATGGTGATCCAAGTGGAGACAAATCCCAGCTGCTAGGAAAGAGTTCCT
This sequence comes from Hibiscus mutabilis, assembly GCA_019671005.1. Lineage (NCBI taxonomy): Eukaryota > Viridiplantae > Streptophyta > Magnoliopsida > Malvales > Malvaceae > Hibiscus > Hibiscus mutabilis. The sequence continues at coordinate 19,766,545 of CM033721.1, read as the reverse complement.
ACGGTCGAGATGTGCGAGGTGGTTCGACGAGTGATGTTACATGGCGGCGGCAATCGAAGCGAGGAGTCCATATGGGTGGATAACCCAACACGAGTCAGGTGCTCTTTATGGGAAGAACGGTCCTTATGGGGGGACAACCAAGCCCGATTCAGAGTTGGGAGAAAGCTAAGGTGCTAAGGAGGTTCCAGGATCGTTTCTGACTTTATTCTGGAGCAGCGATGAGGGCGTCGCCAAGTTTGGTGGGGGAGAATGTCACGGGCCGTGAACCAAGGTCCGAGTCATTAGCACCACAGGGTGCACACCAGGGTGTCCATGAGGTTCTGAGGCACACTTTGGGCTTGAAGAGACCACCAGACTGACCCGATCCGTGGGAAGATCCAATAAGGCTTATTCATCCACACCTATGTGAACACTCCATGTGAACATAGGAGATTCTTTCCATAGATATCTAAGGAATATTCTTGGCATTATGCCTTGTGGTTGATAGAAATGTATCTAGGCCGTTGATGTAAATCAGTAGGGACCGTCGGATTAGAGGGGACTCAACTATAAATAGAGGCCTCCCCACCTCAGTTGTAATCATCCATTCTTTCATCTATTCTTGAGTAATAGAGAGCGCATTCACTCTAAATTCTCTGAGTTGTTCTTCTTTTGTTCTTCGCGTTCTTTCAGAGTTCTTTGTAGCCGATCTCATAGTTTGCTTCTGCTAAGAACAATCTTGCGTTCTTCGGTGCCTTGGAAGTTTGATCTTCCAAAGTGAGGATTCAGGCTTACTTAGTCGTTTGTCTTAAGGACTTGACTAAGGCCGCACGATGGGCTGGTTCAGAAGTCTAGCCCCGTGACAACTATGCTGAGCGGATCATGCTTGATGAATGAAAACAGAAATTCTCTCCTGAAATCTAATTCTTCTGTTTCTGAAATCTCCCTTCTTTACTTTTTTATGCATAAACATTACACTATGATAGAATACGTTGATCGATTTGAAGATTATGGGAGAACCTAAAAGAAAGAATGTTACAATCTGGTTAGGCGGTTGAAGATTATCTTGCCTTTATTTGACGAGATTCGGCACCTTGGTTCTCCGACCAGCCCGAATGGTGTGGCTGGTTTGTCTAAGTTGAAGAAAGCGATTCGCTTGGCAACGAAGCTGTTGAAAACTTGCAACGAGGGTAGCAAGATTTACCTGGTAATTAGAAGAACATATCAATTCATGGATCATAATCATTTTTATTACTATCATGGGTCTGGAGAAAATTCTCATTGTTGATTATACATATGTATATTCTGAGTTTTGCCTTTGTAATTCAGACATTCGAGAGTGAGCCTATAATGTCTGGGAAATTCCAATCTTTGGTCATCCCTCATGAGTTCCTCTGTCCCATCACACTTGAAATCATGAGAGATCCTGTTATTATTGCCAGTGGACAGGTAATGTTATATATGTATATACCTTCTCCTTCTCTACTATGTATCGAACTCTCGATATTTAGCAGGATGATCACCATGTTATGCTATGGGAAACATATTAATTTTATATATTTCATTTTTTTCCCATGGAATTCAAACATTTGAAAGGGAGAGCATCCAGAAGTGGTTTGGTTCTAAGCATCGAGCATGTCCGAAGACCAGGCAGCCCTGTCCCATTTGTCAGTGGCACCAAATTATGCCCTCAAGAACCTTATCACACAGTGGTGTGAGAAGAACAACTTTCATCTCCCCAAGAAAGAGGATCAAGCATCTTCCGAGAGATTGTTTGTCGATCACGAAGACGAAATCGCATGTCTTGTTAAAGAACTATCATCCGGTCAATTAGAAGTGCAGAGAAAGGCCGTGAAGAACATTCGTTTGCTTTCCCAGGAGAATCCAGAGGCCAGAGTTTTGATTGCCAAAAGTGGAGCAATTACACGATTAGTGCATCTGTTGTCCTATCCGGATACAAAATCCAAGAGCATGCCGTTACAGCTCTATTTAATTTATCCATTGATGAGTCTAACAAGAGGCTCATAACCGATGAACTCGCAATCCCCACAATAATAGAAGTCTTACAAAGTGGAAGTATGGAGACGAGAGATAACTCGGCAGCAGCTTTGTTTAGCTCGTGATGTTCATCGAGAACAAAGCAACGATAGCTCTCGGAAACGGCATCCCCCACTAGTGGACTTGTTGCAGAACGGCACGATTAGAGGTAAAAGAGATGCTGTGACGGCACTGTTCAGCTTATCTCTCAACCATTTAAACAAGGTCAGGGCCATTGAAGCTGGCATTGTCCCACCATTACTGGAGTTACTCGAGGACAAGAACCAAGGCATGTTTGATGAGGCCCTCTCCATATTTTTACTTCTTGCAACCATCGCGGAGGGGAGACAAGCGATCAGACAGCTCCCGTTCATCCAAACGCTGGTCAATCTCATCAAAGACGGAACCCCGAAGAACAAGGAGTGCGCAACCTCGGTTCTTCTCGAAATGAGTTTGAATAATTCATCCCACGTCCTTGCAAGTTGCATCCCTTCAGTTTGGCGTGTATGAGCATTTGATTGAGATCACGCGGAGTGGAACAAATAGAACTCAGAGGAAAGCAAATGCTCTTTTGCAGCTTATGAGCAAGTGTGAACAAATTCCATAAATCTTGTCAACTATATACATGCATATATATGTATGTATATATATATATGGAAATCCCAATTCTAAATTAGTTGTTGGTTATTCTTTTGCCTTGATTTTTTGGGGTTAATCCTCTCTGTACAGAGATGATCATATCTGTTCACATATAATAGAGTCCATAACTTAACTAGGAGAAGTCTTTTGCTTGTTTTGTATGCATATAATCTTGAGTCTTGTACATGAGGAGCCGTACGTTTTCCCATATAATCTTAATTTTTTTTAACAATTCCCTACTCTTATTTTTCCTTTATTTTACAATTTATGTAGAGTTGTGGATAGATCTGATTTTTTTTATGTTTGTTCTTAGTAAGTTCTGCTATGAATATTTGTTATTGTTCATTTGGAAAGGTGAAATTGATTTTGGTAATATGTGTTGGATTCAAACATAAAGTTGATTGTAAGATAAGTTAGAGTGAAAAAGAAATTAAATTTATATAAAATGAAAATTTATTATTAGTGTAGCAACCTTTTTATCTTCTAAAGTAGTATGGTTCGGGTGCTACGGGTTATCCCCAAATCATTATTTGAAAAAGAGATTTCTCTTGAAAATTCTTATTCTTTTGAAAAATGATTAAAATTTGGAATCGCCACTGGCCACTTGGATAAGGTGGGCCAGACACCACAAAATCAGAGATTCATTTTTAAAAGGGTCCGGGAGTTGGTTACGTGTGGGGAAAGATTAATACCCCCATCATGCCCGGAAATCGATACCAAAATATTCATTGCTTTTAAAACGATAGAATTCATTGAAATTTGAATTGAATTTAATTTAGCGTACTTGAATGAAAATTTGACCTTGATTGAACGTGCTTTATCAAATCGGTGGGTTCAAATTAATTGAACATTTAATTAATAAGGTTGACGATACATTGGACCATAGATTAAACCGACATCATATAGCCTGACTCCCTTGTTAATTTACGGTTCAAATCTCGTATGTCACCTTTATGCATGGTGCAAACATTTAAGGTATGATGTTATGATTTGTTGATTTTTAATTATCATTTACCTTGGGCCGGTAAGGATTAATTCAAGTATTTGGTCAACATCCTTTAAGCTCGGACTGTTACGACACAAACACCGGAATTAATAAGTACCTCATTTTTCATGATTTAAATTAATTCAAAATAAGTGGGCCACATGAATTAAAATTGACATGGATGCTATTTAAAAGCTTAAAATTAAACACACAAATAAAAGCCCATTAAAGCCCTAACCTAATAAGCCCAAATTATGAAAATTCAATTAATGATCTAATTTTTAACTAAATGAGTCTAATATTAACCCTAAAAACTAGAAAAAACCTAACAATTTATGGATTATATTATAACATGATAATTAATTCAATCGGTTTTAAACTAGTATTCCAATGAGCCAAGGGTACTATTTAAAACAAATCAAGTTAACCTAACAGCAATCGAACAGTCGCGCGTGAGGACCAACTCGTGGCAGATGCAATCTTTGTCGTTGATGGTGATTCTGATCCAACAGATAAGACGTTGCGGTGCTGCATTGAAGGGCTAGCAACTAGGGCTTCCTTTTAAAGGGGCGTTCTGGACCGTTAGATCAAGATTTGATCTAACGATTATTATTTGGCACAGACAAAATCAGTGATTACAGCTTCCCTCTTTGCTTATTCTTGTAGAACAAGGATAAAGCAAAGGCCATAAGCACTAATTTTGTCTTACTTCCCTGTATGAAGATTCCAAGCTGCGAGTTCCTCCTATATAGAATTGTTCACCCTTTCTCTTCCTAAAACCTAAAGTTATAAGTATATGCCTTCTTCACTCCGAAGTTCTTGAGCTACAGGTGTCAACCTCTTTTACTCCGAAATTTTAATACGGCGAGCTTAAAATCTCTCGCATGAAATCTTTGAGCTTCGAGTATCTACCTCATTCGCTCTGAAATCTTGGTGTGGCAAGTTTGAAATCCTTCACCTGAAATCTTCGAGTTTCGAGTATCTACCTCCTTTACTCTAAAATCCTAATATGGTAAGTTTAAAATCATTCACCTGAAATTCTTGAGCTATGAGTATCTGCCTCTTTTGCTCTAAAATCCTTGAGCTACAGGTATCTGCACCTTCGCTCTGAAATCCTACGAGTTTGAAATCCTTCACCTGAAATCCTTGAGCTATGAGTATTTGCCTCCTTCGCTCTAAAATCCTAATACGGTGAGTTTGAAATCCTTCGCCTGAAATCCTTGAGCTATGAGTATTTGCCTCTTTTGCTCTAAAATCCTTAAGCTACGAGTATTTGCCCCTTTCGTTTTGAAAACCTTTCTAGGCTCTCACTTTGTCGTTTACTCCTCTTCTTAAGAGGTATCCGAACTATCTTTCAGATACCCGTGGAAAGAGATGAAATGCTATAATGGTATAAGTTAGCATGCTCTTATCCTAGGGATGTCTAACTAGATATGATGCATGAATGACGATAAGTTTTAAACTTTCTCAGACACTTTATCTTTTTGGTCTCTTGACTTCGACCCTCTTTTGCTTTTTGCTTCCCTCCTTTGCAACTGCGGTACCTCCTCCCTCACTCGGTTCACTATTATGCCACCACTTTTCTCTTGGGCTTTTGATCATTTTGCTCTAAAGCACCTTTTAGGATTTTCACTTTAGAGATTGTTTCTTCTTTTCTTTTCTCCTTCTTTTTTCTTCTTTTAGGCGCCCTTACGGGTTGTCGCCTCTAGTCTTTTGGATTTCAACATGAGAGACATTCGTTGTCCTTTCTCGGTAGATCTTGTCAATTTCACATCTGATGTTCTCCTATCTTAGCTTTGGCAGATTTCTTTCTTACCATGAAACAAGGATGAAGAAAAGGCCATAAACACTAACTTTATCTCACTTCTTTGACTGTGGCCTTAAGATCGCAAGTTCTTCTGAAACTTTTTGCTTTTTCTCGGTTGATTCTTCAAACTACAAATTCCTCTATACCCTGATTTTTGTTGTGTTGGCATCTTAGTATCTTGCTGGAATGGCTCACTGATGGACCAGAAATCTTGACGGGAAATGAACTGGTTGCCGAAGCTTAAAGTTGTTCTCTTCACTATGAAATTTTTTGATCTTTTAGCAAAATTCAGAGTCTAGAGTTGTTCTTCTCATTATGAAATTCTTCATCCTCCGAGGTCCAAAATTGCTGAAGGTTGAAGCTATTCTTCTCATCTTAAAATTCTTCAATCTTCTGACAAAGTTTAGAGTCTCAAGTTGCTATTCTCATTACGAAATTCTTTGTTCCTTTACCAAATTTGTCGAAGCTTGAAGTCGTTCTTCTCATTTTAGATTTCTTCAACCTTCGCAAATGTTGACGAATTCTTCTCATTATGGATTATGAACTTATTGTATTACCCACAAAGATTTCACACCTTCTTCAAGTTCTTCTCATTATGAAATTATTATCTTTCTATCAAAGTTGATGCTCGAACAGTTCTTTTTAGTGACAAACTATTCATTCTTCTGGACGAGCTTTTCTCATTATGAATCATTCCCTCTTGGCTAAGCGAGTTCTTCCCTTTAGGAACTCTTCGAATCTTTGTTAGGTGAGTTCTTCTTATTAGGGACTCGTCATCCCCACTGAGATATACCTCTCTAAATGAGAAGTTACAGGTCGAAATCTTCAAATCTTCAAATCTTTCAAAATAGTCAAAATGATTTGATGATATGAGTTACCATTTTCCTAACCTAGGGATGTCTAACTACACATGATGCATGAGTTATGAAATTTTTAGAGATGTTGGGGAAAAACCATTACTTTCTGGTCGATTACCCTTAACTTCCATGGGCTTTTTGTCTTTGCTAAGTCTTCATCTTTATCTTACCTTGAAAGGATATTGTTGGCCTATTCTGATTTTACTAAGATCTGTCACCTTTTTAAGTCTATTTTCAAAACACTGCACCACTCAACTTGGGCTTAGTTGTTGTCTATTCATTGACTCTTCATGATGACTCTTCATGATGAGTCTTCTTCATTCTCAACATTGGGGTGAAAAAATGCCCCTAAATCTTCTAAACCTTTCCTACTTCCATAAGGTCTGATCTTCACTTTTTATTTACTGAATCTTCCTCCTTCGTTTTTCTTAAAAGGAGATACTGACGTATACCGGTCAAAATAACATTACCCTCACTTAACTTGGGCTTAACCATTGCTTCTTCATGGACTCTTCATGATGATCCTTCTACAATTTCCTCATTCAGGTGAACTCGTGCCCCCTAGATTTCCAAATTTTCCCCATTCTCAAATATCTGAACGGTCTAGCGAATGAGACCTCGCCGTGATCACTGATAAATTATGTTAGATCAGCCATAAAGACCTTTGATCTAAATCCGTGCAAAAAAGCCTTCATCTTTAAATTCTCGAAAAAGTCCAAGATAGCGATATCACCGTCACCCAAGACTCTTAAGGAGAATGATCAAGCCATAAATCCCCAACGTGAACAAATCCATCTCCATGACCTCATCCAGGTGTGTAGGTATGCTCCCATGAAAAGGAGGTGCCATCTTGGTGATTCTGAATCAAACTTTTACCCAAATCTTCACTCATTCCGGCTAAGGTTCTAATCTTCAAAGGATAATCTCGAGACTTCGACGTCTTTGTGTAAGCACAGCCCTTATGAATACTCTTCTGATTAAGCAAAGCTCTATATTCCTCAACTGTAGACATCAAGTCTTCCCATTAAAAGTGCTGCAACAGAAAATGGGATTCCAAAACTAAAAGATGGCTCGAAATGGAGGCTGATTAACTCGGACATACATCAAGCGTGCAATGTCACCATAACTTTCACAGAACTGACTTTGCAACCGTCGATCTCAACTGTCGATCTCATACTTCCCCAACCTGTTTCAATTCCCACAACTCGTTTTGTTGTAAGCTGATGTAAGTATACCTCGCTACTGTACGCTTTCTTGGTACACTGTCACCTTGCCCCTTTGGTTGACTTCTGACCAATGTCGGACGGGTAAGCCGATGTCTTCCTTCTGAAGATCCTTCTTTTCTTTCATGATCTTAGTAGTGCCTCATCCCTTTCTCGAGTTCAATGGTTACTTACCCTTGACCCACTAGTATGGTCCTTATTCTATCTCGATGCTAGACCAAATACATGTCCCATGAGTCTCTAAATTTTCCATAGAATTGAATCTTCATTTCTCTGAGCCAACCAAGGCCTTATTATAAATACTCATTTCGAGTCCTTGAACCGCGTAGCATACAAAGGCTTGCTATTATTCCCTTCAGGATCACTGACAGATTTGTATTAGGTCGATCATGTACATACTCAACCTTGCATTCCAAACTTTATATCTGAAGCAAAGCTAAGAAATCTTTTTGTTTATAATTGTTAGTTATTGATCAACATTTCAATGATGATGCTTTTGGATTAATGTACAAGTCTTAACAAACCAAAACCATAAAAGAAAGAAAATAGAATAGCGTGCCCCGAATATTAAATGCGCGAACATCTTAGATTCAACCCTTCGACGGTCATTTTAAGCTCAACTTGTGTCTAGGAAGACACTAAATGTTGTGGCGATATTTGAAGTTGTGAAATTCGTCCCCAAACCGCTCAGTTTATCCTCATGATTACCGTATTGCTTGATCCACTTGAAAACTACTCATTTTAGTTCTCATTATTTTTCTCTATTCATAAATGTGTTCAAGATTTCCGGACTTGTTTAACCAGTGGAGGGCAAAAATATCATTCTAAGAATAAAATTCTACAAGTAAATATGTGTACTTTTGGCTATAATTAGTATGTATTATATTATTAATATACTCATGTCTTCAAAGATCACCTCTGACGCTAGGGTATTGGACAGGTGAACATAGCTCCTTATTAGATTTGTCATCCCCCACAGCTCCATCAAAGTCATCCGAGACTTATTCAATTGGCCATTCATTAATTACTTCACTCATTCATCATTTTTCTTATTCATTCTTTTTCATCATTTTTTATTTTTTTCTTTTTTGTTATTTATCCACGTATTTTATTAGGGCATAGAAGACTATGCTTAGAACCTCAATTTCAAGCGACTCCACTTAGTTAAACCTGCCTAGTTCACTTCACTTTTTATGAATTTTGGAGACTTTTTCATCATTGAACATCATCAAAGGAGTAGTAGTCTTGTTTTTCGTGCTTTACTAACTAGAGTAGGCTGAGTAAAAAATCACATCTCATCGTTATCACAACATTCGATTGATCTTTACATCAATTTCAGATCATGCACGTGATATCCGGGGACCTACGAGGGTAAGAAGGGATATATAAATATATTGGATCGTCATTTTGAAAAAAGATGCATCCTTTCATTGAAATATAAATCTGTAAACAACATAGGCCATTTCAAAAAGATCTTTGCTACTTTCGGGCAAATGATAGCAAAGTTGATTCCATACACTACTTCAAGAGAAAAATTAAAGTGCACAAAAACTTAAACACCAACCCCTAGCATAAACACGGAAAAACATGTGTAAAATGCATCGAAACTCTAGACAACTCTGGAACTAACTTCTCATTCATCTTGCTTCTTCAGTCCTTCACCTGAGGTAGCTACTTCCCCTATCTCTTTTGCTTTCTATTGCTTAACCATATCAAGTGGCAGTGTCCCATGACCGAGTAGCTTCTCTATTTTTTTTCAAAACCCAACACCTCTTAGTAGGGCGCCCTGACGCCCCATATAGAAATCACAAACACTTTTCGGATTGTGTTTAAGAGATGGATCTAACATCTCCTCCATCAGCCTAAGGGCTAGATAATTTCCTTGAATTAAAAGAGGAAGCAAGAACGCAATTAATGTCTTGAAAACCTTGAGAGGGGTCCTTGCTAGACGCTGTCCCTTAGTTAATTTCTTATTGTTTACTTCCTTCTTAGTCTCAGCTGTCTTCTTGTTCTCCTCTCCAACTTGTAGAGATTTTTGACCTTCATATACTGTTGACAATGGTAGATTATAACACTGATTTCAGTCATTTGTCAACTTTCTGGCACGCCCCAATCCTCGATGGAACCTAGGCTTTCCATCTTCAAAGCAAAGTAATACCCTTTCGATAAGGCTATAAACCCTACGTTTCAAAAACACAAAATCTTTTGTTGTGTGACCATAATCACCATAATGGAAACCACACACAATCTTGGTACCATGCACTTTAGAGTTAAAATAAGAGTAGCACTTCGATGGGGGTAACTTCAAGAGCTTGTTCTTAATTAACAGAGGTAACAATTCAGAATATGTCATAGGGATTGCCATCTTTGTCTTCTTGTCACTCCTCTTGGTGTCCTCAATATGTTTTTCTCCATTCTCCGCTTCTCTTTTCTTTGACTGAAATTGACTTTCCTTGGGGACCTCTTTGTTCTCGATCATTGTCGCCTCTATGGAATCTTTCAGATCCATTATTGACTTCTCAAGCGATTTCACTTGTCGCACTACCCTTTTGACCGAACCTATCTTCCCCTTGTCTACTTTTTCTTGATCTTTATCTAATTTCGTAGCTGGATGATTGATCTTCAGACTTGGAACTATTGGTTCAAACTCTAATACCCCGATACACAGGAGGTGATGAACTTTACGCTTAAAGTTTATGCATTTCTCGATGGAATAGCCTTGAGTTTTGGCGTGGAATTTACAATGTTCCTCATGTTTGAACCAACTTGGATACGGGGGTGACTGAGGATTGACGAAGCGCGGTGCAATCAGTCAGGCATTTAGCAATTTGGAAAACAGTTCTTGGTAGGTGAATTGGAAGTCCAATTCTTCCTTCTTTTCTTGAGCATTGGAAGCATGGCTAACCGATAGTTGATTCAGTTTTGTAATCACAAACAACAAAGGCTAATCTTATGTTTGAAGGGATGACGGTTTGGATGATGGTGTAGTCGACATCCTCATCCTCTTGTTGCACATTGCACTTTCCTCATCTTATGGCTCTAACTTACTCAGCTCTTCATTTGCTGGTGAAGACAATTTTCAAGGAAGAGTCTTTGGTCTTATCCAACACCAATTCGGTAGGGCATTCAGAGGTGATACAAATTACCTTGTATTGGTTGCTGATGGTTTGGTCTTCATCAAACAAAATCATTTTCGCTATGAAGTCGCAATCCCAACTCTCACTCTCCTCTTGCATGAATGAGTCTCCTTTCATACCCTCTTCTTTGGTCATGGTGGCCATCATACCCATCAGTTCGTCAAATTTCCCCTTTGTTTCCTCTTGGAACTTTTTTACATTTAAAATTATCTCTCTTTGATTCCAAACCAAATGTTCTTTAAGTTGTTCGAGCTTATCCACCCTAGCCACTAGGTCATTCATTTTTTTGAAGTGGAGCTGGTTAAAAGTTATTCCCTTCTCACTTGTACTTTCTGAGGTGAATGCTCTCCCCGATTAGTGATGCATATGATGTAGTGAATGTACAAAAATACATTATTTGAACAAAAAAATAATAAGTCATGAAATAATGCTACTTATGAAAGCGTGAATGATGCAACGAAGTGTTGACTGGCGAACATCCTCATTAAACAATTTCCATAACGGAGATCAGGTTTCATTACAACAAGAAAAGAAATTAACTACACATAAGATACAACCAACACATTCTTGAAGCTCAGATATATTGAGGTACGGCTTGCTTTACTTACTTGGACTACTCGACTTTTAAGGGCTTGAAATAATCTTGATCGACTTGATCTTCCGGTCATTGGTAGCACATAAATTGGCCAGTATTAAATAAAATGGCTAAGTCTATCAAATAGTCACGTGAGACTTCGCCTTCTTTGTTTTTGTTCCTTCCCCACTCACTCATGAACTTTGGGATTCTTCAACTCGTTGTTATGGACTCTTTTTCCCATTACGAAAACCTTCAATTTTTGGATTGTTCTCGAATCAACACTTTATTATAAAAATGCTTGAATATGCACAAAAATAATAGAGCAGACAAGGCAAGAGAGGTAATAAATTAGTAACAGATATAATGAACTTAAAACAAACAAACAACACCAAAACATATTAACAACCAAAAGACCTAACAACATGTATTCTAGCTCGTTATCGTTAACTGCATGGCTCTAATCGGGGTGGGCTTCCTAAATTCTCACACGTGGGTTCGGTTCTAATTAAGGGTACCCGAACCTATCTTATTACCTACAGAGGCAACAAGAACCCCAATTCTGGCTCATTACAGGCTTGCAAATATATTCAGTTCAAGGGAAAACACGACTTGATGATGTAGAGGGTTGCTCATGTGTCAAAAGGCGTGGATTCTGTAAGTGAGTTACCGACCCGTAGAGGGCTCCTCACGTGGGTATGTGGCGTTTCACTCCCACTTAAGGGATGGAGCGCGGGTATAGAGCTTGATGAACATAGTGCAACTCATGTCGGTGATTCCTTAAAAATTAAATGAAAAATTAATTCGAAGACCACCAATTATCAAAGCCCGTGAAATCATAGTCGCATTTTCAAGAAAGAGTCAACCTCATTAAAGTTAATTAAAATTCCAACATTTTTCCATTATTAAAATCAACAAATACTTTCTTGGCTTAACTCTCTTTTTTGTTTTATAAAAACAAAGTTTCCCCAGTGGAGTCGCCATGTTGTGGCGACCTTTTTTTATCTTTTAAAGTGGTATGGTTTGGGTGCTACGAGTTATCCTCAAATCATTCATTGAAAATGGGATTTCTCTTGAAAATTCTTATTCTTTTGAAAAATGATTAAAACTTGGAGTCGCCACCGGCCACTTGGATAAGATGGGCCGGACACCACAAAACCAGAGATTCATTTTTGAAAGGATCCGGGAGTTTGTTAGGCGTGGGGAATGATTAGCACCCCCATCATGCCCGAAAATCGGTACCCAAATATTTGTTGCTTTTAAAACGATGGAATTAATTGAAAATTTAATTTAATTTAGCGTACTTAAATGAAAATTTGACCTTGATTGAACGGGCTTTATCAAATCGGTGGGTTCAAATTAATTGGACATTTAATTAATAAGGTTGACGATTCATTGGACCATAGATTAAACCGACATCATATAAGCCTGACTGTCGTGTAAGGATTAAAGTGGTATGGTTCGAATCTCGTATGTCACATTTATGCATGGTGCAAACATTTAAGGTATGATGTTATGATTTATCGATTTTTAATTATCATTTACCTTGGGCCGGTAAGGATTAATTCAAGTATTTGGTCAACATCTTTTAAGCTCAGACTGTTACGACACAAATACCGGAATTAATAAGTACCTCATTTTTCATGATATAAATTAATTCAAAATAAGTGGGCCACATGAATGACAATTGACATGGATGTCATTTAAAAGCTTAAATTAAACACACAAATAAAAGCCCACTAAAGCTCTAACCTAAAAAGCCCCAATTATGAAAAATCACTTGGTGGTCTAATTTTTAACTAAATGAATCTAATATTAACCCTAAATTAATTAACCTTAAAAACTAGAAAAAAAAACTAACAATTTATAGATTATCTTATAACATGATAATTAATTCAATCGGTTTTAAACTAGTATTCCAATGAGCTAAGGATACTATTTAAAACAAATCAAGTTAACCTATCATGGTTTTAATTTAAATGTTGATCTAATATCAATGTCAATTTTCTTAAAGGTAATTAAGAAATGTCCAACTAGTTTAATGAATTTAACATTTATCCCAATAAGCCAAGGGTAAATTTAAATTCACTAAACTAATTCGAACCTTAGGTCTAACTACAGCTCTAAAAACTAATCCTAAATTAATTTAATTAATTTGAAGATATTGCCCCTATGAGACGAGCACACGATTTAAATTAATTAAATTAATCTTGCCTTAATCTAAGATCTTAACCTAACAAGCCCAAAGTCCACCTAAACTAAACAAGCCTTAAGCCCAAAAACATAACAAGGCCTAAACCACCTAAACTAAGCATGTAAATAAGAATATACTTACTATATATTCTATACTATATATATAAAAGAACATATTTAAAACTATATTATATGTGTTATAAAAGCTATGTATTATGCATAGGCAAAATGACAAAAAAATGCCCCAACGTTTGCATGTTTTGTCATTTGGCCCCCTATTCTTTTTTTGGAGCAAACAAACCCCAACGTTTGCATGTTTTGTCATTTTGCCCCTATTCTTTTTTTGGAGCAAACAACCCCCAGTGTTTTAATTTGGTCCAAATATGCCCCAGTTGGATGAAAACCGTTAGTTAACTAACGGTCAGCAGCTGATGTTGAATGACTTGCCATGTGTTAAGTTCTGCTGACGTGTCAGCATCATATTCACCATGTGTCACCATCAGGTTTGGCCACGTGTCAACGGTTGATTCTGACGTCGATAGCTCTTAACACGTGGCAAGTCCAGTCAACATCAGCCGCTGACCATTAGTTGACTAATGGTTTTCATCCAACTGAGGCATATTTGGACCAAATTGAAACGTTGGGAGTTGTTTGCTCTAAAAAAAGAATAGGGGGCCAAATGACAAAATATGCAAACGTTGGAGGCATCTTTTGTCATTTTGCCTTATGCATATTAAAAACCTATATTGTATATATTATAAAAAATTTATATTATATAAGTATTATAAAACCTTATATTATGTATTTAAAAATACCATACATTATATTTTACTATAAAAACTATATTATATATATGTAAAAAACTTTACTATATATTATAAAAACTTTATAGTATATATATTATAAAAGAAAAACTATATATTATATAAGATGTATATTACACATTTAAAACTATACATCATATTTTATTATAAAACTATACTATATGCCATATATTATATATTACGTAAAACATATATTACATGAAACCATATACTATATAACATACACATTAAACCACATCAAACATACATATCAAGAGGAAATTAAAAGCATAAACACAAAGAAACAAGATTGAAATGTAAAGAAACAGATTACACAGCAAGAAATAAGACATGTTTTTAGCAGTGGGCGGTATGACAAAGATTCTGTAAATCTGAGGACTACGGGTGTAAATAAAAAAGGTAGAATGGCTTAAAGGGCGTGATTAAACCAAGCGGAGGACCTATGGGGAATTTGAAGAAACGGAAGCCCTTACGGGAGTAAATACGACGACACGGAGGTCCTTAAAATGCCATTAATCTATTTTTAAAAGGGGCTGAATATATAATTTATTTTTTAACAAAAACAGAAAGAAAAAAAAACCTAAAAATCGATAGGAGAACCACCATATGCCACCGCGTCGGCGGCCGGCAAACTCCAAAATGAGCCGACACGGCCCTTTCTTTGACCTAAACCCAAATCTGAACACCGATCTTTTTAAAACACGATGGAACCCCCTCTTTCGAGTAGAAATTAGATCTTTTCCTCCTCCTTTTAAAAATCGAAATGACATACCTCCTTTTGGTTGTCTTTTCCACTGACTCACCATGCATAGCCTTGAGGAGGCCAGAAAATTTATCGCCGGAAGAGAAGAGCAACCGCCGCGAGAAAGACTAAACGTTCGAAGGTAAACAGATCTAAAACCCTCATCTTGTATATACTATGATGCTCTGGAATGAAAATGGATGAAGAGGTATACCTCCGAAAATGTGAGGCTTTTTGCTTCTCTGTGCTCTATTCCTTTTAAAATTTCCCTAATGGTTACAATATTTTAGGGCTTAGTGTTATATATCCTGATTTACATTGATAGAAAAATGAAAAATGCTAAAATTCCATTGGTTGTCTTCGTATTTTGGCCGGATTCATGTGTCTCTCTAATTTTGTCAGCTAATTCCCTGAAATTTTTGGGTAACCACTCTGACATTCGTCCTTTTTTGTCTTCTCATACGAGGTGGCCAAACTATGAGGGAGGGGACCAGGGAGGAGATCCGCGGCCAAGATGTTACGAATCAGAGACGAGCTGCATCTAACAGTGGGTGATGGTTCCATTCGTGATCTGAGGGTTCGTGATTCTCTCCCAGTTCACGCTTGGCTCTTACGCGGAAGATGAAAGGCATAGGTGGTGTTGCACATATGCGAGTGAGGAAAGTTGGAGCGTCGCGCGTGAGGCAATCGAACATCCGCGTATGTGGACCAACTCGCGGCAGATGTAATCCTGGCCATTGATGGCGATTCTGATCCAACGGATGAGACGTTGCGGTGCAGTATTGAAGGGCTACCAACTAGGGCTTCCTCTTAAAGGGGCGTTTTGGACCGTTAGATCAAATTGGTTATCATTTGGCCTTGACAAATTCAGTGATTATAATTAGTAATTAATTATGTATGATTAATATTGTAATTGTATAGGATGAGTCTAGAACAAGCAATACACACTACTACACACTATTAATTTTTAATGACTTTTAAATAAATATTAAAATCATCAGGGAATCAACTACAATTAGACATATTTTAAACTAAACTTGACTATCTATTTATTTTCTAATATTAGTAGAATTAATAATTACTAAAAATTATTTTTATATTATTATATTAACCCCTAATCCCCAAAATTTAAAATCCTAATCCATCACGAAACGAAGAGAAAGTTTGTTTATCAACAACCAAGTTGAGGGGATTTTAGCATTAATCCTTGTTTCAGATATGGTGTTCTTCAAATATGTGGCTGCATTTTGTGTACGATGTTTGTTCGAATATGAATATGGAAGTATAACTTGCAAGGTATGAAAAGCTTTCAGCAAAAGTCGTTGGCTCGAGGGGACTAAATTTTTTTAAATAAAAAAATTAAAAAACCTTCCATTTCCGTGATAGTTAAACATGAAAGAAAGATAAATAAAAATAATTAATTTAGTTTAAAATATATTAATTGCATGTCAAGTCTTTAAGAATTTTAATATTTTTTTATAAATCATTAAAAAATAATAATGTATAACGGTGTGTAATATTAATAGTGTACTGCATTTATATCTAAATAGTTCTACGATAAGAACCCTAAAATAAAACAAAATTAAAGGAAAATTACATAAATTATTATCAAATTATATTAGTTATTACAACATTGATAATAATATTCAATTCCACAAAATGTATGAAATTATATAATTTTTTACAACTTAATAATATTTTATGTAATACTCAAGTTATTTTTTTAATAGTTTAAAGGTGATTACAAGATAGTATTTGTGTCTTATAATCTTAACTTGTTGACAATACACATACTTTGTAGACAAAGCGATTGAACTCGAGTCTCCTAAGATGAACATCATTCACTTTTTTAATAGGACCACTTGTTAGGTTGTAATATTCAAACTATTGATTAATATCATAATTGTAAAAATTCATATAATTTAATAACATTTTATATAAATTTTTCTTAATTTATTCGATAGTTGAACATATATATAATGAAATTGAATACACCAGTTTTTTTTCTCACCTTTACAAGTTATGAAGGGGGTTCACTTTTGAGCAATTGTTAATACGCATGATTTGTTAAAAAAAATACATAAGTTTATATATTCTTAACTCTAATATATATTATTTTAAAATTTAAATCTGAATTCTAAATTTTATTAAACTCATAAACACTAAACTAAAACTTTAAACCCTAAAACAAAAATATGTATAATTTTAAAAAGACTCAACATGCCTATAGAATAATTTTCCATATTTCAAATAGTATTTTTTTAAATAACATAAGGCGATTACAATGTAGTATATGTTTATATATATATTTTTAATCCTTTGACAATATACAAACACATTGCAGATAAAGCGATTTGAACATGGGTTTCATAGGATGAACATCAATACATAATCTTATTTTCCACTTAAATCACTTGTTAAAATACAATTTGAGTTAGAGATTCACTAATTGATCAAATGATCAGAAATATTTATTTATCTCATCTTATATGAATTAAATTCTAACATATGTGTTGAGATTATTAATATCTCTATATTCAAATTGTTCGAGGGGAGTCTGCTGCTCTTCAAGGCAAACTGATTATGGATGCAATAAAATCTTTGCTTATATGTGACTGAGAAATATGCCCTCGGATTATTAATCGGAATTAAAATAACCTTGTCGGTGCACTTGCTAGTTGAAGTCGTGAAAAACCTGCTAGAGAGATTATCTTTGATGCACCTCCGGCTTTCGTTAGAAAATTTCTACATTTCGAACACCAATTTGAGTTATTACTTCTGTATTGATAAAAAAATAAGAAAACTACAATGCTGAGATAGGAAACTAAAATATACCTCAAATCAAAAGAAACTACAATACGCAATCCTACGTCCAAAACTTTCTAGACTTCTCTGGTCAATAAACTATATTCACAAATCTAAAATAAATAAAATGCTGAGATAGGGAATTTCTAGACAGTCGTGTGGCTAACTCGAACCGAACGACTAGTGCAACCTTATCAGCATATTCTCAATTTTGCAGCGTTCACACCATATCTCCTTAAAACCTTCAAAAAAAATCCTTCAAATCTATCCCAATTCCCATTATGTTCGGGAGTTTAATCGTACACCAGCATACCGGTATGATTATAGTACGATATAACTGAATTATTATAAAATATGATACTTAAAATATTATTTATTAATTAAAAATATTATATTTTTATAATATTTTTAGTTGGTGAGTTCACAATCAGTATTGATATATAAAAATAAAATTTAGTATTTAACGTTAACTTAAAATGTTATCAGAAATAAAAAGTATTGATACTTCTGAATTAAATTTCGAGATTTATTATCAACCTAAAATATTACCACAAAGTATAACATTTTAAGTTATAATTAATATTTTAAATTCTGTGTTTTATAACATTTTAATTAGTATCGCACTTTAGTTGTAAACATAATCCTGCTCACCCATAATCACCCCGTAAACTTACAATATTTGAATTTAATTTATTTATTTATTTAAGTTAGTTTTATAGATTACATTTGAGATTTTGGATTTTTTTAGAAAATATTTTTAAGATATTTGAATTTGAGTTTTATCGTTAAATATGCAATATTGTATATTACTAAACTCAATATTTGTCGGTAAATCAATATCAATTTAAAATATTAAAAAAATGAGTTGAAACAACTTTAAAATTTGAGGCCCAAGATTCATTTTTTAATTACAAAATAAAATCTAAATTATTTGAACTTATGTTCAATGTCTGCTGATCGAATTGAGCGGTATAAATTATTTATACCTATAAAACTGAGTTTATTTTAATAAATTAAGGCTTAAGGTTCAACAAGCCCTTAAATTTTTGTAAAAAAAAAATCAATTAAGCTCTTAAATTTTTTTGCACTCAATTAAACTCTTAAATTCAATAAAAAATTATTTTGGCCCTTTCACCAACGTTGACAGTTAACTTTAACGGTTTTTTGATTTTTTTAAAAAATATATAAAAACAGAAAAAATCTTAAAAAATCTGGAAAACTCTTTTAAAATATAAAAGAAATATTTTTAAAATATTGAAATTTATTTTTAAAATAATAAACAATAAATTTTCAAAAGACTAAAATATTTTAAAAATTACAAAATTAAAAAGATTAAATATTATTATTATACAATTATAAAAAATAATTTGAAAAACTATTTTTTGTATATTTTTTTAAAATATAGTTTAAAAATCAAATAACTTTTATTGTTTTATATTTTTCAAATTAAATCTATACTTGTATAATAATATTTATTTGTTATTCTTAAATTTATAAATGTTTTAATATTTTGAAAAATTATTATTTTTAAATAAATTTCAAAATTAAAAAAACAATTCTATATTTTTAAATATTTTTAAATTTTCTAGATTTTTTTAAAAAAATTGATTTTTTTTTGTTTTTTAGATATTTTTAAAAAATAAAAATTCCTAGAAATGACAAGCGTCATTATCCTTTTGCTACACGTGTCAAAAGAAAATTTTTAAAATAAAAAAGGTTAAAGTTAACGGTCAACGTTGGTCGAAGGGTCAAATTGATTTTTTTTTCTTGAGTTTGAGGGCTTAATTGAATGCAAAAATACTTTAGGGGCTTAATTGATTTTTTTTTACAAAAATTTAGGGGCTTATGGAGGAATTAAGAGCAATGGTATTCACGTCAATGCCTTGCTCTTTGATCTCCTTCTCCCTCTTCAAGGGTTGAGACATCATCTCATGGGTGAGCAAAGAATCCACGAGCTCGTAAAGCTTGAGCTCCTTTAAGTTCTTTGCTTCTACAATGACCGTCTTTTTGGACTCCCACGATTCGAGAAGTGAGTAGACCAACTTTCAAACAATTTTGTCTCTTGAAATCTCCTCTCCAAACATTTTAAGTTGATTGACAATTATGGAGAAACGGTCGAACATCCTCTTGATGTCTTTATCTAGATCCATTTTGAAGTTCTCATACTCAAGGTTAAGAAGGTTGATCTTGGTCTCCTTTACGCCGTTGGTTCCCTCGTATGTGACTTCAAGCTTGTCCCAAACTTCCTTGGGACTCTCACAACAAAATGTTTTCACATAGATGTCCGGGCTAAAAGCACAAAAGAGAATGTGCAAGGCCTTGCAATTTAGCTCTATCTTCTTGCGATCATCTGCACTTCATTCTGCCTTGCTTCAGTGTGGCACGAACGGACCGTCTTCAACAATGTCCCAAAAATGGTAATCGTTGGCTCTCATGAAGTATAACATCCTATTCTTCCAATAGGAGTAGTTGGTCTCGTCAAAGAATGGTGGTCGGTCAATGAATTGCGCCATGGCTTCGATTGGTATTAGAATGACTTGAGCTCTTTGAGCATTAACTCTTAGGATGTTAATCCGATGCAAGAGACCTCGCTCTGATACCAATTGTTAGGCTCGATATTCCTCAACCAAATTGCTTGCCAAGTGTGGAGAATATTGATTTTTAGGTGATGGTGATGGAAGCAAAAGATAGATAAAAATGACACAAGATTTAGAGTGGTTCAACTTTCTAACCAAAGCCTACATCCACTACCTTAGCTTCCCCACTAAGGATTTCAACCAATTCACTAAGAATTCTTTCCCTCCACAAGCCAACTATGCTGCCAATGGTGGAACATCCAACACCAGAGGAACATATGCAAAAGGCGGTGTCGGGTAATATGGTGGAGGCACCGGCATAAAGGGACGAAAGGCGTCCGTCATGAAAAGCTCGGGTGGAGGCCCCGTCTGCTAAAACGTTTGAGGACCACCCATCTGTAGAAACGATGACAAAGTGGAGTGCATGAATGTCGGTCCTAGCGCTGGTGTCGAAGGCCCTACCCCGGAGTGATCTGCTGCTCGCGCTGTTTCAGATGACAAGGCCCCTATAGTGTGTGTTTGACGTCTCTGGCTTTCAGGCCCTATTTTGGTACCGCGCTGCGTCGGCTACCACTGGGTGGCAGCACAATTTCTCGCTGGCGCTCCTCCGGAGTCAGTATATGCAGCTTTCCATTTTGGTAGTACCACTGCATATAGTCGAATGTGACGTCTTGGTTCACAATGAGTACACAAATGGGCGGCCGCCTGCCATACCTTGTCATCTATTGCCCGACCCAGTCAGCGTGATGATGGCCCCAATAGACATTCCTCTTACCCTACCGCATCAACCGATGTTATTCGTCCAAATTGGGTGATGGCTCTGGAACCCCTTAGACGTAGCCAAATTGTCGCTGAACCCGGTTAGTAAGATGCCACTCGACAATTTCGTAGTTGATGAGTGGCACTAGCAGCAGCCAGACGTGAGAGCCGTCCGTGATGTCCTGCAAAATACAGTCCTGAATCAAAGGAGCAGCGTACGGAGTCCACAGGAATTGAACAAAAAATTTTGAATGTGAGTTATATAATTTTTTGGCCAAATTTTTTTTGAGGAATTAAGAAAAAAATATTTGAAATCCTGACCTCTTTTTGTACCTTGTCGATCAGTAGTCTGTAGTCTCGTTGTGTCTCTGGCAGTCCCTGGTGAGTGAGTGGAAGGCACCACTTGTCATTAATGAAAAAGAATTTAAAAAATTGTAATAGTTTAAAAACATATTCTTAAAATAAAATAAATTAAATTAAATTAAATAATTTTAATAGTACCTTCGAATAAGCAAAAATAGGTATGGGGTAGGCTGTCTAGGCCGAGGGCTTAAAAAGGGCATCTGAAACCAAGCCCAAGACTGAAGCAGTAAAAGACATCCTCCGATTACGGCTCTATCTGGTTGACGATTTTGCATAGCTTCCTGAACAAAAAGGACAAGACCGCTGCTCTCCAACATTTCTTGCTAGATTCTGCAAAATTGCGGAGATGGTATAGCCACAGCAGGTGAACTTTGTTGCTAGATTTGCCAGACATCAAAATTCCTCCAATAATTCATAGAATGTGGGCACGAGCAAACTGCTACAAAAATAATAAGTACCATTATAAAAATATTTTAATTATTAAAAAAGGAAACGAAATACATAGTAAAATAAATATTTACCAGTTTTGTTTCGTCATCCGCATCTGGGGGGGATTGTAAAATTCTGCTCCAAAAAAGTTAGAAAGATTTTGCCACCATCGAACTTGTCCGGAACCATTCCCAGCAGCTCAACACACAGGTTCGGCCAGTCACCCTCGGCAACACCGGTAATAACCGCGTCGCCAGTAGGAAAACCAAGATGATATGCAACATCTTCCAGTGTAATTGTAGCCTCTCCACACGGAAGATGGAAGGTGTGGGTCTCTAGCCTCCATCGCTCCAATAAGGCGTTAATAAAGGGACGGTTCAACTTCGTACTGCCAACGATAGTAGCGATGTGCCCAAAACTGGCTTCGACAATAAATGGAACGATATCCTCGTTCAACGCGGTCGTGATACGATTTAGATAGTATATCAATGCTCGTTCGTAATTCTTAAAGAAAAATAGTACAAGATAATAATTAAATATATATATATATATGTATGTAGAAATAAATTAAAAAATCAAGAAATTAATTTAAAGTAAGAAAAAATATTACCTCCTCATTCGCCCGCCAATAGTCGAAGACGTGTCGTTCGTCTAGCCTCAATAAAGCCGCCATTGTATAGAAAATTTAGGATATGTATACTAGAATAGGAGAAGAAGAATGCAAAGGTGTGGTGTAATTGTGTCTGTAGGACCCTATTTATAAGAGGCCTCACACCGCCTGGGAAGCGACATTAAAGGACCTCGCGTTCTGGGAAAAGCGAGAATCCACAGACCTCGCGTTCTGCAGAAAGTAAGTTCCGTTGAAAAGACGCGTCCTTTGACTTTTCAGATAGCATCTTGAATGGTCAAAAGGGAACTCGCATTACGCGGAACGTGATGTCCTTTATTTCTCGAGACCGTCCATTAAATTATTATTAAAAGATGGTATTTTAAATATTTGATTTCAAATATTATTCCTTAAATAAGAATATTTAGTAAAAATATTTGATTTCAAATTCTTATTTTCCTTAAATTGAAATCCTAATTAGTATAAAATCTTTGAAATCAAATATTTATAAAGTAAAATATGGTATTTAAATTTTATTATATTTAGGAAGAAAGATGATATTTAAATTATATTAATATATAAGTTGTATTACTAATTAATGCCCCTAATTAAAAGTTTGTTAAAATTTTAAAACTGTGTTACATAGAACGCGAGGTCATGGGGTTTTTAAAATTAAATTCATTCCGCTTTTCCTTCCCTATAAAATCCACTCTCCGATTATATCTATTTCAGCAAAACAGCCAACACTTTGCTCCCCTCATGGCTAAACTTTTTGCAACATTTTATTTTATCGGTACCTATTTAGACTCAACAATCACCAGTAATGTGTCACTCCACGATTTGTTGCAGTTGATATCTAAAGAGGTTAGTAAACGTACTGACAAACAAATTTCTTACTTGGAATGTAAAATTCCAACACCGAGAAGATCACCGCGGCCAAAGCTCATACCATTTGCACTGATGATGGAATCCTAGTGTAAAATGTAGAGTAATTAGATATACCTCAATATCCAGGATTGCCCACATCACGAAGAATGGGAATATGCAAGGAAACATTGGCCGATGACGACCGAGGCGCGGTAATGTACAAGATGCCCTCTTCGGTGGGGGTATCATCTTTGATCGGGTTCAGAACAGAAGTTGTGGGATAGAATATGATAAGCGTATTCCAGTAGCAACTTTTTACGAATGTAATATAAGTTTATGTTGAAATGTAATACTAGTAACAAGTTACAACTTTCTACGGATGTAATATAAGTTTATGTTGAAATAACAAGGTCTCATTGGTTTTAAAAGTTGTCTTTCCGCCTTATCGTTCTTACAGAAAATCAAGCTTTCAAACCATTTTTAATGCAAATTCTTGGATTAAAAACCCAAAAATAAACCAGAAAAGCCTATCACGCCCTTTTAACTTTTTAGTCATTCACAAAAACAAGCTATGGTACCATTTTCAACGCGAATTTTACCCGGTTTACAACGCACCAAACTTGCCCATATTGGTGTCGAATGAAAGACAAGTTCCAGTACTACGCACCTAAACTCGCCGTTTATTGAAATTATACGATTAATAGCCCTGAAATATCGCTCGAACATGCCTATGGATGCTTGTCCTGCCAGCCCGATTTACAAAAAACTCGCTTTCTGCATAAAGTGAGTTCCATTAAACGGCCCGCGATAAATTCAGCCGGCTCTTCAAATTCTCAGGGACCTCGCGCTCTGCAAAACGCGAGGTCCTGTTAAGTTCGTTATTCTGAAAAGTGATGTCACGTTTGAACAACTCACTTTTCCCATAAAGTGAAGTCGGAACTCGTTTTTCACATAATGCGAGTTCTGCATACGTGACAGATTTATGGGTTATTTTTTTAAATAAACCTCTAAGGGGTCATTTCTTTAAATAATTATTTAAAATGGGTTTTTACTTAAATTTGCGTGAGATGTTATATGCCTAGACCATACCGTTTTTAACCGCATTCTAACGCCGCTATGCAGAATCACCCACCTCTACCTTATTTTAATAAAATCCAGTTTTTTATTTAAAAAATGTCGTATGTAATTGTAAAGATAGAGAGAGCACACGTTTCAAGGAGTACAATGGAGACGTGTCGTAATAGGAGTGGTCCAATTCACCTCCTGCCTTATGGTTATGAATTGGGTGTATCAAAAATCCAAATCTCTAGATAAGGAACCATAATTTGCTGCTATGATAAAAAAAAAAAAAAAAACATAATTTGCTGCCCTTCTCATATATTATTTATATTTAAAAAACATTTTCTCGCATGTCTCGCCATGAAAAACTAACTAATATCACCGCAGGGCCCCACCTTCTCCTACACTTCATACCATCAATATCGGGTGAGTTTCCAGTTTCTCCTATTTCTCACGATATTTTTCTGCCTCTTCAAACATTAAATCTCGCTTTTTATTTGAGATTTTTCTTGAATCTATCAACAATAATAGTAACAAAATAAAATTCAAATTCAAGTTATACGAGTTAACTATCTCAATTTAACAAAAGCGAAACCATTTCTTTGAATAAAAAAAGAATCTCTCTCTCCTAAACGCTCTCGTCTTCCTCTACCTACTAAAATAAAACTCTAGTTTTTTTCTCTTAACAGCCAGTTGCTACAGTTTCTAACGGTTGGTCGTTTATTTCTTTATTTCTTTTTGTTTTTTATTTTGATGATTATTTTTTTGTTTTTGGTGTTTTGTCACATTTCATTAATTTATTATTGAGAGTTTATCTCCGACGATCACAGCCTATTTAAATTTTTTTACGGCGAGATAAAATGTGATTACAGATGTTAAAATGAATTATCTCTTTTTTTTTCTGTTTTTCTTTCTTTTTCTCTCATTCTTTGAGAACTTTTGTCGTTGAACTTCTCCTGTAAAATTATTTTTGACGGTAAAATTTCACACAACGGTGGATTAAAATTATTTAAGAATAAAAAATTCTCTAATAATCTATCAAACAATTATCTTTAAAAATAATAAATTTTAAAAATATTTTAGAAAAATTGTTAATAATTTTTTATTTTAATTAAAACATAGGTCATGGTTGTCAAAATGGTACAAGCCGGTTGAATCAAAACTGGGTGGGATAAAATTGAAATTATGTAAACTGTCGTGATCCATTTAAAAACTAGAACTCGAGATAAAAACTGATGATTCAACCAGTTTAATTAATTTTTGAATTATTTACTTTATTATTATTGTAAAATCCTATTTGACTATTATTAAATTATTTATTCAACTGATCAAACCGAAAATTAAACATCTGATTGATTCGATCATCAATTCAATTTTTAAAATGTTGAGATGAGCAACGTCTTAAAATTTAGGGTAAACTACTTCAATGACCACCTTACTTTTGATAAAGTAGTAACTTGACCATATTACTTTTCTTCGAAGCAATTAAACTACCAAACTATTTAAATGGTCTCAATGTGACCACCATCTATTAGATGTTAAATGGCATGGTGACGTGGCCAGTTAAAAAAGGGTATAATTATATATTTGGTCACTGCTATTTACATATTTTTTCAATTTATTTATTAAATTAAAATTAGGACCAAATTGAAAGAATGTGTAAATAGTAGGGACTAAATATATAATTATACCCTTTTTTAACTGGCCACGTCACCCTGCCGTTAACTTCTAACGGCTGGTGGTCACATTGAGACCATTTAAATAGTTTGGTGGTTTAATTGCTTCGAAAAAAGTTATGTGGTCAAATTACTACTTTATCAAAAGTAAGGTGGTCATTGAAGTAGTTTACCCTAAAATTTAAATGGTTTACATCAAAATTATCTTTTAGAGTCTTTTGAGAACATAGTTTTCCTTGATCCACCAAGTATGGTGTTAGATATTCCCCAAGCCGGCCGTAATACCTATGGACAAGTTTGATTTTAGTTAATACATTCTCAAAAAAAAAAAAAGCTTAAGAATGTTTTATGCCCTTAAACTTTGGAAAAAATCAATTAAATCTTATTTTTACATTCAGTTAAGTTATTATACTTTGAGATTTTATAAATTCATCATTTTACTAATATTGATTGTTAAATTTAATATCATGTATAGTGTCACAATGTTAACACTTCACATTTTCATGAATTTTTATTGGCTTAAGGGTGCATTAAGCCCTTGAAATTTTGAAGAAAAAAATATTTGTTGAGTTGATCAATTGATGGCAAATCACCAAGAGGGGGTGAATTGGTAGTTTTAAAAATTGAAGGGCGCAAAAAGAAAATTGGAAGTTGGAGACACAAGGAGGATTTTAGAGTGGTTCAAGCTTCAAGAAAGCTATACATCTACTACCCCAGCACCCTACTGAGGATTTCAACAATTTACTAACTAGAATTCTTCCCCTTTTCTAGGCTTAGGAGGAAACCATTACAAACGATCAATCTTTCTACCCAAAGATTGATCCACTTCACTCTTTACAAAGAGAAATAGACAAACAATAAATAACCGCTCAAATAGGTGGATTGTTACCCAATTACAATATATCACACTCCCCAAATTGATAAAAGATAAAACAACGAAAATTCACTCAATTGGGGTTACAAGTATTTGACTCTTTAGCTCAAGAATGTTTGGATTTCGCTTGAATGTGCTTGGGAGTTGATTAGTTCTTTGTTGTAGCTTCAGATGCTTGTATTTATATCTTTTCATTGATTTATAGCCGTTTGGGTGGTTGAAGTCATCAATATAGCCGTTGGGCCTTCTTCTTCCCACCATAAATGTGCTTCTGCAACATCATATCGATGCGCGAGAGGCCGCATTGGTACGGACCTGAAAATAGAAAGAGTCGTTGTGTACATTTATAAAGGGGCATATTAATATGCAAGGAAGAGCATCGATACAGTCTTAGTGTAAAGTAAGGGGCGTATCGATACGGGCAAGGCCGTATCGATGTAATTTTGCTTACTTGGACTATTGTATAAACCTATATTGCTACGCCTCGAATGTGTATCGATACGGGTTAACTGATTTTCAAAAATTGCATGTTCCTAATAACTGACAAGACAACGTTCGAATCATAAATGTAATAATTGTATCTATATGCTAGTAGCCGTATCGGTACGCTATTCTTGAATCTTAAATCTAGTATGAAGGTCGTATCTAAACGCCTTAGTAAAAATGTTAGCCCATATGAAGGTCGTATCGATACGGATGGAACCGTATCGAAATAGTTTCTTATAGCGGCCTTTTAATTTAAGCCTGTATCGAAACGCTCAAGGGCGTATCGATACGTCTGGGTGTAAAACTTGAATTTAGCTTTAAAACACTTAGAAAATTTTGTAGGGTTTAAGTTTTTTACTTTGAACAATTTTGTACTTGAAAAATCCTTGTCAATTCCGAGTCTTTGAGATACTTAAAAATTTATTTTCTTTTACAAATAAGTTCTTAAACAATTTGTTATATCAAAATCAAACTTTGGTTTTACAATCTCACCCTTTTTGATATAACAAAACCAAGTTAAATTTTTAAGTCTTTATGAAGAACTCATCTTACTTTAAAATAGGTTTTAAAACATTTTTGAAAATTTAAGCTCTTTCTTCTCCCCCTTTTTGTTAGATCAAAATCAATGATAGAATAAGCAAGATCTAAGCAAACAACATAAGTTCATTAAGTACTTAAAGCAGAAAAGTTCAAAGCAACATACTTGACATTGAAAGTTCAAAGAAACATAATCCAAATCTAACTTAAAAACTAAAGACAAACTAAAATCAACGCATAGGTTCATAGAGTAAATAACATATTATGCAATGCAATGTATGTTTATGGAGCATCCTCGTCCTTTTGATCTTCATCTTCATCATGGGTTTGAGTAGCCTGAGATTGTCTCCATTCTTTATGGAAAGCCGTAAGAGATATGTCCATCGAACCTTGTTGGCTTTCAATGTCTTGAACTCGATCCTCCAATGAAGTAAATCGAGTATCAATAGCCGCAAACCCTTCGTTCATGGTTGTTTTCAATGAAGTGAATTTCTCATTGAGATAAGCCATGACAGCATCCATAGCCAGTTGAGCTATTGGAGCTTGAGGAGCGGCTTGTGGAGGAGCTTTCGGTACATCAGGAATTGCATCTTGTGGAACCTCTACGAGACGTAACCACTCACCATTAAAATAGTGGAACTTTAAAGAAAAAGAGAGGGCTCATCAATGGGATCGATAAGAGGCTCAGGAAAGTCTTGTGAGCAATCAATCTCCAATTGAGTAAACAAGTAACTCAATGTTGTCCCATAAGTGAATGATGAAACAAGAGAGGTGTATCGATGTTGGATGAGGTAAATTAGCTTCGTGAACATAATTCGAGCAAGATTGGGTTGCTTCTCTTCACGAAAGCATCTAATCCAAAAGTTATTCACTTGGCGGATAGTGGAAAACTTTCCACCGGATGGCCAAAATCTCCAAGTGATCATGAGATGCAAGAAGCGATCATGAGCATCTAGAACTATGACAGAACTGCCAAGAACATGTCTCAAAGAGTCTTCATCGTCAATTCCCTCATCTATGAACCCAAAAACATTAACTAGAGTTTGAACATCAATCCAAAATTTCTTCCCCATTAAGAAAGACTCAATAGCAATGACCTTAGTACGATTTTGGTTGGGGATGCATCGGGCATTAGTAAAGAAAATCAAAACAAGATTACGGTACAAAAATTCGATGATAGTAAAAAATGAAAGAAGGTTCCAACATCTCAAAAGAACAAGATATTTGAACTTGAAACGTTCAGAATCTAAAAAGGGGATAGATGTTACTCTTTCACGACGGGTTTTATAGTTTTGGTATTGCTTGAAGTTGTTTAAAGCCGCCGGAGTTGGAAAACTTTTTTTGATAAATGACACTAAGGTTAGGACGTGCCGAATTGTCTTCGGTTGAAGACTCGCCAACCTCATTTGTTTGACCTCTTTTTCTTGGTGCCATATCGAATCTGAAAATAATTTAAGGCACAAAACATATGCATGCATAAATCGTCAAACTCAATCCAAAATTCAAGGTATTAATGAAAAACAATAGAATATAATTTTAGAAAGATTTTGGTAAAAAGAAATCTGGAAAAACAAATTTAAAATTATACAGTATATTTTTATATTCTAATAAAAAAATTTGGATTTTGAATGATTTTTGCAAAAACTTTAAAACTCATACTATATGTATACTTTTGTAAAAAAAATTAGTTAAAAAGTATACAAAACTAAATGAAAAAAAAGAAAAAAAAGAGTTTATACCTTGATTTGAGAAAATTAGAAGAATGGATGGATGATAATGCACCAGTTTGATGAGAGATCTTAGACTTGGTTTGTTGAACAAATACCCTCAAAAATTTGTGAGAAAAACAAGAAGATTTGATGGGTATTTATAGTTGAAAAAACTAGGTTTTTGGATGAATAAGGGTTTAAAAAGTTTGATTTAAAGTTGGATACTCATTTAAAGATTCTATGGCAGGTATATCGAAACACATGCACTGTTTCGATACGGGCACACCAGTATCGAAACATGTTCTTGGACTCGTATCGATACAGTCAGACCCATATCGATACACGTGTGCTGAAAAATGCAATCTGGGTTGAGTTAAGAATGGTGTATCGGAACACCTTCACCGTTTCGATACAGATAACCCAAAAAATGCATTTTGGGCCACAAGTTGCTCAAACGTTCAATTTCATTCGAACCTAAATGCATGTGAATGATGTATAAACAACATGAATATGCTAAGATAAATACATACTCCCCCTAGCAACAAGCATAGATGTATCAAGAAGCAAAATCACAAAAGCATGATCATCAAGCAAATTTTTGGCACTAAAAAGTCTCTAAAAGGTCAAGATAGGTTAGTTAGACCTAACTCTCTCCTAAGAGACAAAAAATGCTCTTTATCTAAAGGTTTGGTAAATATATTCGTTAATTGGTTCAAGGTATCGACATACTCTAGAACTACATAATTTTTCAATACATGATCTCTAATGAAATGATGCCTTATTTCTGTGTTTGGTTCTAGATTGTTGGATGATATTCTTAGTGAGACAAATAGTACTAGTGTTGTCACACTTAAGGGGTATGGTATCTACTTCAACACCATAGTCTAAGAGTTGTTGCTTCATCCAAAGGACTTGAGCACAACAACTCCCTAAGGATATGTACTCCGCTTCGGTGGTAGATAAGGCTACGCTATTTTGTTTCTTAGAGAACCAAGATACGAGCATACTATCTAGGAATTGGCATGTTCCGGAGGTACTTTTCCTATCTATCTTACACCCCCATAATCCGCATCCGAGAAGGCATGAAGATCAAAAGAGGAATCTCTAGGAAACCAAAGACCTAAACTAGGTGTATCTCTAAGGTATCTAAAGATTTTTTAATGGCTACTAGGTGTGATTCTTTAGGGCTAGCTTGAAACCTAGCACACAAGCGAACACTAAATATGATATCGGGTCTACTTGCGGTAAGGTAAAGCTTAATATATGAGCTCATTGGAGTGGCTTGAGGCTTTACGTTCTCCAAACCAAACTTCTTGAGCATATCCTTGATGTACTTGGCTTGATTGATGAAGGTGTCATCCTTCCTTTGCTTGATTTGGAGCCCCAAGAAAAATGAAAGCTCCTCCTTCATACTCATCTCAAATTCACTTTGCATTAGCTTAGAAAATTCTTGGCAATAAAACTCATTAGTAGAACCAAAAATAATATCATCAACGTAAATTTGAACTACTAAGATGTCATTACCATATCTTTTAATGAATAGTGTAGTATCCACCTTGCCCTTTTCAATTAAAAAGTTTGAAAGCCTTTCATACCAAGTTTAAGAGCTTATTTTAAACCATATAAAGCTTTGGTGAGTTTGAAAACATGATTTGAAAATTTTGAATCTTCAAAACCCGGTGGTTGTTCTACATACACTTCTTCATTTATAAAACCGTTTAGAAAAGCACTTTTTACATCCATTTTAAAAGCTTGAAATCATGAAAGCATGCAAATACAAGAAGTATCCTAATAGCTTCCATCCTAGCTACGGGTGCATATGTTTCATCGAAATATATTCCCTCTTCTTGAGTGTAACCTTGAGCAACAAGTCTAGCCTTGTTCCTCACTATGTTACAAATCTCATCTAGTTTGTTTCTAAAAACCCATTTAGTTCCTATAGTAGATTTATTACTATGTCTATCAACTAATGTTCATACTTTACTCCTCTCAAATTGATTAAGTTCTTCTAGCATGGCCAATATCCAAAATTTATTTTTAATGCTTCTTTGATATTTTTAGGCACAATGCATGAAATGAATGCTGTAAAACCTATATTGATTTTGATATAACGAATTGTATAAGGGCTTATTTGCACATACAAATATATATATTTAAGTTTTTGAAAGACTCACTTAATTGCCAAGCATTTGAACCAAAAAAACCTTCAAGTCAAAAATATTTCAAATGTTTAAAATTTTCTAAGTATTTTCAAGCTAAAATTAAACTCTACGCCCATGCGTATCGATACGCTTAAGTTGTATCGATACGGTTTTCCTTCACTAGAATTCCAATCGATAAAAGTGTACCGATACGGTTAACACCGCATCGATACAATATTTAACTAGGCAAGTTTTCAAGCTATAGCGTACCGATATAGTTGCATCCGTATCGAACCGTTTTATAAGGAAATATATTCAAAGGCTATAGCGTACCGATACGGTTGATCACCGTATCGAATGATTTGATGATGTTTCATAAATCTTTGCATTTAACAGTTTCGACCGTTGCTTGTCAGTTTTTGGAATCATAAAATTTTAAATGACTGTTAACTGTATCGATACGCTCCCATAGCGTACCGATACACTTTTTGTTAAAATTCAACCAAGGATTCCAGTGAGCAAAACCTATATCGATACGCCTCTTGATTTACACTTGAATCGTACCAATACGTCTTCCCGCGTATCGATACGTCCATGGTTTTTCAATCATAACGATTCTTTCTTCTTTGAGATAGGTACTGATACGGTTACGAGGGTACCGATACGCTAGGCAGTTGAAGAGCATTTATAGCGCCAAAAATATAGCCCAACGGCTAGATTAATGATCTCAACCACCCAAACGGCTAGAATTCAATGCAAGGGTATAAAAGCAAGTCTTCAAAGCACCAACAACAACTATTGAACCTACTTGCACCA
The DNA here is from genome assembly GCA_019671005.1 of Hibiscus mutabilis. Classification (NCBI taxonomy): domain Eukaryota; kingdom Viridiplantae; phylum Streptophyta; class Magnoliopsida; order Malvales; family Malvaceae; genus Hibiscus; species Hibiscus mutabilis. Next base: position 19,733,844 of record CM033721.1, on the reverse strand, counting down.
TCCGAGCAATTATCCAAACCATTGTGCTTTATAGAGTCAAATCATTGTACCCAACTTGTTTGTAAGCTTTATTGTAAATCTTTATTTCAAGTTTAGTGAGTGTTTGATTGTAAATTGGGTAATATTCAGTCTTGTGAGAGATATATTTTTATTTGCCAAAAAGTTCTTTGTAAAGAGAATCTTTTGGGTTAATCTTTGGGTTGCAGTTAAAGAGCATTTATTGCGCCAAAAATGTAGCCCAATGGCTAGATTAATGATCTCAACAACCCAAACGGCTAGAATTCAATGCAAGGGTATAAAAGCAAGTCTTCAAAGCACCAACAAAAACTATTGAACCTACTTGCAACATCCAAGCAATTATCCAAACTATTGTGCTTTATAGAGTCAAATCCGTGTACTCAACTTGTTTGTAAGCTTCATTGTAAATCTTTATTTCAAGTTTGAGGAGTGTTTGATTGTAAATTGGGCAATATTCAGTCTTGTTAGAGATATATTTTTATTTTCCAAAAACTTCTTTGTAAAGAGAGTCTTTTGGGTTAATCTTTGGGTAGAAAGATTAACCAGTTGTAAAGGTTACCTCCTAAGCCTAGAAAAAGGGAAGAGCATCCAGTGGAGATTGTTGAAAATCCTTAGTGGAAGCTAAGGTAGTGGATGTAGAGCTTGTTAGAAGCTTGAACCACTATAATTTGCCTTCTCCTTATTCTTTCAATTTCAATTTGCCCCATCCAAATTTAAATATCCAATTCACCCCCTCTTGGCGACTTTCCATTCCTTTTATCCATTCAACAATTGGTATTAGAACCTAACTCTTTGAACGCTTCACATCCATAAGAGGCTATCCTTGAAAAGTGTTGACCATCCATTCATTCAAAGCCATGGCATCTACCTCTGGGCCAAACTTGTTCGAGTCACAATCGATCACTAATCCACCATACTTCAATGGGGATAACTATCCATATTAGAAGAATCAAATGAGACTCTTCATCAAATCTACCGACTATGTTCTTTGGGATGTAGCGGAAGACAGACCGGTAATTTCTATAAAGAGAGACGATGAATGGAGACTTATTTTGAAGACAAGGGTGGAAAAGACTGATGAAGATCAGAGAAGACTCTAAATCAATGACGAGGCCTTACATATTTTGTTTTGTGTACTCAGACCCAAAATGTATGCCAAAATGTCATCGTGCACAAGTGAAAAGGAGGTATGGGACAAGTTAGAGACCACTTACGAAGGCATTAATGACGTAAAGGAAACCAAGATCGGGATCCTCAACTTAAGCTACAAGAACTTCAAGATGGAGCTAGATGAGAGCGTCTCCAAAATGTTTGACCGGTTCTCGGTTATAGTAAATGGTCTTAAGGGTTTCGGTGAAATCATTCCCAAAGACAAGCTTGTTCGGAAGCCACTCTAATCTCTTCATGAATCATAGGATGGGAAGAGAACCGTAATCATCGAGGCAAAGAACTTGAAAACATTGAAGCTCGATAAGTTGGTAGGATATCTCCTTACTTATGAGATCATGAAGCAAGGAAGAGAAGAAAAGATAAGAGAAAAGAGAAGAAAAGCATGAGGTGGAAAAGAAGAAGTAAGGGATTGCTCTCAAAGCCTCTCTACTACAAGAGGAGAACAACTTAAGTGAAGAAGATGAATTTGAAGAATTAGCTATGAAAGTCAAAAGATTCTCTCGATTCATGAAGTCTAACCGGGAAATGAAGTTTCAAAGAAGAATAGAATTCAAGAACAAAAGCAAAGAAGAATAAAATAATCAACTTGTATGTTATGAGCGCAAGAAACTGAGCCATATTAGATCGGATTGTCCTCAACTCAAGAAAAAAAAGGGGTTCGATAAAAAGAAAAAGATGAAGGCCCATATTGCTACTTAGAGTGATAAGGAATCATCATTAGATGGAGAAGAGAACGAGGTAGCAAATCTTTGCCTCATAGCCATTGATGACGATCCTAAGGTAAATCTCAACTCATCTAACTTTGATTTTACATTTGATGAACTTTAAGATGCTTATGATGACTTATAAGAGATTTATGATGAATTGGTGGAAAATATAAAGAATCAGTTTTGAAAAACAAAAAAATTGATTTTCGATTTAAAAACTCAAAACGATTCCTTATCCAAAACCAATTAGGATTTTGAAAAGATGATTTCAGTTTTAAAAGATGATTTGAAATATTTTCAAAATGAAAATGTTAATTTAAACAATCTTCTTTCTCAATTTCATGATGAACACCACAAAGTGGTGAATGAACTCAATGAGCTCAAAGTTTCTTTAAAAGTTGGTTCTTCTTGTTTTGAAAATGGTCAATCTTCCAAAACCAACTATGTAAAAAGAAACATTTTTAACTACAAACAAAGAAGCTCTCATAGGCATCCTAGAGGTAAAAGAATTAGGAGTGTATGGGTTCCTAAGGACCTTGTAACTTCTAATAATATTCATGTTATTTCTTCTTGGATTCCTAAGGGAACCAAGTACTTGAGAGCTAACTCACATGGACCCAAAATGGTTTGGGTACCAAAAATTAAGAATTAATCTTTGTTTGTAGGGAGAGCATTGCTACAAGGCCAAAACTTCAAGTCAAAACTCTTGGTACTTTGATAGTGGATGCTTAAGACATATGATCGATGACAATAGTAGATTCATGGAGCTTAAGCCAAATAGTGATGAAGTAGTGACTTTTGGTGACAACTCCAAGGGCCACATTGAGGGTATTGGCTTTATTGGTAATCTCTCCTCTATTCTTATTGAAAATGTCATGTTTGTCAATTGTCTTAAGCATAATTTGTTGAGCATTAGTCAATTGTGTGACAAGGGTTTAATGTTCATTTTGATGTTAATGGGTGTAAAATTGTGAACATTAAAATAAATGAAATAATACTCATTAGTCATCGCATAGGTAACATTTACATAGTGTATCTAGATGACATACATTCATCCCATGCATGTTTGGTTGCTAATGATGAAAATGATGCATGGTTGTCGTATAGGAAACTAGGGCATGCTAGCATAAATGTTTTAGATAAATTAGTTTCCCAAAATCTAGTTAGAGGTTTACCTAAGCTAAAATTCACATTAGATAAAATTTGTGATGCTTGTGCTAAGGGTAAACAAAAACGAACCCCATTTAAATCCATTAATGATGTTTCAACTAGTAGGGTATTACAATTGATCTATATGGATCTCTTTGGGCCTATTAGGACAACTAGCTTGGGTGGAAAATCATATGCATATGTGCTTGTTGATGATTTTTCTAGATACACTTGGGTTCTCTTTTTAAGCACTAAAGATGAGGCTTTAGAAAAATTCATCACGTTTTCAAAAATCACTCAAAATGATCTTGGTCAAAATATTGTCATATTAAAAGTGACCATGGAACCGAATTTCAAAATCTAGGTTTTGATGTTTTTTGTAACTCAAATGGTATTAGCTACAATTTTTCTGCACCTTGCGCTCCTCAACAAAATGGGGTAGTTGAGAGGAAAAATCGTTCTTTAGAAGAAATGGCTAGAACCATGCTTTGTGAAAATAACTTACCTAAGTAGTTTTGGGCGGAAGCCACAAACACGACATGCTATATTATAAATCGAGTAATGATTAGGCCTATTTTAAAGAAAACTCCTTATGAGATTTTAAAATCAAAGAAGCCTAATATTATCTATTTTCATCCTTTTAGATGTAAGTGTTTTGTTTTAAACAATGGAAAAGATAATTTGGGTAAATTTGATACAAAAAGTGATGAAGCAATTTTTTTGTTATTCTTTAAATTCAAAAACCTATTGAGTCTTTAACAAAAGAACCTTAGTTGTAGAAGAGTCAATACATGTGGTTTTTGATGATAACCTCCTTCCGAAGAATGATTCTTGTGATGATGATGATGTAGGGATCATTGAAGCCATTAATGGTGGGCAATCATCAAGGGTGGAAGAGGTTCTAACCAAGGAAGAAGCACAAGATCCACCAATTGAAGCTCTAAAGGACATGACCATTGAGGAAAATGAAGTGAGCTACCCAAGGGAACTCAACTATGTCAAAGGTGGTGAAATCTTAGGTGATCCATCCAAGGGGGTAACCACTCAATCCTCTTTTAGATTAATGAACCATGTAGCATTCATTTCATGCATTGAGCTTAAAAAATCAAAAAAGCATTAAAAGATGATTTTTGGATATTGGCTATGCAAGAAGAATTAAATCAACTTGAGAGGAGTAAAGTTTGGACATTAGTTGATAGGCCTAGTAATCAATCTACTATAGGAACTAAATGGGTCTTTAGAAACAAACTAGATGAGAGTGGTAACATAGTGAGAAATAAGGCTAGACTTGTTGCTCAAGGTTACACTCAAGAAGATGGAATAGATTTTGATGAAACTTATGCACTCTTAGCTAGGATAGAAGCTATTAGGATGCTTCTTGCATTTGCATGCTTTCATGATTTCAAGGTTTTTCAAATGGATGTTAAAAGTGCATTTTTAAATGGTTTTATTAATGAAGAAGTGTATGTTGAACAACCATCAGGTTTTGAAGATCCTAATTTTCCAAACCATGTTTTTAAATTAACTAAAGCCTTATATGGTTTAAAACAAGCTCCTAGAGCTTAGTATGAAAGGCTTTCAAACTTTTTAATTGAAAAAAGTTTTGAAAAAGGCAAGGTGGATACTACGCTTTTCATTAAAAGATATGGCAATGACATCTTAGTAGTTCAAATTTAAGTTGGTGATATTATCTTTGGTTCTACTAATGAGTTTTATTGCCAAGAATTTTCATAGTATGCAAGGTGAGTTTGAGATGAGCATGATAGGGGAGCTCTTATTTTTCTTGGGGCTCCAAATCATGCAAAGGAAGGATGGCACCTTCATCAATCAAGCCAAGTACATTAAGGATATGCTCAAGAAGTTCGACTTGGAGAACGTAAAGCCTCAAGCCACTCCAATGAGATCATCTATTAAGCTTGACAAAGATGAATGAGGTAAGTATGTCGATTCTAAGCTTTATCGTTCAATGATTGGTTCTTTACTTTACCTTACCGCAAGTAGACCTGATATCATGTTTAGTGTTTGCTTGTGTGCTAGGTTTCAAGCTAGCCCTAGAGAATCACACCTAGTAGCCATTAATAGAATCTTTAGATACCTTATAGATACACCTAGTTTAGCTCTTTGTTATCCTAAAGACTCATCCTTCAACCTTCATGCTTATTCAGATACGGATTATGGGGGATGTAAGATAGATAGGAAGAGTACCTCCAGAACATGCTAATTCTTAGGTAGTATGCTCGTATCTTGGTTCTCTAAGAACAAAATAGCATAGCCTTATCTACCACCGAAGCGGAGTACATATCCTTAGGGAGTTGTTGTGCTCAAATCTTTTGGATGAAGTAACAACTCTTAGACTATGGTGTTGAAGTAGATACCATACCCCTTAAGTGTGACAATACTAGTGCCATTTGTCTCACTAAGAATCCCATCCAACACTCTAGAACCAAGCACATAGAAATAAGGCATCATTTCATTAGAGATCATATCTTGAAAAATGAGGTAGTTCTAGAGTATGTTGATACATTGAACCAATTAGCGGATATATTTACCAAACCATTAGATAAAGAACGTTTTTGGACCCTTAGGAGAGAGTTAGGGTTAATAAGCCTTCATTGACCCTTTAGTGTCCCAAAAGACCAAATATTTGCTTGAATTGATTTGATTGCCATGTTTATGTAATTTTTGCCTCTTGATGCATCTATGCCTTTAGTTAGGGAGTATGCATCTGTTTTAGTCCATATATCTTGCTCATATATCATTCACATGCATTTAGGCTCGTCCAAAGTTAAATTTTTGGACTTATTCTTGTCCAAAAATGTATTTTTTTGGCAAAGAGTATCGATATGACAATAATCGTATTGATATGGTGTCTTAAATGGGTAACGATACAGTCATCACTGTATTGATACAGTCACGCGTATCGATACGGTTTGAAAACCATACTGATACGGTGGATTGATACGCCTAGTTAGCGTATCGATACAGTATACGCAGATTCTTTAAATCGAGCCTTTAAGAGCATATCTACTTTAATTAAACTCAAATTCCCATTTTCTCTCAAAACCCTAACTGAAATCCCCTATAACTCCCCATTCAATCTCATTGTTTTATCACACCAAACTTAAAATTCTTTGAGGGTTTTTCATCAAAACATCAAGGCTCAAGCTTTGCTCGCAACTTTGTGCATTGTTCATCCTTCATTCCTCCAATTTCTGATCTCAAGGTATAAACCCTCTTTCTTTTCTTTTTAATTTTCATTTAATTTCCTATATTGTTTTCAATTGATTTTTTTTATAGAAAGTATATATATAGTATGGGTTTTGAAGTGTTTGCAAAAATTCTTTAAAATCTAAAAAATTTTGTTTCGAATATAAAATTATATCGTATTTTTTCAAATATGTTTTTTCAAATTTACTTTTCCCAAAAATTTTCTTTTACTTGTATATATTTTTAAAACCTTAAAATATAGTGTTTTCACAATACCTTGAATTATTGGAATATTTATTGGATCGAATATGATGATAATTGCATACATTGTTTTTGAATGTTTTTAATGATTTCCAGGCTTATAATGGGGTTGAAAAGGGGACCAAGAAAATAGTACCATCGAGTTCATCAAATTCGAATACCGAACATGAGAGTATTTCCAAACCAAACCTTGGCTTTATAATTCAAAATAGCTTTCAAACACCTTCGGCTATGGCCCATTATAAACAATATAAAGGCTTTACAATTTAGGATGAGCAAGTTGTTTCAATCCCCTTTCTAAACTCAGAACATTTTAAATTCAAATATTTTGGGTTGTTAAAATAATGAAATTCTTACCTTTTTTAAGCCTCATCTCGTCTTTATATCGAAACATTGTTTTAATCTTCTTTTCAAATGCCCGGTGTATTCTTGATGAAGAAAGAGAACATGTGATTGCTATTGAATCTTACCTTATGAACAAAAAATTTCGAATTGATCAAGAAGTTTTATGCAACGTTTTTGGTTTTGAAAACATTGGGATAGATGATGAACATTCTTTGGGCCATACACAACTAGGCTCCGTAACCGTCCTTGATGCCCATGACCGTATTCTTCATCTTATTATCTCTTGGTGGCTTCGTCCTTTTGGTGGTAAATTCTCAACTATCCGCCAAGTTGATGCTTTTTGGCTTCAATGCTTTCGTGAGGGTAAGCACCCAAATCTTTGTCAAATTATGTTTGCCGACTTGGTTTATCTTGTTCAACATCGCCACACCGATCAAGTCAAGTCAAGTCATTATACTGTGGCACGACCTTGAGTCATCTCTTTCATGCCTTGGAGATTGACTATTCTCATAATGCAGCCGAGCCTCTTAGTAAACCAATCTTTTATTCTCATGATGCAGCCGAGCCTCTTAGTAAACCAATCGACTATTCTCATGATGCAGCCGAGCCTCTTAGTAAACCAATCGATGAACACTATCTCATTTGTGCTAAATTTCAGTTCATCAACAACGAGTGGGTTCGAGTAGCTAATCCTCCTCCTCTTGAAGAAGTTATTCAACCTTTTCCAGTGGCTCCACAAGGTCTCTTTGCTCAACCATCTAATGATGCTATGATGGTCTTTCTCACCGAGCAATTCACTTCGATACACACTCATATGGATGATGGTTTTGCCGCTATTGATACTTATTTCACCACCTTGGAGAAACGATTTGGGGTTATTGAGAACCGAGTCATCTTAATTGATCAACATGTCATAACCATTGAGCAACAACAAGCCTCCATGAATCTCTCTCTCACTTCATTTCATGGCGCTTGGCTCAATTCCCGCGTTCCTTCAACCCAAAACGATGATGAGGATGAAGAGGACATGGATGAGGATGATGGCAAGGATGATGGAGACGATTTCTAGTACATCTCATTCATATCATATCATATCATTTAGGCTTTATTTTCTTATGCACCTATGTTTTATGTTTAAGAACCCTATGCTTTTCTTTATGTTTTAGGTTATGAGTTTGGATATTAAGTTTAAACTACCTTTGATCTTATGATTGCTTTGGATTATATTTGAACTCTAATGCTATTATGTTTCTTTATTTATGCTTTGACTTGTACTTTAATTTCCTCTATCTTGTTTATATCCCTTAATTATGCATTGATTTTGATCTAACAAAAAAGGGGAGAAGAAAGTGTAACAAGTGCCAAAATTTTTAAATCTTTATATCTTTTGAAAAATCTATCTTAAATTAAAGGGAGAAACTTTTCAAAAATTTTCAAACACTTATAAATTTTACTTTGGTTTTGTTATATCAAAAATGGGGAGATTGTAAAACCTATATTGATTTTGATATAACAAATTGTACAAGGGGTTATTTGCACATACAAATAAATTTTTAAGTTTTTGAAAGACTCGCTTAATTGACAAGCATTTGAGCCAAAAGAACCTTCAAGTCAAAAATATTTCAAGTGTTCAAATTTTTCTAAGTATTTTCAAGCCAAAATTAAACTCTACGCCCAGGAGTATCGATACGCTTAAGTTGTATCAATACGGTTTTCATTCACTGGAATTCTAATCGATAAAAGTGTACCGATACGGTTAACACCGTATCGATATGATATTTATATGGGCAAGCTTTCAAGCTATAGCATACCGATACGGTTGCATCCGTATCGATAGCGTTTTATAAAAAAATATATTCAAAGGCTATCGCGTACCGATACGGTTGGTCACCGATTTGATGATGCTTGATAAATCTTGGCATTTAATAGTTTCGATCGTTGCTTGTCAGTTATTGGAATCACAAATTTTAAATGACCGTTAACCGTATCAATACGCTCTCATAGCGTACCGATACACTTTTTGTCAAGATCCAACCAAGGATTCTAGTAAGCAAAATCTGTATCGATACCGTATATGCATATCGATACGCCTCCTAATTTACACTTGAACTGTATCGATACGCCCCGGGTTTTTCAATCACAATGGCTCTTTCTTCTTTGAGACAAGTACCGATACGGTCATTAGGGTACCGATACACTGGGCAGTTGAAGAGCATTTATTGTGCCAAAAATACAGCCCAACGGCTAGATTAATGATCTCAACCACCCAAACGGCTAGAATTCAATGTAAGGGTATAAAAGCAAGTCTTCAAAGCACCAACAACAACTATTGAACCTACTTGCAACATCCAAGAATTATCCAAACCATTGTACTTTATAGAGTCAAATCCTTGTACCCAACTTGTTTGTAATCGTCATTGTAAATCTTTATTTCAAGTTTGGGGAGTGTTTGACTATAAATTGGGCAATATTCAGTCTTGTGATAGATATATTTTTATTTGCCAAAAACTTCTTTGTAAAGAGAGTCTTTTGGGTTAATCTTTGGGTAGAAAGATTATCTGATTGTAAAGATTACCTCCTAAGCCTAGAAAAAAAGGGAAGAACATCTAGTGGAGATTGTTGAAAATCCTTAGTGGAAGCTAAGGTAGTGGATGTAGAGCTTGTTAGAAGCTTGAACCACTATAATTTACCTTGTCCTTATTTTTTCAATTTCAATTTGCTCCCTCCAAATTTAAATAGCCAATTCACCCCCTCTTGGCCACTTTCTATTCCTTTGATCCACTCAACAAATGCAACATTATTAATTAATCTAAGAGAGGATCTAGTAGTTACCCCCTTGGATGGATCACCCAAGATTTCACCACCTTTGGCATAGTTGAGTTCCCTTGGGTAGCTCACTTCTTTTTCCTCAAGATTCACGTCCTTCAAGGTTTCTATGGGAAGATCTTGCGCTTCTTCTTCTTTGGTTGGAACCTCATTCATCTTTGATGATTGTCCACCATCATTAGCGTCAATGATCCATACATCATCATTGTCACAAGAATCCTTCATTGGAATGAGGTTATCATCGAAAAACACATGTATAGACTGTTCTACAACTAAGGTTCTTTTGTTGAAAACTCGGTAGGCTTTAGAATTTAAAAACTAACCTAAGAAAATAGCTTCATCACTTTTTGCATCAAATTTACCTAAATTATCTTTTCCATTATTTAAAATAAAACACTTACTTCCAAAGGGATAAAAATAGCTAACGTTAGGCTTCTTTGATTTTAAAATCTCATAAGGAGTTTTCTTTAAAATTGGCCTAATCATTACTCGGTTAATAATGTAACAAGCTGTGTTTGTGGCTTTCGCCCAAAAATACTTAGGTAAATTGTTTTCACAAAACATGGTTCTAGCCATTTCTTCTAAAGTACAGTTTTTCCTCTTAACTACCCCATTTTGTTGAGGAGTGCAATGTGCGAAAAAATTATGGCTAATACCATTAGAGTTACAAAAATCCTCAAAACTAAGATTTTGAAATTCCGTTCCATGGTCACTTCTAATATGTAAAATGCTTTGACCGAGGTCATTTTGAGTGATTTTTGAAAACATGATGAATTTTTCTAAAGCCTCATCTTTAGTACTTAAAAAGAGAATCCAACTGTATCTAGAGAAATCATCTATTAAGACATATGCATATGATTTCCTACCCAAGCTAGTAGTTTTAATTGGTCCAAAAATATCCACATGGATCAATTGTAATACCCTATTAGTTGAAACATCATTAATAGATTTAAAGATACACGTTTTTGTTTACCCTTAACACAAGCATCACAAATTTTATCTAAACAAAATTTTAGCTTAGGTAAACCTCTTACTAGATTTTGGGAAACTAATTTCTCTAAAACACTTATGCTAGCATGCCCTAGTTCCTATGCCATAACCATATATCATTTTCATCTTTAGCTACAAAACATGCATTTGAACTATGAATGTCATCTAAATGCACCATGTAAATGTTACCTATGCGATGAAAAATAAGCAGTATCTTAGTTGTTTTAATGTCCATAGTTTTGCAACCACTAACATCAAAAAGAACATTAAAACCCTTATCACACAATTGACTAATGCTCAACAAGTTATGTTTTAGACCATTGACATATAAAACATCTTCAATAAATATAGAAGAGAGATTACCAATGGAACCAATACCTTCAATGTGGCGTTTGGAGTTGTCACCAAATGTCACCACTCCACCACTCTTTGGCTTTAGCTCTATGAATTTACTCTTGTCTCCAGTCATGTGTCTTGAGCATCCACTATCAAGGTACCAAATGTTTTTGCTTGAAGCTTTAGCCTTGTAGCAATGCTCTCCCTCCAAACAAAGAATTAATTCTTGATTTTTGGTACCCAAATCATTTTGGGTCCATGAGTATTAGCTCACAAAAACTTGGTTCCTTTAGGGATCCAAGAAGCAATAGCATTCATATTGTTAGAAACAACAAGTTCCTTAGGAACCCATTCACTCTTAACTCTTTTAGTTCTAGATTGCTTTTGAAAGCTTCTTTGTTTGGGATTAAAAGGCTTTCTCTTAACATATTGGTTTTAGAAGAACTTCCTTTTTCAAAAACACTTTTCCCAATAGTAAGAGAAGTTCTAAGATTATCCACCTCCTTTGTATGATAATCTTTGAAATCGGAAATAAGTTTTTCTAAATCGAGATTTTTCTTTTTAAGCTCATTTGAAAGATTTATCAAATATAAAATTTTCTTTTCCAATTTCGAGTTAGTTTTTAAAAGAGAATCATTTTGAGTTTTTAAATCGGAAGTAGTTTTCTTGTTTTTCAAAATTGATTCTTTGAATTTTTCAACTAACTCATCATAAATATCTTGCAACTTATCATATGCATCATATAATTCACCATAAGTAAGATTAAGAGATGATGAGTTAGAGTTTACTATTTGGTCTTCCTCAAAGGTTATGAGGCAAAGATTGGCCACCTCTTGCTCCTCTTCCTCGGATGATTCTTCATCACTCCAAGTGGCAAGTTGGGCCTTGAGCTTCTTCTTCTTCTTCATGAAGCTCTTCTTTTTGAGTTGGGGACACTCGGTTCGGATGTGCCCCGGCTTCTTCCACTCATATCATATGAGTTTGTCATTTTCTTCTTATTTGTCTTTGTTCTTGAAGTCTCTCATTCGGTTGAATTTCCTACCCCGGTTGGACTTCATGAACCGAGTGAAGCGCTTGGCTAGCATGGTCATCTCTTCGTCTTCCTCCTCGCTTGAATCGCTCTCATCAAAGGAAGCTTTAAGAGAAATTCCAAGCTTCTTCTTTTCACTCTCTTTCTTCTCTACTTTTTTCTCTTCTTTCTTATTTTCTTCTTCTTTTCCTTACTTCATAATCTCATGAGTAAGGAGTAGATGAGCATCAACTTGAGAGTCTTCAAATCTCTAGCTTCGATAATTGTCGTTGTTTTTTTATCCCATGATTCCGAAAGAGGGTAGAGGAGCTTCTAGACTAACTTGTCTTTGAGAATGATCTCACCGAAGCCCTTGAGACCATTTACGATGATAGAGAAGCGGTTGAACATCTTCATTATGCTCTCATTGGCCTTTATCTTAAAATTTATATAACTAAGATTGAAAAGCCCGATATTCGTCTCCTTGACATCACTTGCCCCTTCATAGGTTGTCTCAAGTGTGTCACATACTTCTTTTGCGCTTGAGATTGAGGACGCTTTCGAGTAGATGTTCGGCCCAAGAGAGCAAAATAACATGTGCAATGCCTTGTCATTAACTTGCAATTTCTTTCGATCATCTTCACCCATTTCCACCTTTATCTTTGGAATGAGTCTTCCTTCTCCATCTTTCTTCATAGGGATTGTTGGTTCATCTTCTACCACATCCCAAAGTAAGTAATCGTTGGACTTGATGAAGAGCCTTATCTTATTCTTCCAATAGGAATAGTTATCCCTATTAAAGAATAGTAGTTTAGTGATCGATTGTGACTCGTACATGCTTGTCCCGGAGGTGGATGCCATTGCTTGATATCGGTTCATCGAACTCTTCCAAGGATCTCATCAAGAGGGTGTTAATCCTTCTAGTGAGTGTAGCTCTGATACCAATTGTTAAGTTGATCAATTGATGGTAAATCACCAATAGGGGTGAATTGGTAGTTTTAAAAATTGAAGGGTGCAAAAAGAAAATTGGAAGTTAGAGACACAAGGATTTTAGAGTGGTTCAAGCTTCGAACAAGCTCTACATCCACTACCCCAGCACCCTACTGAGGATTTCAACAATTCACTAACTAGAATTCTTCCCATTTTCTTGGCTTAGGAGGAAACCATTACAAACGATCAATCTTTCTACACAAAGATTGATCCACTTCACTCTTTACAAAGAGAAATTGACAAACAATAAATAGCCTCTCAAATAGGTGGATTGTTGCCCAATTACAATATATCACACTCCCCAAATTGATAAAAGATAAAACAATGAAAATTCACTCAATTAAGGTTACAAATATTGGACTCTTTAGATCAAGAAGGTTTGGATTTTTCTTGAATGTGCTTGGGAGTTGATTAGTTCTTTGATGTAGCTTCAGATGCTTGTATTTACATCTTCTCATGATTTCTAGTCGTTTGGGTGGTTGAAGTCATCAATATAGCCGTTGGGCCCTCTTCTTCCCACCATAAATGTACTTCTACAACTACCGTATCGATACGCGAGAGGTCGTATCGGTACGGACCTGAAAATAGAAAGAGCCGTTGTGTACATTTATAAAGGGGCGTATCGATACGCAAAGAAGCGCATCGATACAGTCTTAGTGTAAAACAAGGGGCGTATTTTGCTTACTTGGGCTACTGTCTGAACCTGTATCGGTACGACTCGAAGGTGTATCGATACGGGTTAACTGATTTTCAAAAATCGCATGTTCTCAATAACTAACAAGGCAACGTTCGAATCACAAATGTAACAATCTTATCGATACGCTAGCAGCCGTATAGGTACGCTATTCTTGAATCTTAAACCCAGTATGAAGGTTGTATCGAAACGGATGGCACCATATCGAAACGCCTTAGTAAAAACGTTAGCCCATATGAAGGTTGTATCGATACGGATGGAACTGTATCGAAACAGTTTCTTATAGTGGCCTTTTAATTTAAGCCCGTATTAAAATGCTCAGGGGCGTATCCATACGCATAGGCGTAAAACTTGAATTTAGTTTTAAAACACTTAGAAAATTTTATAGGGTTTAAGTTTTTGACTTTGAACAATTTTGTACTTGAAAAATCCTTGCCAATTGTGAGTCTTTGAGATATTTAAAAATTTATTTTCTTTTACAAATAAGTTCTTAAACAATTTATTATATCAAAATCAAACTTTGGTTTTACAATATTAATTAAGCTCAAGGACTTTTTTTGCACCCAATTAAGCCCCTGAACCAATAAATTTAATCAATTAAGCCTTTGACCATCAATTTTTGATGATTTTTTTCTTGAGATATTATTATCACATGACACTTACAGCTATTTTTAGAAAACTATTTTTTAGAATTTTTAAAAAAAAATTAAATAAGAAAATATATAAAAATGTTAAGTGATAACACTGTAAACATGACATGTCGCACCAATTAATCCAAAAAAATGGTAGATTTAATAGGCAACGTTGGTCAAAGGAGTAAATTGATGAAATTTTGAAGTATAAGCGCTTAATTGGATTCAAACAAGTTTAGGGGCTTTGAATTTTTTTCAAAAGTTTACGGGCTTATAATACCCTCAAGCCACTTTTATTTTATTTAAAAAATTATTAAAAATTCTACAATTATTAAAAGTGCTTTTTAGTTATAAATAAAGAGGTATTACATTCTCGTGCCGAAATCCAAACCACACAAGATAGGAAAAAATGGTCATCCTTAGCCACTAAGTCAATTAGTAAATCTCAAACATTTCAAACTGTTTATTGTCAATTTTTTTAATAATTTTCATCCACAAAAAAGATCATTTTGATCTAGAATAAAAAGTTAAAGGTTAAAAATTTCTTAAAAAAATAAAAATTAAAATAATTATTCGTTTTTGACTTTACATCAAACTACGAAGTAAAGACATTGAATATAAAAAATTCAGGGCTCCCACGGCGAAAACGTTGAGTTTGGGTGAGATATTGTAGATATCGCGATTCGAGATGGGAATGAAATAATCAAATAATCACTGTATGTTTAGATAAAACGAGGCAGATACGGTAATAGAAACGCGAGCCACGTTACCCTATAAATAATCACCAAAAAGCAACGTTTTCTCCATTATCGACACACCACCTTCCCTTTCGTCTCGAGCTTTCTCTTCGCCCCTTCCTCCTCTCAGTCATGGATCCCTACAAGGTACCCTCTCTTTCCCCCATTCTATTATGATTATTAATCCATTTCTCCTTTTTCTTATTTCTGATTGCATTGATTTTTTAATCAAATCGAATAGGATTTACTGTGTTCCATCTTTGATTCTCGAATAGGATTGTATTGATTTTCCCCATTCTATTATGATGATTTATTGATTAATCTAATTGTTTTTCTTTTTGCATCTTTCGCAGTATTTCATTTTTCTACGCAATTATATGCACTTTGTGAATAATCGTTCGTTTTTGCTTTTGGTATTCTAAATTGGATGATGCAGCACCGTCCTTCAAGTGCTTTTAACTCCCCATTCTGGACAACCAATTCTGGCGCTCCTGTTTGGAATAACAATTCATCACTCACTGTTGGACCCAGAGGTATATGATCTTTTACCCCCTTTTTACTACGATGAAATTCATGAGCTACTGACTGTCAGTTTATCACTCACGATCTTTTTGGGGGGCAAATTCTCATATTTAGCATCCTTGTTGTTTTGATGTGCTTATGTTGTTCGTATTTGATATTTGATCATATAGTTAACATAACAATAAACCTTCCTTTTTATTTTGGTGGGGGGGACCTGGGGTTTGCAATTGGCGTCTTGTCAATCAAATTGTATATGTTGAAACTTTTTTGAAGATTGTTGTCTTTTTAACACATGTTGTTGACATATTGGATCCCATCTTTCTATTGGACAGGTCCGATTCTGCTTGAGGACTATCATCTGGTGGAAAAGCTTGCCAACTTCGACAGGGAGCGAATTCCAGAACGTGTTGTCCATGCCAGGGGGGCCAGTGCAAAGGGTTTCTTCGAGGTTACCCATGACATTTCTCACCTTACCTGTGCAGATTTTCTACGAGCACCTGGAGTTCAAACCCCTGTTATTGTACGTTTCTCAACTGTCATTCATGAGCGTGGAAGCCCTGAAACCCTGAGGGATCCACGTGGTTTTGCAGTGAAGTTTTACACCCGAGAGGTAAGAGTTCACCTGCCACCTCATTTTTGTCACTAATCTTGTTTGGTGCATTGTAATTTGTAAAGGAAAAGGAAGTTTAGAGGCCTTGTAACTTTGGTTATTAGCTAAAAGATGCTTTGAATGTGTATGCTTGTGTGTGCGTCTGCGCGTGCGCGGACTTGTAACTTTGGTCATTAGGTAAAACATGCTTTGAAGATATTTATGTGTGTGAGTTCCTGAGTTTATAATGCGTTAATTTTTTGAAATATTAATTACTTGACAATTTATTGATCTGTTCTTGTTCCAGGGTAATTTTGATCTTGTGGGAAACAATTTCCCAGTCTTCTTTATTCGTGATGGAATGAAATTCCCTGATATGGTCCATGCTCTTAAGCCCAACCCTAAGTCTCACATTCAGGAGAACTGGAGGATTGTTGATTTCTTCTCACACCATCCTGAAAGCTTGCATATGTTTACTTTCCTCTTTGATGATCTGGGTGTTCCACAAGATTACAGACACATGGAAGGTTCTGGTGTAAACACATACACTCTGATTAACAAGGCTGGGAAAGCACACTATGTGAAATTCCACTGGAAGCCAACTTGTGGGGTCAAATGCTTGCTGGAAGAAGAGGCTATTAAGGTTGGAGGAGCTAATCACAGCCATGCCACTCAGGATCTCTATGACTCAATTGCTGCTGGCAACTATCCGGAGTGGAAGCTCTTCATCCAGATAATCGATCCTGACCATGAAGACAAATTTGACTTTGACCCTCTTGATGTGACCAAGACCTGGCCTGAGGACATCATACCCCTACAGCCTGTTGGTCGCTTGGTCTTGAACAAGAACATTGACAACTTCTTTGCTGAAAATGAACAGCTTGCATTTTGCCCTGCCATTGTGGTTCCTGGAATCTACTACTCAGATGATAAGTTGCTCCAGACTCGCATCTTCTCCTACTCGGACACCCAGAGGCACAGGCTTGGACCAAACTATCTGCAGCTCCCTGCCAATGCTCCCAAGTGTCTTCATCACAACAATCACCACGAAGGTTTTATGAATTTCATGCACAGGGATGAGGAGGTACTATGCCCTTTTCCATTAATTTCTCCTAGCACAATAATGAACTGTTATATGTCTAAATGTGTTGAATTATATATATATATATATATATATAGCAGCATAAATTTTAATGCATGCTATAAGTCATGCCATAGTTCTGATCAGCTGTGGTGCTGTTTTTCAGATAAATTACTTCCCTTCAAGGTACGATCCTGTTCGTCATGCTGAGAAGTTCCCTGTCCCTCCTCCTGTTCTAACTGGAAGGCGTGAGAAGGTCAATTCCTGTACTTTCTTGTGTCTTATTTTCAAAATAATGTTTTGTAATTTCAACTAAGTTTAGCAATGCAGCTCATGTTTGTTCAAGTGTGTTGGCCTGTAATGCAAGTTTGGTTTTGTGCAGTCCCATTCAACATAAGCATTGCCTTGATTTTGACTGTTAAATTTTGATATGAAAATTGCTTTGAGAAGATTTATTAATTTCCCACCTTCCTGAAAGCAAACAGCAAAACATCACTGCTATATCTTTTGTTTGTGAGAATAATGTACTTACCAAGTCTTTGTGGTCACAGTGCATCATTGCGAAGGAGAACAACTTCAAACAGCCTGGAGAGAGATACCGCTCCTGGGCACCAGACAGGTATAATCGAGCCCTCTGCTATTTATAAAACTAAGATAAATATATACAACTTCCGATCTCAATTTCTTTTATTTTTTCCTGCTTTGCCTTGCTGCAACCAGGCAAGAAAGGTTCATCTGCCGCTGGGTTGATGCCTTGTCTGATCCACGCGTAACTCATGAAATCCGCAACATATGGATCTCATACTGGTCTCAGGTAAAACACTCTTTCCAGTCGATGCTTCTCAGATTACACGTATCCATCCATGCAAGCATTACTCGTCTAGTTGTTTCGAAATAGCTTACTGATCCATGAGTGGCATAAATATAATGATACAGGCTGATAAATCACTGGGTCAGAAGTTGGCATCTCGCCTCAATGTGAGACCAAACATTTAAAAACATGGATGCTTGGGAGTTGCGGACTGAAATGTAGAGTCGCTGTTGGGAAAGCATAAAACTTATTGTGGATCCTTTAGATCTGTATGCCGTATTAGTAATACTGAAATAAAAGTTTCACGTACTGTAAGTTTTAAGCTTAAGGTCCTGATTAATAAATGCAACTTTATATTTGCACCACTGCTGCATTTCATAGCTACCATGAAACCTGGATAGATTCATAAAGGAATGATGTCCGTGTTAAGATTTTTATAAGTTTAGAATTTAAGAATTAGAGTTTAGGTTTATGATAATATAGTTACGGATTTAAATTTATAGATTTTAAATTATAGCTACAACATCTAAATTCTAAACTCTAAATTAAATCTCTAGAACTTAAAAATAAGACGTTTATAAAAAAAATTTACTATGGTACAATTACCCTATTATAATACATTTCATCAACCGAAAAATGCTTTAAAAATACTCCAATTTATATTGTTAACAATAGTTTTCACGATTTTCAAAGTACAATGCTGATGTCTTTTATTTGAATGTATTTGAGGAACATAAACTATTAATAGTGAGACAAAATCTTATAAAACTTTTCGTTTTTTAATGTAATATTATTGTTTGATATCTTATTAGGTGTAGATTTTAAATTCCAAAAATCATTTCTTAAAACATCTTGACAAATTGTCATACATAATTATTCATGATTTTCTTTAATAAATAATTTTAGTTATTTTTATCTGAATTTATTTTTATATATAATTTTTGATACGTTATTTTGAACTTTTCATTTCAACTCTTTAATTTTGGCCGACTGTATCGTGTAGACAAAAATACAAATACATCTTTACTTTTACGTAATAAAAATAAATATTATTCCAATAAATAAATGTATTTAGGCACAAACTCATTCAATAATTAAAAATCTATTATACTAATAAAAAAATATCACTACGTACCATACGACATATAAAAAATAGCATTGAAAACGCCAACAACATGGTAGGCTAAGTGGCTAAGGGCTAAGGCTGGCATTAGCTAAGGTGAACATCCATAGTAATATTAATAATAATAATGTAATTAATTATTAAAATAAAGGATTAGAATCTTCTTACTTTTTCTAAACAAACCAGCCCCACAGGCACAAGGGCAGCACTAAGTTCCAAATCCGATTATAACACTCTATTTTGGCATAAAACCATTCTTAATTCCCAAGTCATAGACTAATTAAAGATTGCGTGTATTGGATTCACACGCCCACAAAATTATTTTTAATACCAAAAATAAATATCTTAGTGGTGAGGTAAAAGTGTATGAGCAGAAAGAGAGTTTTTATTGAATTAAATTACTATATGAATCTTTAATGATTTTATATATATATATATATCTTAGGTACATTTTAATTTATATAAAAGTGTTTATTTTAAAATTTATAGATTTGATTTAGAATTTTAAATTTAGGATGACCGACTCACATCTTTTGACGTTCGTTTTTGTGTTTCGCTCGCGCGTTTCAACATCTTTGATATTGTACACCAACACCTTGTCAGGCTCCCCTCCACCTTTAATCTGATTTGATAAGCCACAAGTAACCTCTTTATCCTACACTTTGACCCAACTAACCTTACACATGTCTAAGCAGGAAGGCAAAAGGGTCAGCGGATGAAAAAAAGGTCAGACGAAGGATAGTCGGGGCAGGGAGATAGTGTCGGATTGAAGGGTTAAATAAAAATGCTTAAGTAATAAAATAAGTAAATAAAGAGATTAAATCGATTAAACGTATAAATATAAATAATTAAATGTATTATTATATTATTTTTTATTAATTGATGCATTATTATAGTCAAATTTTTAACGACACCAAATAAACTCATTGTTTTTTAAGTTGAAGGATCATTTTATAATTTTTTTAGTTAGAGATTGAACAAAAAGTCATTCTATAATCGAAGGATTATTTGTGTAATTTATTTAATATTTTTAATAATAATAAATAATAGATAACCAGCTATTCATTAGTTGAAAGGATTGATAAATTTGTAAAACAAAATTAGGAATTGAATACTAATATTGTGAACGAAAAAATTAAATTAAGAAGAGATTGTTTCATAATAAGTATGTGTTTATCTTAATCAAATTATTTAAACAATAATTATTGAATTAAGACTTAAGATTAGGGTCTGAGTTGTTTTTTAGGATTTAAGATTTAAAGTGTATTATTTGATTTTTAAAATATAAGATTTAGGATTAAAAATTTAAGGGTAGAGTGTAGGATTTAATTTTTTAATATTAGACATACATGATAACGGACAAAAATTATATGTCCATTTTCAGTGCCTTCTATGTCTCAACAAAAAAAATTATAAACCCTAACTTTAAATTCTAAATCATGAACCATAAAAAATTAAATTTCAAGACCATGTAATGTATACCCAAAAAAGATAAAGGTTTCTATTTCTTAACGATACAAAAAAGAAGTCAGGGAATTTTTATGGCAAATAGACAAAAATATTGAGTTTAATTTTAAAAATACTGTACTTTCTATAGTATTTTTAAAAATAGTAGCATTTCTCACTGTTTTTTTAACAGTTTTTTAATATTTCGAATAAAAAAGTTGAAGTCGTATTTATTACATATAGTCTTTAGTGTATTTACTGTTTGAAGTTGGAATTTCTTACATTTGACTTTTAATTTTTTATTTAAAAAATTAAAATACTGTTCATAGACATTTTCACATTAAAAAGTATAATATTTATAAAATTAAATTGGTTTGTGCTATATTTTGAGAGAGAAGATTGAGTAAAATATTTTTGTTTATTTGTCGGATTTTTATTCGTGATTATTTTAAAATAAGTAATAATAGACCATAAACAGTTGTCTGGGGAAGAAAACAAAGCAATGAAAATGAAAAGAAGGAAAAAAGAAAAAAGGGTAAGATAATGATGTTTCGTGTTTGTCAAGTTGATGGGAAAGGGTCTTAGCGCCGCCTTCACTAGTGTGTGTGTGTGTGGATGCCATAAGCCCATAACTCCTATTCCTATATATGTAATGAAAATGAAAAGAAGGGTAGATAAGATTTGCTCAAAAACATAAACAAAATGGTCCAAAAGCGTTAAAAAACCATTCAATTCACTCACCCTTTTAAGTGAAACTTGAACACACTGTTAAAACTGAGAATTTTAACTTCCCCGAGTCTGACTCACCGAGTTGGAGTAGCCTCGGCCACCCATCGTGCACCAGTTGTTTTCTCAATATTATATGCATATAAAATAAATAAATGGAAATGAAAAAGAAAGAGAATTGTTTATGTTTGTGGAAATAAATTAATGCAGAGAAGGAAGCTGGTGACGATGAGAGCATCTCAACTCAAAGGACTTTCTCTCGCAAGTGCTAGTGTGGTACACACTCAGAAAACAACCACTTTTTTACCACTTGAAGGAAAAAGAAAACAAATTTGATTACACTACTCATTTAATTAATCAAAGTATGATAACATCAGCAAAGCAGATTAGTCATTAGTTGTTCTTCTTCTTCTTCACCGGTGGGCTTCAAAAAACTTGACTTTACATCGAGAATCTCAAGCCCCAAAGGACACAGAATTTTGTTCAGTCAATGCCAGAATCCTCAATTCTTCTCTCCCAATAAACCCAGAATCATTCCTCTCTTAAAGTTCCTTTCTTTTTTTCTTTTCCTACAGCTCTTATCCTGGGGAGTTTTGAACGAAGACAGCCTGTTTATGAGATCTTTCTTCTACCCTTTCTTTGCTGCTCCACGTTTCTTGTTCCTGCTTCTTCAGACAGGTCTTCCGTTTTGAGCCACTGTTTCAACTTTCAGGACAAATAAATAAATATAAACATTTGTTTGATATGGTGCTGTGAGTATCCGTTTCAGATTTGCGGTATCTTCAAGAATCTCCACATACTACCTACACAACATCGTGAGTTGCTTTTTTTTTTTTGCTTTTATTTTAAGAAAAAAAAACTGTAAATCCCTTGCTTTTAATGGTTAATGTTCTGGGTTATATTAGTCCATAAGCTTGAATCAAAAGTGCTGAGGATATATCAGCTGACCAGCTGGGAATAATATGTGGAAAAAGTGGGTTCTTTTGTTCTGAAGTTGTCATGAAATATGATGCTTCTCAAATTGGGATTTATCCTTTTGGTTGATTCTCAGTCTTTTTTTGGCTGCTGATTTGGGTTTTTTGAGTTGACCACATTGATTATTCCTTATCCTTTGTCATAATATTTTGTTGTTTCAAGTTTCAGGAAATTTCTTTGTTCTTATTATCTTTTCCCCAAGTTGGTATTCCTCCAAGTATTTGATCTTTCTCATATTTGGTCAATCTATTTATCAACAGAGTATCTGGTGAAGACTTGGAATTGCTCTTACAAGTTATAGTTGAATATTAGGCTATCCCAGGGGGGTCTTTGTGCGATGGAGGATGCCATTTTCTCGCCGGTCGCCATGCTGGGCGGACCACCGGATTCGGCAATGGACTTCGACTACATGGATGAATTGTTGTTAGATGGATGTTGGTTGGAGACAGCTCCGGGATCTGATTTTGTTAATCCTAGTGTATCCTTTTCTAATCATTTCTTTGATCCTTCATTTACATGGCCGACTTCGGAGTCTAATGGTGGCGATTCAGGTGGTGGCCTCTCTCTAATACATAACCAAGGAGAGAGTCAAGGGTCATTGTTGCCTGGAAATTCACATGTGAATGACGCTCAAGGTGAAAGTTTGGTCAGTCCTCAGTTTAGCCAAAGTCACAGTCTGCATGGTGATTGTATAACTGACGGTTCTGAGTCGAACCGAAGATTGTGGATTGGACCGAGAACTAATCCTGGTCCGGCCACCTCTGTTATGCAGAGGTTAATTCAAGCACTTGGTTATATTAAAGCTTCTGCGAAAGAAAACGATGTCCTTGTACAGCTATGGTTGCCTGTAAATAGAGGAGGTAGACGCTTTCTAACTACTAGTGAGCAACCCTTTTCGCTTGGTCCGAACAGCCAAAAGCTTGCCAGTTATAGGAACATCTCTGCCAAATATCATTTTCCAGCGGATGAGGATTCCAAGGACATGGCAGGATTGCCTGGTCGAGTTTTCTTGAGTAAGGTTCCTGAGTGGACTCCTGATGTTCGATTCTTTAAAAGTGACGAATATCCAAGAGTGGATGATGCTCAACAACACGACGTTCGTGGAACCTTTGCCCTTCCTGTTTTCGAACAAGGTAGTGGAACTTGCTTGGGAGTTATTGAAGTTGTGATGACGACCGAGAAAATCAAGATTCGGCCCGAGCTCGAAAGTGTTTGCAAAGCATTAGAGGTCCTTTTCCCCTTTACCTTTTATTTATGTTTTGTTATGTACTTTGTTATTTTTCAACAAATTTTATGTTAGTTCCGGAAAATTGTTAATGAATATTAATTTAGCTTTGCTGCAAGTGATGGTGAATAATTACTGCAATGATCAATCTCCTTCATGTGATTAACGATGAAATTCTTAAACGAACTCTTTCTTACTGCTTGAAAACTTGTCGAGTTTTTAGTGCTTGTCTCGTATTAAACTGTTTATTGCCTCTTCGGTTATCACACAAGTAATATTATCCATGTCACGGTGTTGCATCGGATGCTGTTAGAATCCCTCACAAATGCACTTCCCATCTTTACGAAAGAAAGAAATGAAAACTTCTATTTGTTTGTTACTCTTTTCATTAATTCTTCATTCATAATTGCCGTAAAATGTTACGAAAGAAAGCCCTGAAAGTGCTCCTTATCTTGTTTTTCTTTGCATGCAGGCCGTCAACCTTAGGAGTTCTATAGCTTCTAGCACTCAAAACATAAAGGTAAGTTGTCACAGTTACGGAATAAGGTTAATTGCTAAGTGTTCTGAACTTGTTCTAGTTCTTACGGATTAGACTTGCGTTTTATCAGGCTTACAATAATTGCTACCAAGCTGCTTTACCCGAGATCAAAGAGCTTTTAAGGTGTGCTTGTGAGACACACAGATTACCCCTAGCTCAGGCTTGGGTTTCTTGCATCCAGCAAGGTAAAGAGGGTTGCCGGCATTCCACTGAGAACTATGTTCATTGCGTGTCTACAGTGGACGATGCTTGCTGTCTTGCTGATCCTAGTATCCGGGGTTTTCACGAGGCTTGCTCTGAACATCACTTGTTAAAAGGTCAGGGTGTGGTCGGGAGAGCATTTGTGACTAATCAGCCGTGCTTCTGGCCCGACATAACTTCCTTTAAGAAGACCGAATATCCTCTTGCTCACCATGCAATGATGTTTAAGTTGCATGCTGCTGTCGCGATACGTTTCAGATGCATTCACACTGGTAAAGCAGACTTTGTCTTGGAGTTCTTCTTACCTGCGCACTGCAGAGATCCCGAGGGACAAAGGAAGATGCTTAATTCACTATCCATCATTATACAGCAAGTATGCTGTAGCCTACGGGTCGTAACAGATAAGGAGCTAGAGGAAGAAACTGATTTGGCAGTTAGCGAAATCATAGCCCCTTCGGATGGCATGCCTATTAGAGAAGAGTTATCGAAAGAGCAGTACACTTTTCGTTCACAGAAGTTTTCTCAAGAAAGTCCGTCTTGCCTCACTAAGGTCCAGCAGAGTTGTGACACTGCCTTGGTACTTGAAAAAGAAAAGCCAAGGGTGATGTTGGGTGAAAAATTATCTGATGTGAAGCCACATCAAGAACATATTAGCCTAAGAGAAAGTGTCGAATATGGAGATTCTGCTTTTAATGAGATTAGCTTTTTGAGTGTGGCTATGGGAAAAACAGGAGAGAAGAGGCGTAGCAAGGCAGAAAAAGCAATCACTTTACAAGTTCTCCGCCAATATTTTGCTGGAAGCCTTAAAGATGCAGCAAAAAGCCTTGGTGGTAAGTGTTATTCCATAAAGCTAAAGTTTATTCGGTTTATTGGCCAAATATATTTTACGATATACTAATGAAGATAAATGTATATTGTTCTCTAATATTTCCTTATAATTTGACGACTTTTCCTGTTTTCCTTCAAATTTCAGTGTGTCCCACAACCTTGAAAAGAATCTGTAGGCAACACGGAATAAAATGCTGGCCATCTCTAAAAATCAAGAAAGTTGGACACTCCTTACAGAAACTCCAACACGTCATCGACTCGGTACAAGGTGCCTCAGGTGCTTTTCATATTAGTAACTTCTATGCAAATTTTCCTGAGTTGGCATCTCCAAAATTGTTAGGAACCGGTGCATTATCGACCTCTCCTCTCCGCTGAATGATAAGCCAAAGCAAATAAACATACAGCCTGAGGGTGGTAATTTCCTGTCCCAAGCTGCTACTTCAAATTCACCTTCCTCCTCGTGTAGTCAGAGTTCCAGTTCAAGTCAATGCTTTTCGAGCGGAACACATCAGCCTTCAAAATTTAACATGTCCGATAATGAAGAGCTTATAATAGGAGATAATTCCGGGAATGGTGAGCTGAAAAGGGTGAAAAGTGATGTAGAGTTGCATGCCTTAAATCAAGAAGAACCAAAGCTGTTCCCAAGATCCCAGAGCCTTGTATCTCTTAAGGAACAGGTTAACCGTGATGGTCTTCAACCCATACCAAAGACTGCCGGCCAAATTGCTCAAGATTTAGAAGCTCAAAGGGTAAAGGTCACATATGGAGATGAGAAGATTCGATTCTGCATGCCGAGCAAATGGCAGTTTAAAGATTTATTGCATGAAATTACAAGACGGTTTAATATAGACGATATAACTAGATTTGATCTAAAGTACATGGATGATGATTCGGAGTGGGTGTTATTAACATGTGATGATGATTTAGTAGAGTGCATCGATGTATGTGGATCGTCACAGGGCAACACAATTAAACTCTCCTTGCAAGTTTCTCATCATCATTTGGACCAGTTTTCGGGTGCTGGTCCTTAATGAAGATCTAGAGTGGTGTTGTTATCATCTAGTACTATACAAATGCATTCTCTCTTTGATTCAGAGTTGGCTTTTCTCTCGCGGTATCCATACCATTACTTTGATGTTTCCGAGAGCAGAGACCTTAATGCTCCTCGGTGACGGCAACACTTTTGGAACTGCTGGGGGAGTTCATTAAAAAAAGACAATGGGAAGAAGTGAAGTCGATATGCACAGCCAAAGGTGTTTTTAAGTTTGAAAGTTTCATCCTTAATACCATGAAAGTCACCTTGAAGCAACCTATCTGTTTTTTTTTTCTGTTCCCTTCTTTCTCAAGAATGAGATTTGCTGTATATTTTAGTCATGACCAGAGCAGCAGAAGCTGCCATGTCAAAAAGAATACTAGTCATGGTAATAAAGAGGATTTTTTCCCCAACAATTTTGATTCTTTTTATACCTGTAAAATATATGAATGAATATATTGTAGAGTAAGTTTTTCATGTTGCATAAAAATTACACAAGTATTTATATTTAATATTTTAAAATTAAAATTTATACACCTTAAAACAGAAAAACTAATGTAATTTACTGTACAACATATATATACCGAATAATTTTTATGGGTAAAATATTGATGCACTTAAAATTAAATTTATACAAATATGTATATTTATATTATAAAACTCAAATCTTAAATTCCTAATTCTAACCTAAAAATTTAGACCCTAAACCTTAAACTATATAGCCTAAATTCTAAGTATCAACTTTAAATTCTAAACCCTTAAACTTTAAACCCTAAATTAAAATACTAACCCTTAAAATTAAAAGGAACATATAATGTATCAAAGTTTTTTTATTTATTTTTTATTGTGTTTGGTGACTCAGATAATATAGCTCACAACTGTATGGAATTTTTTATTGGACAAACGCTCACAACTGTATGGTATGTCAATAGAACACTACTCGGTTTTAATGATTAAAGTTCACATTCTTCTTTTTCATGATAAAAATATGGATAACTCTTTTAGTTTTTACTAGCGTTATAATTTTAGGGTTTAAAGATTTAATTTAGAGCGTACGATTTAGGAGTTTAGAATTTAAGAATTGTGAATAGAATTTAAGGTTTAGAGTTAGAATTTAAGGTTTATTGATTAAGACCTAAATCCTCAACATTTTACACTAACCTCTAAACCCTAATTCCTAAATTCTAACTATTATCCCTAAATTCTAAATCCCTACACCTAAACCCCTAAATCTCTAAACCCTACACCCTAAACTAAATCCTTAAAGCTAAGACGTTTGTGAAAATTAAAAATTTTCACCATCGAATATAGATCCTAAAAATATTGCTTCATTTAAAGTCATGATGACAGAGTGGTGATGACCAGTTCCATAAGAGTAGAATGGCTCTACTAGTATTTATATAGTTATACAATTAGACTTTAATTTTTTTAAAATCAAAATAAAACAATAAAAATCGAAAGTCTAAATTATTTAAATTTTATTTTAATAATAATAATAAAAAGTATAGTTTTATATTAGTATTTATGTAGTTAATTATATTGAAAAAAAAAGCGTATGCTTAAAACAAATTAAAGGTATAATTAGGGGTGAGAATTGAGCAAGACGGGGACGGTTTTGCATTCACCACTCAATCCCTAGTGCTTGCGAGGCCAGTTTTAGGAAATTCCTATTATATGTTTTAGGGATTTTTTTCATCACATACTCATCGGATTTCTACGGTTTTCAGGGAATTCTCGTACAAAAAAATTAAACAAAATTTATTAATTTACAGACTAAAATACACAGTCAATTTCAATTTACAAGTTATATATTCAACAAATATCGAAATTTTAATATATTAAAAATATACTCGATGTTAAATACCCAACATCAAATCTCCAAATTTACAAACATTAATGATAAATTTAGTTTTACAAACAATAAATAAACTATTTGAAAGCTATAATAACAACTTAACATATAAAGATTTTTTTGTAGCCAAATCAATCTAGCATGTAATACTTGATGATGCTCTTGTATTCTTGTTTTTGATCTTTCTTGTCATCAACCTATAATATGAAAAATAAATATCATATGCATCAAATAATATGAAAAGTAAATATCATATATTCATATGCATCAATAATACAAAAATTAAACAAAAACTAAAAGGGTGAACTACTAGAGAGGTCACCCAAACTTAATAAGGTTTATACAAAAAGAACAAATATCTAGATGAACTGGAATATTGATAATAAAATATGTTATACAAGTAAATGAGAGTTAAGTATATATATTTTTAAATTTTGTAAAATATAGGAGATCCTTGCGGATATTTTCAGGGATCCTCAAAGTTATTTATACGGTTTGGCTATCTCAACAGTTTGGATATAGCAATCTCCGTCCACATCCTCATCCCCATCCCCATTTGAGCTTCGGTGATAAAACTTCTCTCGCCTCGTCCCCATGGATGGAGATTTCGGTTATTCTCCATCCCATTCGTTCGGATCCCCACGATTTTCGAATATTCTCCACCCAATTCCTACCTTTAGGTATAATGTAAAAAAACAACATTAATGTTTGATTGGATAATCACTTTAACTCATTCTTTTTTAAGCACTTTAACCCTCAATGCTTTATTTTGGGTTAAAACGGCGCTTGCATGGATAAAAACTGTTAATCAACTAATAATAAACAACTTAAAATGATTTGACAGAATGAGACATAAGTAGAAGAAATAATTTTATATTTTCTATAACTGTATAAAATTATTTTGACTGATATGTCACTCTGTTAAGTTAGCGCATTTGTCTATATAACACTACTATGCCAGCATGCACTGCCATATATATTTGTCACGTCATTTCAAATCATTTATTAATAATAGACTAATAATTTTCATCCGCAGATGCGTTATTTTAGCTTAAAATGAAATGTTATGGCAGCGTTCATTGCCATGCATATTTGTCACGTCGTTTCAAGTCATTTATTAATAATAAACTAACAATTTTAATCGGCAAATGAGTTATTACTTATTTTAGCTTAAAATAAAATATTAGAAATTAAAATACTTAAAAAAATAAAATCCAAAATAACTATCTAATCAAAAAAAACTTTGGCTTTATCTAAATCGGACGAACCCGACCAATATATAGCTAATTATAGTAACTTTTTTGGACAAGTATTTTAGGTGGTACTGATTACGGTCCAACCCTACTCTTGATGGAGAGCATATTAACAAACGTTCAAGTCTTTTCCTTGATATCAACAGAGGAGAGCATTTCGGACCGATTCTTGCTGTTGTATTTATTATTGCAAAACCAAACATTGATCTTTTTTTTTTTTTTTTTTTTCTATGGTGACTTTAATTTAAGGTCCCCAAATAGCAAATGCTAAGTGGAAGTATTTGTTTCACAAAAACGTTATTTTCTTTATCTTTGCATAAGAGAAATACCAATTAACTGGGGAAGAAAAAAAAAAAAATAAAAGATTACACAGGATGCGGGTGGATAGGGCAAACTCGAATAGACATCCATTCTTCTACTAAAATAAGAATCTCAAAAACTGCAACAACAACAACAACTACCATTCTATCCCAAGTATTTCAACTCTTTAGATTAGATGAATCAGCTACCTTAAAATATTGACAACAACAGCAGCCAAATATGGTTTTCCTATTACTCTTTCCTCCTTTCCCTAAACAAAGCTTTACATGTTGTGATGGGAGGGGATGGGGGCCTTTGCTTTGGTTGTACATGCAGTTTGTATATCAGACAGAAATCGAATTGCAAACTCTCTACAAAAGGAGATCATCACATCAAGGCTGCGATGAAACCGAAGGCCGCTCGTCTTGCTTCTCGACTTGTATACATCTCGATGGTGGACCAAACATGCTCAACACCACCTGAATTAAAAAAAAACATTTGGTCAATGCTTCCGCTATGCAATCTAAACTTACCCAGTTCTAGCCTTTCTAGATTTTTGCATTTACTTCCAATAAATAAAACGGACTTACCGGCAAAAATACAAGCCCGTGCAAGAAACCTAGAAGGACCAACGCTAGGTACATCTGGAAGTAATAGACCTACAATACCAAGGAGAAGAGGGTAAAGGATTAAAAATTACAGGAAAATGAATGGTTCCATGATTAAGAAGTCAATCAAGGAATAGGTACCACAAAAACTTCCGTCTTTGAGAAGCAAAGAACCAGCACCCCTACTAGCTTTGTCAAAGTGATTCCACTGCAATAATCAAGCAAAAATAGATGGCTCAAACATAGTGTTGCTTTCTTCATTTATCACACCCCAATATAAAAGACGGAACGGAGTGGGGTGGATGGTGCTTATAAGAGAAGGAAACGTACCTGAACACAGAAGCTCCCATAGTACCCAGAGCTTCCTTTACTCTTTCATCTCTATTCCCGCTACTTACCTGCATGAAGATGTTGTAATTTTATATCAGCAAAATAATGATGAATATGGTAAATGTTCACACAAAAAATCGGGGGATAAACCAAGAGTAAATGGGAAAGCTGGATGATACGAACCGAAAATGCATGTGTTATATGCACGCAGAACTCAACAGCAATGCCAACCGACATAACAAGATTAACAACAGAGACCGCATTGAGTTGAATTCCAGAATGGCCATCACACCCTGAAGAGTTTAACTTCGTAAGAGGGTATAACAGGTGCAAATAGAAAGCCAAATTAAAATCAGTTCCGAAAAAAAAGAAGTATTGTGGTGACAGCAGAGAATATATTACCATAAGATCAACGAGAATCATTGCCAACACCAGCATTATGATCGCTGAGGTCCACAAACTATATTTGGTGGGAAAATGTCAAGAAATTAATAATTATATAGGTAAAACAAAATAAAGAAAATTTATAATTTGAACTCCCCAAAGGTTAACTATGACTTTAGCGCCCCCCCCCCCCCAAAGTTAAAAATCTTTTTGCTGATTTTAAATAGTTGAATCCTTCAGTTTTATTCTGCTTTTACAAAACCAGAATGATAATGAGACTTCACTCTAAATCAAAGGACAGAATTAGGAAACTAACCTGCATGTAATAACTAAACAAACAATAAATACCGCACCTGAAAGCAATCAAACAGAAGAAAAAACAATTGACTGTTAGAAATAACTACAAAACGACAAGCCACTGTAATAATGCTGCTAAATATTCAAATACAAATATAAAATTCAGGTAACACAAAAGTCGGCAGAACAAAATTAAATAACATCAGCAGATATATTTCATTCTACTCTTAGGTTTTGGTAATTACTTTTGAATCATTAATGTGTACCAGAAATGCCTTAAACATAAATGGAAACTGTGTATTAACTTATGACACTTTGAGTAGGTTTGTGCAAATTACTAACCAATCGCAATTGCAAGGTTGATGAGAGCCGTCTTCCATATATCAAGGTATTGCTCAAAAAACATATAAAACACAGAATATGGGAAGATTTCCATCTGCACCAGAACAGATCAGTTTACGAACAGATATTATCACATAACTAGCATGCGTACAAATTTGCAAATATATTCAAAACAAGAGACTGCTTGCATGAGAAGCCCAATAAGTTCCCATGCAATGCTGGTGTAGGAGAATGAATGAGGACCATAAAGTCACATGTTAAGGACTAACAATTGTACCATGCAAAAGAAGAGCTAGATAAGGATACCCAATTATGTAGAAAAAACCATGTTTTCTACTGAAGTAAAATAAATGAACTAAATAATTTTAAGGCAGGTAGTTACGATTGATATCTTACCTTTAAAGAATCAGAAACCCTTGAAGCAAATTGTCGAGCAGCCCTCATTGAGTTAACATAATCAACCTAAAACAATTGAAAACAAATTAAAGGTGCTGCTGCAATACGAAAATAAGAAAGAGAAGAAAAATTAACAATAATTGCCGCACTGAGTACTAGTTCTACCTGCTTATTGAGGGGTGTATGGTAGGTGCGGAATGATGATGCCGTAATGATACCATTTTCATATCCTGAAAAAGTATGAAACTAGTCATTACCAAATTCAAATACGAATACACATTATTTACGGATTCTATCTCAAAGTAAAATAGGCAAGTGAAAATTGTCAACAAACGGTAAATTAGGTGTGATTGTGAATAAAAGACTTATTCTAACAAACCTTGGAGTTCCACACTGCTAGTGTAAGCACCATGTCCACCTTTTGAACAATCAGCAGAAGGCAAAGCCTCGAGGAACCATGGAAGTTTCTCCCTAAACTGGGCTGTAGAGGGCCGATCATTACGTAAATCTGAGTGACGGAAGCACTGAAACATCAAATAATTGTTAGTCACAAGAATTGATTAATTTCATGTTGACAAAATACTAATGTAATACCAAAATATCAGGCGGAATATAAGGGTTTCCATTACCGTGGTGCAATCTTTGCACACTTCACTCAACCCACAAGTAGCGTCATTGGCAGAGCAACAAGGAGGCTGGAAGAAAGAATATTTAATTTCAGTGGATTCAAATGTATCCAATTATACCATAAACCAAGCTTTCAAAAACCTAATTACAGCTAATATGAGATACAGGATAATGAACTCATTGATATCTTCTTAGAAATGACAACTACTAAGCATAGCTAAGTTCAAAGATGGAAAATAGAGACATCTGGTTATTTCACTCAAAAATGGAGGCACCATTATCAAAAAAAATGCTTAGCTGTAAAGCTATTAAACCTCTGGCCTTGAAATTAGATACAAAATTTTAGAACCAAATTTCCTTTAACCTATTATAGCAGTATATTGTTTTAAAGAAACATGTAATTTGAGGTTCAAGTGAATTTCTTTTCACAAGCAAAATACAAACAAGGCCCAGCAGATGAAGGCAGTCCAAGCTATTTGATAACATATTTTGGGACACCTTATTATTGGAAAATGAAAAACTTCGGCATATCACAGGAGCTGTATTAAATCTAACAACAAGTAGCAAGAATAATAGGATCATAACCTGATCGTCAGGGGGACAATAACTCCCATTAGTAAATTTCCGACAGCAACCAAATGCTTCCGGAGATAACCATACAAGAAAATCATCAAGCCAAGAAGCAGCTGGCTTAGCAATATAGCTTGATTCTGGGGTCAAGGATGCTCTAGCTATCTACAAAGGAAACAAGATAAGGCTGTCATATCAAATGAAATACAACAACACGAGGCAAAGGTTTGTTGATAAGCAATCTTAAAAACATAAACATGCTCCAAACTAAATAGAAGAGAGTGGTTTCCTAAAGATAAATCTAATACCATGAATGAACACCCAAGAGAAAGAATCTACTAAACAATTTTACCTCGTTTAAAAGAGAGTCTGAGTTACATTGGCTGATGGAGCACAACTTATTTGTATCTATTGATTCTGAACTGAGGATAGAAAAACATCAGCAAAAAAAGCATATTTATCAACAAAACCAATTAGATGAAAATTTGGATAACTCCATCTTTTTTTTTTTCTTGATGAGCAAAAGAAACTTCACATACTTCTTGGAAAGCAAGCACTTCTTAAATGATAACACCTTCTGTTTATGGAAAATGCATAGAAGAATATTCACATGGAGCTCTAATAGAATCGGCCTAGAATGGCAGTTTTCCGCCATTAGTTGTTTCCTTTTTCATATCAGAAGAAAGTAACTTGCATCATGTTCGTGTTCAGGTGTTTATAATTATTCCCGATATATTTGAGACAAGAAAAATATAAGCTTTTAGAAGAGCCAATACTAAGATTCGTCATTTGTGGTATTGAAAATTTTATATGCTAGATTCATCATGTTCGTAGGAGATGATACAAGAATGAAAAACGGCCAATATGTCTCTTCAAGCTTTGGACCAGGTAAACATCCTTTAAAGCACACAGAAGCCAATACCATGTAGTAAACTGAAAACAAAGAAACTAGAAATAACATGGAAATACCTATAATTATAGTTCTTCACAACAAAATAGAGTGGCGGTCCAATTCTGAGATACTCAGAAACATTATTGAAATAGCCCTGCGGAATAGAATGCAGAATGACTCAAGGATAAAAAATGGATATCATGTGATTAGTTTCTCCATTCAGGAAAAAGGAAACCAAAAACTGAACCTGAAGATATGAGTCTTGGGGAAGAACAATCTTTTGTTCCAAACCAGGCTCGATTCTGGTGGACAATGCCTATCAAATTTGCAAGCATAAGATGTTTACTTCAAGTCATAGGCAAAAGGAATCAAATAGATCAACTTCACAAAGTTAAAGCAACTTACAATGCTAGCCAATGAAAAAGCAACAAAAGCAGAAACGACTATAATTTTCACTCCCCAAAGACTGAGAATGGGAGCATGTACCTCCTGAAAGTGAACACAGAAACAAACTGATAAAAAAAACAAATGAAGCTTGTTTCAAGAAAAAGTATAATCACCTTGTTACTTAAGTTCTAAAGTAGAAATAATTACCTTCATATATCGAGCCAATAGCCCGGTTTTCTCCCACCAATACCTAAAGTTCATAAAAAAATCTCTAGTAAGACTTCATGACAGCTTCACAATGAATGAGAAAGGGTTCAAAGTATTAAATAACTATGAAAACTAGTTCTATTCTAATGTCTGTTCAAAGAATCAAAATATCAAAACAATTACTCTACACGATTCATTAATCATACAACTCCACCAAGTATACCTTTCTCAGATTCAGCATATGTCGATGATGCTTTTATACATGGAAAACAATCAACCCTTCTACCCTCGGCTCGCAAAAAGTCGAAAACTATCAGAGAAACAAAAGCAGTGACCTGCAGGAGGAAGTCCAACAATACGGCCAGTGCTGCAATAGAAAGCATGGATGTGAGGAGGACGACATAACTGGCGTAAAAGAAAAAAATATCAATGTATATCACTATGAAATGGACAAATATATAGACCTGCAAACATGGAGAACACTCGGCACGCTGGCATAGGAATGAAACTTCCAACTGCAAACACAAAAACCTCAGATAGACTAGCAAGGGTTATGGATGGCCCCACTTCCATGAGTGCATTGCTTATCCTTCCTTCTAGAGTTAAATCCAAAGGTTGTCTCTTAACAGCATGCACCAGTATGCACATGTTGTCCACCCCAACCTGTTGCAAGATAAAGAGTTTAGAAGGCAAGCCGCGACAGAACTTGGCAATGGAGAGATGGAACTTCACAAACAAAATGCTTGATGTGATTGTAATATACATCCTCCAAGTCAAGCACATGATAGTTGCAGACTTAGCAACGTCATATGAATTTGAAATATACTAAAGGAGGAGGGCACTTACTGCAAGAACAAGAAAAGGAATAACTTCCATTATGATTAGGGTAGATTTTACTCCAATAGCACTGAAAACCCCTACTGATCCAAGAACTGAGAGCATGACAAGCACAACACCAGAAAGGCCAAGCAATACCTGGAATTCAATCAATCATACAGTACACATCATAAAAGATAAGTAACAGAAAATGTTTCAGACATAACCCTAACAGGTAACTTTTTTTCTTGTTAAACTAACAATGGCAGTCCAAGAATTGAGGGGACATTTATTTATTGCTCCATCCAAGCATAACCTTAAGTCAACCAATAAATAATGAGTTGGAAATTTTTAAAACCAAGAGGAACAAAGGTCATTTAAAATAAGTTTTGTAAAAATAGCATATAAAAGGGGTCTAGGAAAATTCATTCAAATGGTTGGATTTCTAATAATATAACCAAATTGTCTCATTTGCTTGGTTCTTTCTTTCTGAGATATATCAAAATGTTAGTCCACTAGATAAAAAGCCCCTATTGTTGCTAAAAGCAATACTAATTAAGGATGACCTTCAAAAGCTGTTGAAAGTGCATTTATGAGTATTAACTTTGTTAAGTTAAACATGTCAAGGCTTGTATTCTGGAGCACTTATTCAGATAAATTTCAATACAAATGCTACAGAACACCTCCACAGAAAAGCTTAAGCTACTAGGTGAGAATCCGAGAAAACACACCCAAAAAGAGAACAGAAGGTAGAAGACTAATACTTCAAAACACAGAATATTATTTTCCGGAAAGAAGAATCATGAATTAGATACCTTAGATGAAATGTAAAAGGAAGATAATCGAGGTGTATCACCCAAGGTCAGAGATATGTATGCAAACATCACAAGATAGCTTATCTGCAATAAAATTAGGTGGCAGGCAGAAGAAAGCAGTCTGAGAAAATTACAATAAGAAAATCACATTTACAAAATTAATGATTTTATTTTAAGAGAAGGTTGATGGCAGGCCTCTTAAAACTTCCATAAGTTACAAAGGTTAGGCTTCTATATCTAGAACTCAAGTATCATGTTCTCAAGCCATAATAAAGAAACACCTACCAATATGGTTATGACATCTGCAGTGCTTTCTCTTTTCAACTCCTCCTCAATGGAGCTTTCCGAAGAAAATGAAAATGTCAAATTTTTAGATTGAACCATAGGCAACAACTCATCCTGTTCCATAACATGGCATCACGTGTGAAACTCACTTATCCGAGAAATGCCAAGACAAGGAAATTGGAAGACAATAAACAATCAATGATATGATGCAAGTACAAGTTCCACACCTTTGCTAACTGAACAAAGGCCTTCTCCCAAGCCACTGCCTTTTGAGTTTCATTCCCTTCTTTGTCAACAGCATTGTTTACCGGATAAGTTACTATAAATGAGGAAGCCTGTATGATAAAGATGAATTTAGGTTACGGCATCCAATTTTATATGTTAAAGATCATACATTCAACTCTGACTGCATTGGCAGCTCAGAAAAGTAAAATTAATACCTCAGTATAGTTGCTCCCAGAGAAACCTCCTAATACAGTGCTAGGATCTACTGGTGCTTTAAAAGCACTCATACATGATTCTGCAGAGGTATAATGCTGAAAGAATACATAACGAGAAAACATTAAAGGTCAACTCTGGTGCCAAAAAGATAATGAAAGAGAGAAGTGTGAGAGAAAACAAGAAAAGAATCATCAAAATCTATAACTTGAACATGCCTTAGAATAGAGGCTGGTCAATAAGTAGAAATGTGAAGAAGGCAATACCTTTAAACCAAATAAACAAGGAGGTATTAGGATATACCTGAAAACAATAGTTCACGTGTTCCAGTCGATCATCAGCATCATAACTTGGATCCATATTGAAATACTATCAAAAGAAACATGTAAAATAAAAATAATAAAGAAAGAGGATTAGAAAGGAGAACTTGTAAGGTGATCTAGAAATTTAATAATTAGTCAGTGGTGAAATATAAAATACAACAGAACTGACAGACAATGATCTATTTCAGAGATAAGTCAAAAGTGTAGCAAGAGTGTCACAACACATGCAGATGGTGGAAAAGCAGAAAACCAGGCTAAGAAGCATGGATTATCATAACTAACAAACTATTAAGATATTACATAAAAAAATTAATACTAAAATATGCTTATACAAAAGCAACTAAATTGTCCTTATGAAGAAATATGAAGAATATTGCTTTTCTGCTGAGATTGAACAGTTTATGATGATAAACAATTCATCAGTTCCACTTGCACACATTTACATTTAATTGACAATTTATGATTCTATATGCTTCACTCATATGCAGACACAAGACAAGCATGCTACCTGTATAACACTTTGTGTGGCACAATCCTGCCCCATCGGCTTCATGCAAATATCTGTCAAAGATATCATGGAGCCAGAATAATTTCCCCGGATTCCATCAATCTGTTAAGTAAACTAAAAGTGTTTAAGTAAGACCTTTCTAAGAGAATGTAAATGTACAAAAGATTAAAAATCAGATTAAACTGTGTATATGATAATCCAACCTGATAAATTAAAGAAAACCTATACCTTCTTTTGAATTTCAAATAATAACTTAATGTTTTCCTCGGTCACAATGCTGGGTGATTTACCATCCAAGGGATCTGGAATTGTAGCTAATATTAGCTGAAAAACATAGGTAACATTAGTTATTCCAAAGTAATATGGTAAGACACAGGCACTATTAACACAAAAAACAATGTTCAATCCAATAAACAGATTTAAACCACCAGTTCTCATATAATATCTCATTAGAAAAGAAAACAAAAGAATGTGAGAAAATATTGCTATGAGGAAGAGAATTATATAATCAAAGTTGATTAAAATAAATAAGAAAAGGAGGAAAAGATTAAAAAATGGGAAATGAGGGCTATTAAATATGGAAACTGTATTGCACGTTGCTCAATCCAATGAAGAGGAATTTAAACTAATAGTTCTTATATTATATATCATTAGAGAACACAAGGTCATGAAAAAAACTTTGCTATAAGTAAGAGAATTATATAAATAACATTGATTTAAATAAATAGGAAAATGAGAGAGGAAAAGATTAAGAGGAATTATATAAATATGGAAATTATACTGCAGACAGATGGTAGAACCCTCAAGGACATACACCCGAAAAAAAGAATTAGCAGGAATATTTTACTCCAAAAAAAGGATGTAAAAATATAATAATTTGAAAATTGCTAAGGTAATGTCATATAACAAGAAAAATTTACTTAGCAGGCATTGACCTCAGAATAATTCTATAATATTCACCTTCTTACCAGCAATCAACAATAGGGGAACCAGATAAAGTGGCAAATAAGAGAAAAAATAGAATGAAATAGGGAAAAACCTGCTCAATTCTATAAAAAGGAGCCAAGTTGCTGTCAAAAAACCGTTTCTCTTCTGCAGCTTTACTCCCAGGTCCTACCCATAGCTGACATTGTATTGGTAACAGATATTCAGATAAAGAAAATGTATTGAAAGAAGCATGTAACCGAAAGTATATCAAAGTCAATTCTCTGATCTCAAAATGTTTGAAATGGACTGACTATACACATACATTCAAAACAACATAGAAGACACTATATTTGAGCATAGAACAGAACAATAGCAAATGCCTCGTCAGGGGAATCAATATAGAGAATGGGTTGCAAAAGCATGAAAATAATAGTTGTGCTAGTATCTCTGGAGCCAAGTTCTATAGATTAGCCGGAGATTGGGAGAATGCATCCGAACATTATGAAGCATATCATTTAACTTCTATATCATGCAAGTAAACAGAAGACTGGGATGATTGTCACTGGATCAACTATGAATTTTGGATGTTTATAATATCTGAAATTACAAAACATGGTAAACCATGAGGATGCACTATTATACCAAAGTAATCATAATTACTAACCTCTTTGTACGGAAACATAAATGATTGATCATAGATAGTTATTTATAGTCTATAATTATGAGCAATGAAGCACAACTGTAGAGAGGTTCAGTTTACATAAAGATACATCTAGCTCTTTAGCGGTCAAGTATTACCTTCTCTGGTCGTGTTTCCACCTTGAAACGGACTAGGCCCAAGCAAAGTAGAAGAACCATTCCCACTGACAAACTCAATACAAGGGTTGGATGTCTAGCAACCCATAGTCCATATTTCCTGAAGATAAGTAGGTTAGAACAAAATCAAAGACTTGACCATTGCTCAAGTGATGTAAACCTTGTACACAGAGAAAGTTAACCTGTAAAAGTTTGACATGTATCCTTGCACAAAAGAAAGTCGAACTGCAGTGATACTTTGATTAGCATCTTCTAGCCTCTGATACCAAACATGAAGCACAAAGAAAAGCATGTGACAAATCATTTAGTAGGAAAAGCATAACTACACTTGCATGAAGAAGAAAAAGTTCAAAATAGAAAGGTTGTCAAATAAGAATTACAATTTCCTAAAGTTTTAAGCCACACATAAATGCAACTAAACTAGAATATAAAGTGTGATATAGTCTGAGATAGAAGAAAACCAGAACAAAGGAAAAAAAGAGCACCTGCATGGGGAGGTTCTCAGCTTTTTGCCTATGAATAGAATGAGATTCACCACCATCTGCTGTATCCAAAAATGGTTTCATTTGAAAAGACCGGCTTCTTTTTTTGTCCGATGAAACAAGCCCCATCCGAAAAACATAGAAACCAATACAACATAGAGAATTGCTAAAGCTAAATCAACACATTTGGCCTGTAGATTTTGAACATTTATGCAAAATTAGAAAAAAAAAAAAAAACTGGATTTTAGCTCAGATTAGGAAACCAACTGTACTTTCATATGAATTTGGGAATTCTCATTTGTTAAAATTGATTTTTTAAAAAAAAAAAACAAAAATCTCTCACCTTAAGAGATCCAATTCGAACTGAACATTTATCACCATTATTGGAAGTAGATATCACTGTATTAGAACAGACAGGAGATGATGGGCAATCACCACAAGAACAGCCCAGTGAAACATCTCTACATGAATAAGTGGATACATTCATAGGTTTCATCCCAGATGATTCAGGAACAGATGGCAGGAATTGGATGGCATATGGTGAACCTGGCAAGTTATTCGGTGCTCGCCTACCAATGAAAGCAAACCACTCTGCCAGAACCAATCAGGCAGATAATGAGATTGAGACAAGATTCACAAGTCTTAAAATACAAACTTATAACTAGCAACACACCTTTAAAATTTTTAGCACCAGCACCAATAAATTCCATAGCACGAGTATTCATGGTACCAAACTTGACATCCTTGCAAGATTCATACAATCCCTCACCAAAATCATCAGTTATGTAAAAGTCAATTCCATCCACAGTGGAGTTATTTTTGACCTGCAAAGAAAGAGATATCAAGTAATCATCTTTGGTATAAAATTTGTGCCCCCTAAAGAAGTGCACGACCATCTGTTTATATAAGCATACATAAGATATTGCTTATGTTAGTAGTTAATTCAGATTTTCACCCATAAAATAACATTTGAAAAGGACAATATGATCGAAGATATCATTCCCAAGTTCATATTGGTCAATAACATTGCCAAGTTTTTAGAAGGCAGACACAAATCCACAATCAAATGACAAGATATTGAGTTGTCTTAGAACATGATCTAGTGGGATAGTTGGGATTCCAGACCTGGGATACAGAAGTCACATTGATGAACAAACTTTGATTTGGAGAGCATGAGAGCTCACAGAACAGATTCAAAAAGTTTCTCAAGCATGCCGGACAGCCTACAAGGAAAGGAATTGCCTGCAATAATATACAATGGAAATAAATCATGTTATAAAAAGATGATATTTTAGGAGCATGCAACTGACTACCTCCAATTGAACCAAGCTGATATAAAAACCATGATGTTCGAATGAAATTCATCGACTTAAAATAGTTATAGAGCTTCCAGGTAAGAAACAAATATTATACTTCTGATAAAACTGGAAAGGCACGGGCAGGAATAAATGGAACTGTAAGTAGAAAAGTTCCTTGTGCCAAATAACAATCTAATAACATCAAAAGCCACATAAGCAAAGCAGTAATCATCCATGCTCTCCGATAATGCAAGTCAGCATACCAACAACAGTAAAGTTGAATTGAACAATAACTCTTACTTGCTGGACTTGACTCCGTAGTGTATCAAATTGAGCTTCTGTACAACAAACATTTCCGGTGATTGTTGGGCACAAACTTTGAATCTTTGATGAAAGTAACTCATCAGGCTGAGAAGCAAAATAAGATACAAACGTCAAATAATTAGAGTTATATTTTGTAAACAGTTTTTCCAAAGTTCTTCGGAATAAAAAAAAAATAAAAGGAATTTGTGCAAATTGGCTTGTGGAATACAGTTCATATAATACGAGACTGTAAGGACCTGTTGATATAATTACTATTGACCATGGTTAGTACAAAATTTATGTGAGACAGTTATAACAAATAAGTAACTTACCTTTACTGCTGGAGAACCGGAAGCACAGTTCACTACTTTTCCATCACTTCGCGCCCCGCAAATGTCATACATTGCACAATATCCTTCAGCATGTCTCTGCCTAGAGATAACAAACGTAAAAACAGAGAGGGTAAACAATTAATATTTAATGGTAATTTACCAATTAAAATTTTCAATCAAACTGAAGTAAATTATCGTGTCATTATTAGTTATTGTAAAGATTTTCAGAATGCGCAATTTAACCACTAATTGTTGGGGCTATTATTTACAGGAGGGGGAAAAGGCACTAGAAACGTACATGCCTAACTCGCATAGAAATGATAACTCGGAACAATAAATTTGAGCTGTATTGGATTTTTTTTCTATTTTTAGCAGAGTTAGCTGAGATATAAGCACGAATAAGTCTTACCTTAGTTCATTATTGCTCGTCTGTGCAACGACTACTTGTATAATTAAAAAAATCTGCACACCAAAACAAAACTGCAAATTCAGCTGAAATTAACAACGACAATCCATTTGTATTTTTTCCCTTTTTTAGCAAAAAATTCCGTTCAAATGAAATGCCAGAATCAAGCAAATGGATCTGCACATGACTTCTTTGGCTAAGAAATTAAATGCGATTTTGAATTTTTTTTCCACTTTTTATGAAAGATTGACCAAAACCAAACACTTTTAAGATTCTGTTTCTAAAATATAATTTGAATTCTACATTTCAAGCCTCGATTTCATTTTTGAAAATGAAGAGAAAGAATAACTTGATCAAGTAAAGCATTTGACAATCTTTGACAAAAAATAAGAACAAAATCAGAAATCGTAGATCTCTGAGAGTTCAAGCGGCGAATAAAGATGAAAACGACAAATATATATCCTTCAAAACAAAAAGATAAAGAGTAAACGCCTAGAGAGTCATAATTAAACATAAATGGAAGCAAAAAAAAAAGAGTAAAATTCGAACAGTGGAAGCAGAGGATGAAAACGACGGAAACGCTTACCTGAAACAAGGAAACGAATGAAAGGAATCCAAAAGGAAGCGCCGTTCTCCGGCGAGAGGAGTCCATTCTGTTTTACTGCAGAAAGCCTTTTGCTGAGCTTTGCTGGTTTGATAGAGAGAGAAAAAGAACTGAAACCGTTTCGCCGAGGGACTGAAGGGAGGGGAGTGTACAAGGAAAAACGGTATTTATAGTTACTTTGGAGCCAAAGATACACTACCAGCTACCAGTTTTTTAATTTTTTTACCAAGACGTTAAGATTTTAATTTAAAGGTTTATTTTTTAAAATTTAAAGTTAGTATTTAAAATTTAGGGTTTAAAATGTGGGATTCAGTTTTTTAGGATTAGATTAAGAATTTAAGATTTAAATTTTTATTCAATATAACAAAAAAAATTAATTTTTTCAAAGAGAAAGAAAAAATTTAAAAATTCTTCACCAACAAAAAAAAAGAAAGAAAGAAAACTAAATTCCTGATTGAGATGTATACGCTGTATTTACGATACCACCCTTGCTTTCGGTTGGCTTCGTCCTGGGATTTGTGGGGTTTAGTTTGGTTCTCTCGTTTGTAAAAGCGACTAAAATCTTAAATTATTAATATTATTTTAATTAAATTATTTTATTTTATTTAGATATTAATAGCATATGATATACTATAGTTCTATAATTTTGCAATTATAGATTTTTTTAAAAAAATATTTTTTATAAATTTTATAAGTCTTACAATTTTTATAACTTTTAATGAAGTTTTTAAATAAAATAAAAAAATTTCTGAAAATGTCAAGTGGAAACACTGTAATACGACGTACTGTACCAACGGAACTAAAAAAATTATCAAAATTTAATGATTAAAATTAATCAAATAACTTAATTGATTATATTTCTTAAATCAAGAGCTTAACTGGGTGCAAAAAAATTTAAAAGCTTCATTAATTTTTACTTTTAAATTTAAAAGTTTCTTATTCTTTTAAGTCATTATTTTATCAGTTTAATAATTTATTTGTACATTAAATGACAGTTTAGATTTAATACAGAGTATATTTAAATATATGAATGAAAACTTATAAAACCATGTTACTTATATAGTTTGATCTAGCATGTAAAAAAACAACTCATGTCATTAAAAGTCAACAAGGTTTTTTTCTCTTTTTAACATCAGATTTAAGTTATTCATGTCACTCTATTCAAAAAAGTTATTCACGGTGTTTAAAATAAAATCAACGTGTTCTAAATATATTGTGTCAAGTTTAAATAGACATTTAATGTCTATAACATAATTAAAATAATATTAAAAGTTTGAGAATTTAATTAAAAATTAAGAAATAATATAATTTAAAAATTTTAAGTCCAGACATAAAATATACTTTATTTTAATTTTTTTCGTATTAATATATTCTTTTTTATTGATATGTTGTATTCTTTTTCTTTATTTCAAGAGTAGGAATTTTTCATAAAACACGTGCTAATTCTTTTTTGGGTATAGTTTTCATTCTT
This sequence comes from Hibiscus mutabilis, assembly GCA_019671005.1. Classification (NCBI taxonomy): domain Eukaryota; kingdom Viridiplantae; phylum Streptophyta; class Magnoliopsida; order Malvales; family Malvaceae; genus Hibiscus; species Hibiscus mutabilis. The sequence continues at coordinate 19,689,406 of CM033721.1, read as the reverse complement.
TTGAACAAGTTCATTTTAGCTGATAAAAAAAATTGGATGCAATGGTGTGTCAAGACCCAAACCTTAATAAAAGAATCATTATGTTATATATATATAAAGTAGTTACAATAATTTTATTAAGGTATAATGCAAAAATTTTGCTTTTAACATTTGGTTGAATTGATATTTTGGTCTCTATTATTTTGAGCAATTTAGCCTTTAATGTTTTATTTTGGGTTAAAATAGTAACTATGTGAATAAAAATTATTTGTTAACTAACGGTAAATGGCTTGAAATGGCGTGGTAAACCTACATGACAGTACACACCGCGATAGCTGTGTCATATAGGCAAACATGTTAACTTTACAAAATGACACATTAGTCAAAATAATTTTAAAAAATTATATAAAATATAAAATATTTTTTTCTTCTGACGTTTCATTCTGTCAAGTCATTTCAAGTTGTTTAACGTCAATTGACTAACAGTTTTCATTTTTAAAGGAGTAATTTTGACTCAAAATAAAACATTGAGAATTAAATCATTTAAAAAAATAATCAAAATAATTATTCAGTTAAACGATATAGATATTTTTTGACATTATGTATCAAAATTATTATAGTACGCTAAAAATGATTCTTTAAAAAAAAATACAATACTCGTTTAAATTATTCAAATCTCATCTTATTTATAAATCAGAAAATAATATTCATTTAAACGCGTATGATCATTATTATCTTAATATAAATATATTTAGCATTTTAAAAAAAATTTTTGATAATTTCCTGCTTATAAATTACAAGATATTAAACATGATCTTATTCTCTCACGTTTATTGTACTAACTAAATTAAATCAATGACAATACTAAAAACTAAATAATTTAATTATTTTTGTTAAAAACAATTATTATCGTAGTTTTGAAAAACGATACTAATTTAACCTTACATCATTTTCTGTGGTTTTACACGGTTGTTTCTTAATAACCAATTGATCTACTCGAAAGAGTTATTAAATTTTTTAAACAATATTATAAATTTAAATTTTAATATTATGAACGAATAAATTAAATTAAAATAATTACTCATATAATACATCTTTGCAATTCTCAATATGAAATAATTAACTAATAAATTCAATACGAATGATAAAAAAAATGTATTGTTTACTGTATGACGTGGGAATGAGGGGTGTAATCGGAAACACAGTAGGGAATTATTAGTAATGATGAAGAGTGGTTTATTTGATAAAATGTAATTGGAAACACTTGTGGGAACTGGCTGACCCTAACTATGTGTGAAATTCCAGACGAGGCAGGCTTCACTGACAAGGTCCTCGTTCCGAAGCCTTCGCATTTTCACACACCTTGGAATCGCAATGGAACGGAATGGATGCTTCGGATTTAGTGCAGACGTGGTTGTGTGAAAACGACCCAACTTTTATAGGAATTGAAATCTATGCCACTTTTCAGTATTTTTATTTATATCTTCATATTAAAAATTAAATTTAAAGTTTATAATTCAGAATTAAAGTTTAGAGAATATAAAATATAGTATACTTTTTAGAGTGTAAAATTTAAAATTTAGAATTTAAAATTAGGATTTGAAATTTAATTTTTTAATAATTTTTAGTGTTAGAGCATAAAAATAAACAACGAAAATAGGCATAAAATTTTTATCCCTTTTATAACAAATAGAATTCGCCCGTCATTTTTTTATCTTTTTATATGTATTATTAATAATTTTATGTCCATATAAAAAATAATTATTAATAAACGAAATATAAAATTATTAATAAACATAGTATAAAATCATTAACAAAATATATAATGGGACATAGCAAATAAGCAGACAAATACTTCAAATTTATATAACGCGATTTTGTAATTGTTTCTCGTAATGATACTATTTTTTTGTAATTGCTTCCTTAGTTAGATCAACTTCCGTGAGAAATTTTGGTATGATTAATTTAAATGTGGGTGGGAAGCCTTTAGGTGAACAAAAATCAATGTGTTAATCCTATTCCAAGGTGCAACAAATGATTGAAGTGATTGGCGGTGAATTATCTTTAAATTTGAATTTGAATATGAATATATTTTGATTATCCAATTGATTGTACATTAAATCATTAATGATTGATTTTATTTATAATTATTTGAATAAATTATGAGTATTTAGTATTTTATTAGTGAAAAAAATAATTCCACAATTTAAGACAATGACAAGTATTATATTTAATTATTTTAAAAAGTATAAATATACTTAAAGACAATTATCATTATTTTAAAAAGTATAAATATATTTCACCAACAATATATTAAATAATAATTGATAAATATATGTTTTGATATTATAGTGTTTTATTTCACATTTAACCAATATTTTATTATAAATGTTCTAAAATGTTAAAAACAATAATAATGTGATTTATAAACAAGTACTATATTATAATCATTTTAAATTATTAAAGGAATATCAAATCTTAATATTATAATATATACATATATAGCTTCTTCTAGAATGCAACAGGTTTTGGAAACTTGTGACAATTTGTCCAACTACTCCACTCCACTCCACTCCACTCGCATTTTGGCGAACCATTATCCAAGTGACTTTCACACGACAAAAGATTACTGATAATATATACTATAGGTTTAGTGTGAAAGTAATTTTAAGGGATTAATAGGTTCTCGACCTAAAAATACTGATTTTTAAAAAATAGTGTGAAATAATGGTAAAGTTATTTATTAAGTAGAAAAATTTTACATTTGAAAATAAATGTTTATTCTCGATGGTACTTTTTTAATTTTTTACTCTACCTAAGATTAGAGGGGTTTTTAATATAGTTCGGTTAATAAATTTTTATGTATGATATATTCCCTGACAAAAACATACATGTTTTATTTTTTGACTAATCCACTAGTTAATGATATCAACAAATAATATATAATTTTATTATAACATTTTTAAACTATCCCTCTAGCAAATAATTTTGAATTTTGTCACTGTATAAATTGAGACTCAAATAATTTTTTTATCTCAAATTGCTACATAATTTAGACATGACATTTCAATAATTAATTAGAATGTGACACACAAGGGTGAATGCACCCGGCCTTGAAAGGGAGTATTCATACTCATTTTTTTGTTTTTTAAATAGATTTAATTTAGTGTTATTTTTTGAGGAAAAAAAAGTAATATTGTTTGTTGTGTAAAGAGATTTTTTTGCATAAGAATAAAATATTTTAAACTTTCATTCTTAAATTTTTAGATCCACGGTTAATAACATGTCAATATTTTTAACAAGACAATTTTACATTAGTAATTTAATTAGTCATTGGCACGTCGCATCAATACTAATATCAATTTAATATAAAAATTAAGTTTAGATGCTATTTTGAAACAAAAATGTACCAACTTCGAGTACATACTTATATAACTAAGTATATATACAGAGAGAACAAAAGGATGGACTAATTGGGATATCAAATATAATTTTATGTGTACAGATAAATAAAAAATATAGTTTTTCCATATTTTTTTATTTTGATACATTCTTTATATTATTCAAACATCATCCTACCCTTAAATAAAAGAATAATAAAGACTTTAATATATTTAATCGCACGTTCTTTTGTATGTTACCTCGATAACAATTTAATATCCGTTTATAATTATAATTATTTTAAAATTATATGAACGGATGAAATGTTTTATTTTAATACATTTTGTGTTAAGCATGCTTTGATTTTTATTTGGCAGGTTTCGACGTAATTGAAAAAACAAATTGTTATTATTTATGCTTTGGAATTCCACACTTGACCGAAGGGGTTGAAGCACTAAATCCCCAAGTAGATGACGGCTAAATTATAGTTTTTTTGACAAATAATTATAGTTTTATTACGATCAACCGAGTTTGTAGAATGAAATTTTACAAAACATTATTATTTTTTAATATACTTAACATTAATTCTAAATTGATTCATGAATAATTAATTTATCTTATTTTATAATATTAATAACAATAAAATAAATGAATATTATTGTTGTATTGTATTATAATTTATAACGCTATGTTCGTCTCAAAAAATATAATTTTTTAATTAAATATAGATATATAATATTTTCGAAATAAATGTCAGATTCGAAATAATTTTGTCAAAACCATTTGAACTGATTATGGCATCTTAAATATGTGGGGTTCTATTGACTTGATTAAATATATAAGATATTAACTTATACGCTACAATAAATTGCATCATCAAATTGAGAGAACCCCACTGTTTTCATTATCGTTATTTAATCGACTGATAATCATTTTCTAAATTAAGTGTGTGAATAGATGTACAATGAAATTTTTTTATTAAATAAAAAAATATTTTATTTTTATACCGAAATTTAATCTTATATAAAATAAAATAATATATATATTCTCAGCTACTAGGTCAATTAGTAGATCTCTTAATGTACAATGATTTTAAGGGAACAATTGATTGCATTTTTCTCTTTATTTAATAAAATTAATGTTTTATGTTTATCTCACTCATCCAATCTTACCGGATGATCAAGAAATATGAAATAGTATAATGGAGAGAGAAGGGGAGAGGAAGTACTCGACAAAAGGTGACTATCAGTCTTCCACAGACGACAAAAATTGGGTTGTGTTTGTAGACAATCTCAGTAGGAGAGTTTCTGGAGGAGCCCTATGGGAACTCTTTAGCCATTATGGCAGGGTGTTGAAAGTTTTTATTCCGTCCGTTAATCGGAAACCGAAGTATAAGGAAAACACTTTCGTTTTCGTTCACTTTGGAAATTTAGTGGATATGCAAAAAGCTATCTCAATGGTGGACAATACCATTATTAATGGCAGGACGATATCTGTAATGAAGTCTAAATTTCCTATCTCGCAGAATCGAGCTTCATCATCTTTTCAGGTGAAAGAGAGGCCTAAGAAGAATATTAACAATAAGGCGTCTGGGGACCGAAACAAGGCTATTCCTACCAATAAGAAGATCAATATCAAGGATAGCAGATCGTACAAAGAGGTTCTGCCGAGCAAAGATGGGGGAGGATGATTTATCTAATCCGATAAGGGGAGTAGAATCATCTGGTGATAAAGAATTGAATGAGAATAGTCTGTTGGATTTCTCTATTCTGGCTGAGGAAACCTTTTGGATCAATTTTTCAATAGTTGGTATTTTAAAGGTAGGTTTTGAAAAAGAATTTTGTTCAAAGGGCGTTGGAGAGTAATGAGATTAAGATAAAGATTGCTAAGTGGGGCAACCTACCCAACTTTTGTATCATAATCTTTGCTTCTAGTGCTGATAAGAAGATTGTATAGAATACTAAAAAAGTGGAGCTATCGTTTTAGTTTTATTATTTAGACTCAAAGGTTATGGAAGATGGGGTGCCATTAACATTATGCCCAGACTCTCTTATTGGAGTCCCATTCTATTGCTGGTGTGAGAGTTTTTTTTGTCAAGCTAGTCAATAGATGAAGGAAACTCATTAGCATTCATGAAGCTACTAAGAACAAGGATGATCTCTCTACTGTTCGTTTTATTCTTAGAGTGCATAGTCAGTTCGACATTCCTAGTCATATTAATGTTAGAGTGAATGGTAGATTGTTTCCAATTGTTATTAAGACGAATGAAATTTTCTCGGATCCCTTGAGAAAGATGTTATGGAGGAGGATGATAATTTTGCTGATGTCTGGCCAGAGGATTCCATTGCTGGTGATAAAGATAAAAGTTTTATGCTGGCTGAAAACAAACAATTTTCGCCGATTTCGGTTGGAAATTCGGTGACCGGTAATTCGGCTTTGGTTTCTGACGAGTCTTCTGGATCGTCGTCCCAACCTGTAATTATGAGAGATGACGTTGGGAATATGCAAGGCGTGGTGTATGGTCCCAATGTTACTACGAATATGGTGAGGACATTCAAGATATGAGGCTTTCTGGTAAGGTGCGTGACATTATATCTTAGATTGAAATGAATACTGTCAACATGGGTGGGGGTGGGCTGGTTTCTTATCATTAGGCCAAATAGGGTTGGACCCAAACATAAATACTATGGCCCTTCGGAGCTCTATTTCTAATCTTGAGTTATTGGAGCCTGGAAAGCAACTTAATATGGGTATTAATTCTTTCATAGATCACGATCCTGCTTCTCCATCTATCCGTCTATCATCTACTTTTGTACCAGATAGCTATGAGAATTTCTCTTGCTCGAGAGTTGATCATTCTATTCCTAAGTTTTATTCTTAGAATAAGTTAGTGAATCCCATCCCACAATTAGGTGTGTCGATTTCTCTTAATAGTGTAGGAGATTTTTTCAATGCTGGATATTAGAAATTAGTGAGAAGTCAAGTACGCGATTCATTGAAAGCTGAGAAATCTAATCACTCTACTGCAGATTTAGATTTTTCTGATGAATCAGTCCACCTTAACTACGTCGAAGAGGCTTTGGCAGTTTGGGGAGTGAGCAATATTTTGGTGATCTCCTTCTCCGGGGGCAAGAAGGCTTTGGTGGATAAGGTTGTGGAAACTGAAAGGGGCACCAGTTAGGGTTTTTTTATTTTTATAGTTCTTGGTATTTCTCTGGGTTTACTCTGCTTCATTTTTTATAATTTTTTTTATTTTTTCATGGAATATTAGGAATTTAGGGCAGATGAAAAAAATCTAGAGCAGTGAGGAAAGTTGTATAGTGTAAGAAACCGAAGATTATCTTTCTGCAGAAAACGAAGCTTTGTGATATTGGTGCTAGCTTATTTAGGAGGTAGGGCTGTGGTAGGAATATGGACATGATCGTTTCACCTGCCGTCGGACCTGCTGGTGGTCTATTGTATGCGTGGGATACTAAAGTATTTGATGTTTTTAAAAAAATTGTGTTTAGGAGATGTATTGTTTTCATTGAGAAATTTAGATATAATCACAGTGGTATGAATATGGATATAATCACAGTTTACCGTGGTGTGTCGTGGGCGACTTCAACGCCTTCCTGAGCTGCGACGAGAAAGTGGGCTTCACATTTAATTTATCTATCATGAAAATTTTTAGGAATTTTGAGGCTAGTGGATCTTCCCCTTGTCGGTGGCATATTCACTGGGTCATATAACTGATACCCTCTATATTTGTAAGGTTAGACCGGTTCCTTGTCGATTCTATCTTTCTTGTGTTATTCTCTAATATTTCCCAAGTTCTTTTACCTAAATCTATTTCCGATCATAATGCTATCATGTTAATGGAAGAATGATGTAACTAGGATCATAGACCATTTAAACTCTATAACTATCTGCTTGAGGAAGAAGGCTTTGAGGGTGTCGTTCATTTTGCTATCCAGGACTTGAAGAATAGAAACAAAAGAGTTGGAATGATGGGTATTCTGAAAGGCTCTAAATCTGCTATTAAAGAGTGGTATGTGAATAGAATGATTCGGCCTGGGGAGAGGATTCCAGTTTTGGAAGCTAAAATTCATACTTTAGAGTTGAATCTGCAACGGGGAATTGATTCTGAAAGAGTTTAGGATGCATTAGCTAAGCTCAGACAGGAAATGTGGGAGTGTTTAAGGAAAGAGGAGAGAATTTGGTTGCAAAATTCTCGTCTAAAATGGTTTAAAGGGGGTGATAAGAACATTCGGTTCTTTCACACATCTGCCTTGAATAGGCGTAGATCCAATATGATTCATTCGATTTGCTATGAAGGTGTTTCTGAATCTGAACCTTACAGGGTTAAAGCATGTATTCATGAATTCTTCTCAAAAGCTTATAATGTTAAATCTACTTTAGAGGTGGAATATTTATTCATGAATTTTTCTAAAATATCTACTGATTAGAGAGATCGATTGGAAAGGAAATTTTCTGAAAAAGAGGTGTGGGGAGCTTTAGCTTCTACTGATAGCTCTCGTGCCTTGGGGCCAGATGGCTTCAATATAGTTTTTTCAAAAAATTCTGGCTTGTCTTGAAAGCGGATATCATGAAATTCTTCGACGATTTCTTTCATGGCAGAGAGTGGGAGGTGGAAGTCAACCACTCTTTTATTACGTTAATTTCGAAGAAAGTGGGTCCTGAATCACTTGAGGATTTTAGACCTATCAGTTTAGTGGGCGGAGTCTACAAAATCCTCTTCAAAGTTCTTTCAAGAAGGCTCAGGGAGTGCACAGATTCAGTCATTAGCAGCTCTCAATTTGCGTTCATCCCAGGGAGACATATCATAGACTATTCATTTATTGCCAATGAAGGAATTGATTACATTTAGAAGTAGGAGCTTAAAGGTTCTGTGTTCGAAATTGATTTTAAAAGAGCGTATGATTCTGTAGATTGGTTGTTTCTAATTCGTGTTCTAAAGGAGATGAGGTTTGGCAAGGTTTGGTGTAGCTGGATTCTCAAATGTGTTTCTACTGCCTCTATTTCTGTGTTGGTTAACGGGGTGCCAACTCCTTGCTTCTCGTTAGCCAGAGGGTTAAGACAAGGATGCTCTCTTTCCCCGTTGCTATTTAACATGGTTGGAGAGGCATTTCATCTTATGCTCGATAAAGCTGTTTATCTTGGGTTATTTAATGGCTTTCGAATTGTTAGGGGGAGAATGCTTTTACTTTGTCCCATTTACAATTTGCCAATGATTTGATCATCTTTTGTGGGGCTTCTTTGGGTGAAGTGAAGAATGTTAAGAGGGTTCTAAGGATATTTGAAGTAGTTTCGGGTCTCCAATTGAATTTAAACAAAAGTAAACTCTTTGATATAAATGTGGGTGAAGATACTTTGTCTAATTGGCATCGAAAATTGGGTGTGCTGTTAGTCATTTTTCCTCGGAGTACTTAGGTTTACCTTTGGGTCAACTAAGAAATTTTGCATCTATGTGGGAACTTGTGGTTAATAAATTTTATAAATCCTTAGCTAGTTGGAAAGCTAACAATCTCTTTTTTAGCGGCAGGTTGGTTCTCATTAAATCAGTCCTTTCACCCCTCCTTATTTACTTTTTATCCATATTCAGGATGCCAGCTGATATATCTCGGAAGCTTAACAATATTATGGCAAACTTGCTATGGGTGAGTCGCCTTCTTCTAAGAGAATTCACTGGGTAAATTGGGCTTTTGTATGTTCACCGATTGTAACAGGTGGTTTGGGAATTCGAAATCTGGATGTACAGAATCGCGTTTTAATGTGTAATTGAGTGTGGAAATTTTCACACGAGAAGGACAGTCTTTGGAAAAAGGATTATATGCTCTAAGAACAACATAAACATTGCTGAAATTTTTCCTGCTCAATCCAATTATAGAACTACTTCTTGACTCTGAAAGGGAGTCACTAATTCCTTTTTTAAGGAGGATGACATTGGCTTAAACCTTAGAAAAAATTTGAGAATGCAGGTTGGTGATGGGAGGTCAATTTTCTTTTAGAAAGATTCTTGGACTGGAGATGTTGCTTTGCAGGTTAATTTCCTTCATATTTTCGCTCTATCGATTAATAAGACAGGTAAAATCTCTGATTTTGAGAACAAGACAAACTCGGGATGGGTATGGATGTAGAAAAGCAATTTTCTAGCTTTAGGAAAAACTAATTAACGCATAAAAATAAAGCAGAATTTAAGTTTCTGCAGAAAAGAAGAAGAAAACATAATTGATTTTCTGTTATTGAATCTTTTCAAAAAATTATATCCTTTTACAGTGAATTTATAGACTCAAGTATTGGACTTTAGTTACAATTAGGAGTCCTAAGTACACAAGACATCTAACTCTATCTTTTAGGAAGTAAACTTTAATTTAAACTACTATTTACATGAGGACTTTAACTCTATCTTTAAACTTTAATTTAAACTACTATTTACATAAGGACTCTAACTCTATCGGATAATCTAACACTCCCCCTCAAGTTGGAGAATATACATTGTATAATCCCAACTTGAATAGAAACTTGTCGAAAGAAGCTTTTGGTAGTGCTTTTGTAAGTACATCTGCCACTTGTTCTTCTGTAGAAACATAAGATAAAGAAGCTGTCCCACTAGTAATCTTTTTTGAGATAAAATGCATGTCAATCTCCACATGTTTAGTCCTATCATGGTGGACTGGATTTCGAGCAATTTGTATGGTGGATTGATTATCACAAAAAATCTCAAACTTCTCATCTTGGTTCACATTTAGCTCCTTCAATAGCTTTAACAACCAAATTCCTTCACACATTCCCAATGCTAAAGCCCTATATTCTCGCTTTCAAAGATCGCTTCTAGATACAACTGTTTGTTTCTTACTCCTCAGTCACTAGATTTTCCCAAACAAAGGAGCAAGAACCACTAGTTGATCTTCTTTCTGTCAGATTCGTTTGCCCAACTTGAATCAAATAAATCTGAACAGTCCTTTCTTGAGTCTTTTTAAATAGCAATCCATGCCCTGTGTCCCTTTCAAGTATCTCAAAATTCTAATTGCAGCTTCCATGTGATCTTCCCTTGGATCACCATGTGTTGACTGATAATATTAACTGGAAAAGCAATGTCCGTCAGTTAATGACAAATAAATCAATTTTCCCACTAACCTATGAAATTTACCCTTATCGCCTTTTGGGCTTGTGTCCTCTCTATTGAATTTTAAGCCTGCTTCCATGGGAGTATCAACTGGTTTGCATCCCAATATTCCTGCTTCATTAAGTAGATCAAGAACATATTTTCTCTGGTTTATCACTAGACCTTTGCTCGACCTAGCAACCTTCATGCCTAGAAAGTATCTGAGCTTTCCTAGGTCTTTTGTTTCAAACTGTGTATTTAACAACCCTTTCAAGTGACTTATCTCTTCATCATCATCACCTGTCAGAATAATGTCATCCACATATACTATTAAAATAACCCTTTTTATTGCTAGAGGTTACCTTAATGAAGAGAGTGTGATATGCCAAGGATTGTTTGTATCCATTTTCTAAAATCACCTTGGTGAATCTGTCAAACCAGGCTCTAGGTGACTGCTTCAAACCATAGATGGATTTATTAAGTCTGCAAACTTTCTGATCTCCTTTTACTGACTTCAAGCCCGAAGGCACTCTCATGTACACTTCTTCTTCCAATTTTCCATTAAGAAAGGCATTCTTAATGTCAAGTTGATGAAGCTTCCAGTCCTTGTTTACAGCCAAGCTTAAGAGAACTATAACTGTATTTAGTTTAGCTACAAGAGCAAAGGTCTCATTATAATCAATTCCATAGGTTTGAGTAAAACCCTTGGCTACCAACCTTGCTTTATACCTCTATATACTGCTATCAGAGTTGTATTTTATAGCGAACACCCATTTGCATCCGACTGGTTTCTTGCCTTGTGGAAGATCTGTAATGGTCCAAGTATCATTCTTTTCAAGTGCTTCAATCTCATCTTTAACAGCTCTTCTCCACTTAGAATCTTTTAGAGCCTCCTCAATAGTGTTAGGTATATGTTCTTTATCTAAGCAAGCTGTAAAAGCCTTAAATGATGGCATTAGATTACCATAAGCAACATACCTCTGAATGGGGTGTTTTGTACATTGTCTTACCCCTTTCCTTTTAGCAATAGGCAAATAATCAAATTCAAGTAAATGAGAGGGAATCTCGGCTAGAGCATTACCTCCATCATTTTCATTGGCAACTGAATTCAAGTCCAATTCTATTCAAGTGTCAGATTGTAAAACAGTCTCTGGAATAGTTTTCTGTTTTCTGGTATAAACTTTCAATTGCTTAGGAGGCTGAGGGGTTTGTGATGAAGGTTTGGGTGAATTCTGAGGAGTAGTAACAATAGGTGAAGGATGGGAAGCTGTAGGTGTAATAGTAGGTGAAGAAGTAGAAGGGTTTAAAGGAGTATGGGGTTCAAATAACAAATGATTATTAGTAGGTAATAACTCTGAAGGTAAAGAAGGATAAACCTGATTGGTAGGAGGCTGAAAAACATCACAATTCTCCCCCTGATTTGCAGCCGCAGGGAAATAAGGTTCCTGTTCAAAAAAGGTGAGATCCAAGGAAGTAAAAAATTTCTGAGAAGGAGGATGATAGCATTTGTAGCCCTTCTTAAGTGAAGAATACCCGACCAAAACACACTTCAAGGATCTGGGGTCAAGTTTTGACCTAGAGAGAACATAATCTTTCACAAACACAGTGCAACCAAAAACTCTGAAAGGGATAATAGAGGACAAAGGTTTAAAATTGGGGTAACTCTACAAAAAAACAGCTCTAGGTGTTCTGTATTGCAAAACCTTGCTGGGCATTCGATTAATGAGATAGGTTGCAGTTAACAAAGCCTCACCCCACAAATACTTAGGAATATTACTAGTGAACATCAAAGACCTAGTTACCTCCAACAAATGCCTATTTTTCCTTTCTGCAACCCCATTTTGTTGTGGTGTATCCACACAAGTGCTAAGTTGAACAATCCATTTTTTGTTAAAAAATCCCCCCAAGGACTTGGTAAAATATTCACTCCCATTATCAGATTTGAAGATCTGAATTTTACTTCCAAATTGGGTTTCAACCATATTGTAAAATTTCTCAAAAACAAAGGCTACTTCAGATTTATCCCTTAACAAATATGCCCAAGTTGTTCTACTATGATCATCAATAAAAGTGACAAACCACCTACTACCAGTTATTCTCTTCACTCGAGAAGGACCCCAAACATCACTATGAATTAATGAAAAAGGTTGGGAAGGTTTGTAGGAAGATGGTAAATAGGATGCTTTTTGTCCTGCATTTAGCGAGAGAGGACATATATGGCATTTAAAAGAACTTGGTTTTCTATTAACAAATAATTCAGGGAATAATTTAGCAAGATAATGAAAATTAGGATGCCTGACCTAAAATGCCATAACATTATATTATCAATTTGCCCTAAAGAAGTCAAAGAGCAAGAAGTATTTGGTAGGGTAGATGGTTGATTTCCGAGGACATAAAGACCATTTTGCAAGCTAGCGAAAGTGCCAAGCATCTTCCTCGAATTCATTGCAAAAAAAACAACCAGATTGATGAAACTCAGAATGAACACTTCAAATTCTTGGAGAGTTTACTAACAGAGATGAGATTGCAAAGGCGAGATTAGGCACAAACAAAACATCTTCAAGCAACAAATTATCGTTAATGAGGACTGAGCCACTTCCTTTGATAGGAGAGAAAGAGCCATCGATTGTTTTAATAGAACTTGTAGAAGATGAATCAAAAACTAAGGAATAATTCCCTGTTACCAGTCATGTGATCAGATGCTCCAGAGTCGATGATCCATGCTAATGCACCTTTGGTAGAAAAAAGTGCAGTAGGAGAACAAGTATTATGTATGCTTGTATCCTCCACGAGGGCTAAATCTGCTTCACAAAGTTCTTTGTCGAACCCAAAATTTCGGAAAAACTCCAATCCAAAGAGCCTACTCTGCTATGGATAGCATCTCAAAGGTTGTCGAAGGGGATCCCATTAAGAATTCTAACTAGGATCGATGTTAGACTGATACCATGTAGAAAATCAATTTTCTAGCTTTAGGAAAAACTAATTAACGCATAAAAATAAAGCAGAATTTAAGTTTCTGCAGAAAAGAAGAAGAAAACAGAATTGATTTTCTGTTATGGAATCTTTTCAAAAAATTACATCCCTTTACAGTGAATTTATAGACTCAAGTATTGGAGTTTAGTTACAATTAGGAGTCCTAAGTACACAAGACATCTAACTCTATCTTTTAGGAAGTAAACTTTAATTTAAACTACTATTTACATGAGGACTCTAACTCTATCTTTAAACTTTAATTTAAACTACTATTTACATAAGGACTCTAACTCTATCGGATAATCTAACAATGGAACATTCCCCTTAGAAGAAGGTTGTTCGACTGGGAAGTAAGCCAATGGAATACATTAATGGCTTTATTGGATAACTTTAATTCCGATGGTTGTAGCAATGTTTTTTTTTCTCGCTAAAAATGATGCTTTTTTATTTGTTTTGAAAATATTGTATTCCTCTGCGGGGGACATTTTTGTTTTTCAAAAACAAATGAGAGTCGAGCTTTTTTAAATAATTACCGCTTTATTAATATCAGAAATTCCGGATTAAAGTGACTATTAAACTAACATTTGGTTATAATGGCGCGTTTGTTTTAACGCATTTAAAATATGGCATAGAAACCTATTTTTTTTAAGTGGGGGAAAAACACTAATGCTTTCGTGGAGATATCGTTCTCCCGTATGGGCCTAGCAAGTACCTTCGGGGCTCGAGTACCTTATACTTTCGTGAGGATATCGTTCCTTCGTCTGGGTATAAGCGAATGGGTCCCCCTGAATTGAACCCGGTTGAAAGGAGCCTATAATGGGTGATGACTGGAGGCCTTGCTACTCTTAGTAGAGGACAGCAAGGACAATTCGGGTACCTCTTAGCACCAAAACTGCATATAGTGAGCCGTAGGAGCCAACCCTTTAGAGCCATATGAAACTCTGCCCGATTAGTGGTCACTCTATTTAGGCTCTGGTGCCTTATTTCTTGTTTATGTACAGTTTATTACTCTATTTTTGTTATATTTAATCATTTTATTTGGTACTAACTCTTTTTATTCTCATCGCACTGAGTTCACCTGCATCATTGCACAACATCATCAGAATCTTAATTTTGCATTGCATCGATTTAGGACACATTTTGCATGCATTCATTTTCAGAATAATAAAATTAATCCTCGGGTTGCCCCATTAAATACAACAAAGATGGTCGATCTAGCATCTTACAAAGCCTCTTACAAAAGTTAGATCTTGGGGCATGTCCAAAAGCACCCCCACATTTTTTACAAACATTATGCCTCTAACAAGGTCCCAGTCCTGGGGCATTCTTTGCCAAGGTCCAGCCTTCATTGCCGAGTCAAACTCTTGCATCTTTGACCACAGTCTGCAAAATTGCACCCAATAAAAAAATAATAAGCTACCATGAACCAACACAATTTATAAACCCAACCTAGGGGGCAACAGAATCCACACTCAAAGTGTCAAATTCAAGAGCAATTTTAGACGATGGCATAGGAATTAATAAAATGTTGGGGCATGCACCCAGATGACTAATCGAACCCAGGACAAAGTCGGGGCACCGCCACATAAAAAAAAGATCCTTATAGGACCAGTCGAGAGTCAGAGGCATCCCTTTGAAGACAAAAAAATCAAATCATGTCGCATTCATTAAACCATTTTTGCAAACGTCATACATTTAGATTAAATGCATACACCAAAATCGCCATGCATTTAGGGTAGACACATGCATTAGATACATTCATGCAATCTTGCTTGTACATAACAGGTCTAGGAAAAAGACCGAGTACCCTCGACATGGGGGCAATGACAAGACAACCAACCTTAGTCTTAGAGGAGGCCAAACACAAAGAGGATGCTGAAACATCAATAAAATGTAACAATGACAAATTTTGTGAACATTTACTGATTAATGTTTTTATTCATTTTTAGGCCATATCCCTCCGCCAGTAGAGCAACAGAAGTAGACTTTTCCAGATCTTGCCTTCGTCATTGTTGATAGGCCAACAATTTTCAGATTCTGTTTTACCGCTGATGGTGCAACAATATAGACATCCTGAAGATCTCGTTTCTCCGTTGATGGTGCAACAATGGTGTTGAATTTGATTGTTTTATGTGGCTTGGCTCCGGAGATGGCTATTTTTCGGTTAAATCCTGTTGTAAGTTATTGTCACTCCCAGTTAATTCAAACTCCTTTTGGTGCAAACATGCATGGTTGGGTGTTGTTCCTCCAAAAATGGAGTTTTTTACTTGGCAGGTTGCTTGGGGTCAAATTCCTGTCCGTACTGAGCTCGTACAAAGGGGTATGTCTTTGTTATCAGATATTATGTGCCCGTTCTGCATGGAAGTACCCGAAACTGTGTCTCACTTATTATTTCTATGTAAATTCTCCTGGTTTATATGGACATGGTTTGCTATGTTTTAGAATGTTTAGCTAGTGTTCCCTTACGAGGCTAGAGCCATACTCACAGTGTCAAAAGGCTTGTCCTAGTAAAGATAAAGAGTCTATTTGGCGTTTTATTCCAGCATCAATTATGTGGTCACTTTGACTTCTTAGAAACGATTTTATTTTCAACAATGAGAAATTGGATATTTTTAATCTGTTTTTTGTGACTAAGTTTAGGCTTGCTTCATGGTTTAAAGCTAAATTCCCGACTGTTATAATATCATTGAAGGATTTGATAGCAAACCCTGCTATTGCCGATAGCTCAAGTCTAGCTGCTAGCTAGCAGGCCTATAGCCCCTTTGTCTTGGACGCCTTCGCCACTTGGGTTCATGAAATTAAATGTTGATGTGGCAATGCCAAGGAACGGTAATTCAGAGGGCATCGGTGGGATCATTCGTAACTCAGATAGGAAGGTGATCATGTCTTTTTCAGAACCTACTGGCCCTGGTCTACCTATTTTAGCGGAATTGCTTGCGATAAGGTTTGGTCTCACTTTGTTTGGATTTTTGAGCTCTTGCAAGAACTTTCTAGTGATAGTAGAGAGTGACTGTAATACCGTTGTAAGTTGGACTTTAAATCATGTCTCGTGCCCGACTGTCTTTAGAGCGTTTGTCAAGGACATTACTGTTTTAGGTCACTCTAGTTCTTGCCATTTAAAGGTTGTACCTCAGGTTGTTAATGTAGAGACAGATAGGCTTGCAAAGGCAAGAATATAGTGATTTTTTATTATTTGTAGTGTTATTTTGGGACATGGTGTGATTGTAAGGTGGTAGTTTGATGAAATAAAATTATGTGGCACTCTTTTTCTTCTTTTGCTGTCGACCAATGTTTCACTTCGGTACATTAGTAGTTATGAAGTGGTTTTTAATGAGGCTATCAATTTCTATAAAAAAATAAAATTAATGATTATTAATAAATTGTAAATAAAATACTGAGTATATTTTTTTTGAACAAAGAACAAGAAACTGAATTTTATTAAAAGTGAAAAGGATTACAAACAAACACGCCTAAAAAAACATGAATAATCATGGAGTATATTAAAAACATATCAAAATTCAGTCTTCAAAATAAAATTCATCACTTTGTAAAGAACTTATACAGTTTTTAAAATAAAATTTAATAACCATCAATTTCAACCAGAGCGTTTCGATAATTACGCAATATTTTTCGTTGCAAAATTCGGACACTTCGGCAAATAACTACAAAAGTGCATCAAAATTTAAAGATACCAACAATCATCTCATACAAGAAATTGTCACAAAGACAGGCAACATATCACACGGACAGACTAAGCATGCCATCAAAGCAGACGAACGAGAGAAATCGCATTATGAGATGCATCACGATTAAATGTAGTCATCCAAGCACGGTTTTTTAGGATCACAATAACACGAATGGGAGAAATCGTACTATGAGACGCATCACGGTCTTCTAAGAGCTTTAGAGCTTGGGCACTATCGGATTGAATCTGTAGATGTGCCAGACTAAGAGTAGGAATAATATATAACGATTTCAACAATTAATTAATTTTGATTGTATAATTTTTTGTTGACAATGTAAAATTTTGACCCGAATCTTTTATTATGTGATTTAAGTTATTTTTATAATAGATGTAAGATGAATATTATCATCCTTTTCACTATAACCCTCGTTAAATTCATGTGATTTTAGTTACTAAAATTATATTTATGAAGTCTGATAGAGTTAATAAAAGGCATGGTACAGGGTCCGTAAATACATTAATTTGTTCAAAATTATTCATATTACAATGATTAAGTCAAATTATTATTTTTTAATAGATTAATTTAAATTATAACTATACAGATTTATCGAGTGTAAAAAAAAAACTATACTGATATATCGATTGTAATATAATGGTTACTTTAATAAGTAGATAAGTTTTGGAAATGAATATTGTCATTCTAGTTAATATATTCATGTTTAAAATTAGATATTTTTTTTTATATATAGGGTTTTGCTAAGGGCTGTTTATAAGAAATGTTAAATTCCTATCATTAATTGTTATTTTACTTTTCAATGAAATCTATTAGAATGTAATTAATTATATTCTCAAAATATTAAACATCATTAATTCAAGGTGTTTAATGTAATTAATAACCATGTAAAGGATTTATGTGTTTAGGGTTTATGATTTATAATTTTAGGGTTTAGAGTTTGTTTTAGGGTTTTAGTGTTATTTGTATTTTTATGGTTTTTAAGGTTTAGGGTTAGTGTTTCGAGTTAAGGGTTAGTGTTTAGGGTTAAGGTTTGGAGGTTAGAGTTATTGTTTTAAGTTTAATGTTTAGGGTTAGGGTTTAGTATTTATGGTTAGGGTTTAGAGCTTATTGTATTTTAATTCTATTGAACACCATAAATTAATTATATTTAATTTTTTAAGAATATAATTAATTACATTTTAATAAATTCCATTGGAAAGTAAAATAATCATTAATAATAGGAATATAGTAGTTCTTATACACAACCCTTAGGGCTATATATATATATATATATATTAATCTTACCTAGAGGGGGAAGGAGAACTCTAAGGGGAGTGTTCTTAATAGGTCTAGAATCCACAACCTAATAAAATATGAGGAATAAAGATGAGCAGCTTGACCAACCGGCCAAATATGCTTGCTCAAATGTGTGTATATATATGTTATATGATAACATTGATCCGTGTGTTAATAAATATTCCGTATAGAATAAATATTTATTGTTAAATAAACTTAGTTAATAAGTAATTTTTATTTACTAACAATCGATTGGTTTAGCGAAATAAGATAATAGACCCATTAAGTAAGATCAGTAGTTCGGGCTTGATATTGTGAATGGAAAATGTGTCGGGAGGATTGCCTCATACTGAGCATATGCAAAATTCGATCTAGATTAGTCGACCAATAAATAAGATATTAATAGTTAAAAAATAAGTAATATTCAGTTGAAAAAATAGTATTTTCAATCTAAACGGAATTTTAATTAGAATTTAATTAATATTTAATAAATACAAGTGTTAATCCTTGAATATTCATTATCTAAATATGATTTACTTTTACGAATACTAGTTTCAAATGTTGACATCCATTGCATTGCATATATTAGATTCGAATCTGATATCATAAACCACTATCTACTATACTTTTTAATTATTGTATTTTAAATTTCTTTTCTTATTGTATCCAGATTTATAGTGGATTTGGATATCCAATAGGAAATTTGATTAATTTGAACAATAATACTCTTATACCTTTCGGAAAATAAATAGATTTAGATTTGAATTTTATAAAAAGGTTAAAGTATACTCCAAATCCCTGTACTCTCAACACATTTGGAAACTAGTCCATCTACTTTTATTTTGAGAAATTTAGTCCCTTTACTTTTTAAATTGAAATTGTTAATACCATTAAAATAATTTTATTAAACTCAAATCCATAACAACATCACTTTTTAATTATGTGACTTCCAAGGTAATATTTACATTATTTCAAAATGTTAGATCAACAAATTTAATCGAAGAATTGTAATGTTTTTAACAATTGAATTTGATTTAAAATTAAAATGTAGAAAAGTTCAGTTCTTGAAAATAAATGTAGGAGAATTAAATTCCAAATGTACAAAAAATACAAAAAATACTTGTAAACATATTCTAATAAAAAAATATAAATATCTGACCTGATATCACCACTTCGTTGGAATTTGGATGATGGTGGGGGTCATCTTGGTGGAGTGCTGTATAATTCGGTCTTCCTCATTATTTAATCACATCAGTATCTTATTTATTTCTCCTTGTATTGTCCAGATAATCAGAATAAATTGCCATTGGAGTACATTGGATACACAACCAAAAAGTCAAATCTCATTGAATGTATACAAGATAATTACGCGGAGTCTAACTTATAACATTATTGTGCGAATATAGAGCGACACCAAATAAAATATTATAAAAATAAAACTTAAAATATTATCTATTAATTTAAAATGTTATATTTTTAATAATATTTTAAATTTTATATTTAATTAGTGTTGAAACATAGAGGTGGCAAACGGGTTAATCGGTTCGGTTTCGGTTCGGGTCATTTCGGTTCGGGTCATTTTGGGTCTGATATTATTCGGTTCAAATTCGGTTTCGGTTCGATTCAGTTTGGTTCGGTTTTAGTTCGGGTCTATTATGATTCGAGTCATTTTGGGTCGGTTGATTTTTGGTTCGGTTATTTTCGGTTCGGTTATTTCGGTTCTGGTCAATTTCAGGTCAATGAGAGATCGGTCGATTTTAATCGAGTTTTTAGGCCGGTCAGTTTTTTACACCCTATAAATAAATTTATAAAGTCAAGATATTTAACTTTTTGGTGAGTTGTGCGGTTGTTCATATCATATCTTTATTAATTTCTATTAATATCATTTCCATATTTCGGGTTGTCTTTGGTTCGGGTCTATTCGGGTCGGGTCCATTCGGTTCGGGTATATTCAGTTCAGTTGAAAATCGGTTTGGGTTCATTTCGGTTCAACTAAAATTCGGATCGGTTTCGGTTCGGTTTTAGATCAAATTTTGGGTCATCATGTTCGGGTCTATTTCAGGTCTCGGTTCGGGTAAATCGGTTCGGTTTACGGGTCTCGGGTCAAGTTTGTCAGGTCTACTGAAACATAATCATATCGTTATCATGTTTAGGGATGGCAAAATTACCCGTCCTCGACCCGACCCGACCCGGTGTGCCCCAACCTGATCGGGTTTCTTCTTATGATTTTCGGGGATCGGGGCGAGGCGGGTATTTAAAAATGTAAAGTCGGGGCTGATTCGGATATGATATGAAAATTCCCCGCCCCGCCCCGGTATTTTTTTATTATTTATTTTTATTATATTTATAAAAATATCACTATATATAAATACTTTTAGGAGTTTCAAGCTATTTTTTTAGTTTGTGTTTATCGTAAATTTTTGTTAGATATTGTTCGAATTTTAACATATCTAATTCTAAAAGTCAATGGTAGAGTTTATTTTTTTAAATAAGTATTTTTTTCTTCATATGAGTAATTTAATTAGTTTTATTTTATTTTATATATAGTTTAAAGTCTGTGAAATTTATATTTTGTAAATATAATGGTCGTTCGATCGAATCTAACATTTATTATCGGCGAAATTTAATATATATATATATATATTTTTACATTCTCGGGTTAGGTCGGGGTCGAGTTTATTTGGAAATTATTATTTTATTTCTGGGGCGGGTGGAATCGGGTCGGGTTGAATTTTATAATTAATAAATCGGGGCGGGTTCGGATTATATCCTAGACTCACCAAATTAATTAGTGAGGGCCAGGGGCAGTCCACACGAAGTATTTGCTGAAATTAGTCACTGTGTATGGAAAAAACTTTATCTGCCCATTGAGTAGTTCACTCAACTGATTTGACAATTTGGGTGAAAGATAATAAATTATGTATTTATTATTTTCATATAAATAATAATAAAAGGCATTAAATGCATTATTCAAACACATTTAATTTTTAGTTACTATTTACCTCTCTTGATTTGGACATATTTTAATGTTATAATATAAGATATAAATGATAAATTTCAACATATTAAGATGAATTAATTTCACTAGTAATCTTAATGTTTTTACATAGAAATTATGTAAGTAATTGTTGGGCTCGATAACCACAACCAAATTGCTTGCTAAGTGGCAGAGAAGATGTAATTTGGGTGATGGTGGTGGAAGCAAAAATATAAGAAAAATTAATCACAAGATTTAGAGTGGTTCGAGCTTCTAACCAAGCTCTAAATCCACTACCTTAGCTTCCTACTAAGGATTTCAACCAATTCACTAAGAATTCTTCCCATTTTCTAGGCTAAGGAGGCGATCATTTACAACCTAAACTTACTCACCAAATCTAGCATCCAAAGCTCACAAATCGAGTTTTGGGAACACTCTCTAGCAAGAGAAAACTTAGCAAACTAGAAATCCCTCTAAAAGGTGATTGTTTGCACTCTTAAGCTTTCACCAAATCCTAATACACTTGAGCATATATTGACATTTTAGCTCAACAAGTGTAGTCTATACAAAGAATGGGAAATTAAGCACTAAGACAATTATTGATCATATGATTGTTGACTTGTGAATAATTAGTCTTCCATAGATGCTTAGAGGTTCCTTTTATACTCCCAATTGAGCTTCTAGACGTTGGAAACCGTTGAGATTGAATTGGAGTTGTTGGAGCCTTTATTTCCCGCAATAATTGCAGTTTCGAAGTTGTCTGTATCGATAGCGGGTAGTCGTATCGGTACCGGTTCTTCACGAACTAGCCGTTATGCTCTTCACAGCTGATGCGTACTGATACGCGTAGGAGCGTATCGGTACGACCTGCAATTTAAAAGATCGTTAGGAAATAGCTGTTGGGGTTTTTGCCACGGAGGCGTATCGAAACGACCCATCTCTGTATCGATACAGGCAAGCCCTGTATCGGTACGGGTTTTGACAGTTACAAATAGACTGTAGCTGAAACTCTAAGGCGTATCGATACAGGGAATACCGTATCGGTACGGTTACTTGAAAAACTCAGGTTTGGCTACTTTAAAGACATGTAAATCATTCCAAAACCTTATAAAATCCATCAAACACATTTTCAAGTTGTTTGGACTTAAAATTATTTTTGAAATCTTTTTAATTTAATCAAAAACAAAATTTTAATTATTATATCAAAACAAATATCCTAACAATAATAAATTAATTTTGCATATTTAGATCATGATTTTAGTATTTTAAAATTATATTTTTCTTTAAAAATTATTTAAGTCGAGATATTTGTTAAAGAGAAATTTTAATCGACATCATGATTTTATTATTTTAAATTTTTATTTTTATTTTAAAATTCTTTAATTCGAGATATTTGTTAAACACTGAGATTTTAATCAACATTGTGATTTTAGTATTTTAAATTTGTATTTTCCTTTAGACAGTGTTCAATTTAATAAACGACATTAGGTTTCTTTTTTCTCTTTAATTTAAAATTTTCAATTGATTTTTTAGCTCTTCAGTAACCCGACAAACAAACAACAAGGTTACTATTATTTTCAATCTAATTAAAAATAAAATATCATATATGAACCATGAGTCTTTAAGCTTTGTCTCACCCCAATTTCTATGAAAAACAACCCCTTAGACTACTTATAGATGTACAATGCTAAAAGGAGAATAGAGTAATTTAATTGTACAGTGCTAATGCTATTATTTTTCTATCTTTAAAATGAAATTTGTTTCGAATAATAAAAATTAAAATGATTATTTTAAAGGCTTAATAAAAAAATAAGTGCTCAAACTATACATTTTTTTAACTTTAGGTGTCTAAACTATTTTTCGGTTTTTCTATTTTTTTGGGATGAGTTAAAAAAACTATTTTTTTGGTAAAAATATTTGCCTAAAATTTCATTTCGTTGATTTTAGGTGATTGGCCGTTGATGACCATTAAAATAAATTGTTATCCAACCAAAACATGACGTGTGACATGTTTTTTTTTATTTTTAAAAAAATAAATATAAAAATATCCCAATATAGTCTCAAATCACTAACCCTAACCTCCCCCCAAAATTGTCATTGTTCTTACCGTCGATAACCTCGTCGAACCCTACCACTGTCTTCGTCAGCCGCCGTTCATTTCTCCTAATCACCTATTGCCGTTAACCGACAGGAGACGTGCCAATCGAACTTTGAACAACAAACACGAAAGGTTTCAACCGACATCTGATTGACACTCCTACCGGCGATGAGTGGTTAAGAAAAATGGGCAGCGATATCTGGTGATTGCAATGGTGGGGTTCGACGAGGCTATCGATGGTGGCAACGATGACAATTTTGGGTGTTTTGGGTTAGAGATTTTGGACTATTTTAGAAGATTTTGAGAATTCTTTTAAAATTATTTTATTTTCAGTTTTTTAAAGGAACATTTAAAACTAAAAAAAATACCATGTGTCTAAATTTGATTTGGTGATAAATTTATTTAACAACACAACCTTTAAAGTGTAATTGATTGAAACTTTAAGCACTTAAAATTAAGCAAATGAAACGTTAGAAAACTATTTTTTTAAGTACCTAAAGTTAAAAAGATGTATAGTTTAGTCACTTATTTGTACATTAAGCATATTTTAAATTATACTAACATTTTATCATCAATATTTTGTTTGTTGTAATTAGTTCTATAATCAAGTAATTTTAAAAATTATTTATGAGTAGAGAATATATTAATTGCATTGCATTTATAGTCTTTTATCATCAATATTTTATTTGTTGTAATTAGTTCTATAATCAAGTAATTTTAAAAATTATTTATGAGTAAAGAATGTACTAATTGCATTACATTTATAGTCTTAAAAGTTGCTTATGAATAAAAAATATATTAAATGTATTATATTTGTAGTTTTAAAAATTGTTTATTGGTAAAAAAGAATTTTAATATTTTTTTACTTTAATTATATTCATTCTAACTGCCCATGTTATCTATCATCTCAACTGGATAAAAGTAGCATTGTCCTGATGTGCATCATCATTGAATATTGGTATTCAAACCCGGGAAAAAAGACTACGGGATTGACTTTTGCTTGAAGGTGGTGATGGTGGATATTTTGGTATTTAACAGACTGTTAAACGAGTAATTGAGCAGTTGGGGAGATGGGGGAGTGGGAGTAATGATGGTGAAAGCTACAGTGGGGACGACCTCTGCAGAGTAGTCATCCAGCAAGTGAGACTCTAGACGTGGGACCCCGCATCCCCCGGTTATTCACGTTAGATCGGTTAATAATATTATTGTAGCATTTAAGAAATTTAGATTGGAGTGTACTTTATAATTATTTTCAAATTAAAGGTTAGTATTAAAGTTAACAAAAAAGTTCTTAAATTGACACTATTTCTTTTCTTTAAATTGTGGGTTTATAATTATAAAAAATTTAAACATTTTTTTTTTGTAGAAACTTAAAAAAAATGATTATATTAAAAAAAAAAAGTAATTTAGACATTATAATTTTTATTTTAAAAAATTAACGACTTTCATTTTCTTCTAAGAAAATTTTTCTTAAAAAAAATAAACTTATTTTTTCATTGTGTTGTTTTGAAAAGGTGACCAACTAAATAGTAAATAATTTTTATGTTGATTGCATATAAATAATTTTAAGATTTGATGTTTGAATCGAAATATTTTTAGTTTTATTGTTCTTTCTTTATTTTGTTTTGCAGAGCGATTATACATTTGCTTTTTTTGGCTTTTTTTCGTCTACTTGTATGGACAAAATTTGTTTGTAGAGAGAACAACAAAAAATTGTTTGTATGATTACACATTTAACGAAGGAATGGAATTATTGTAATTTCATTCTTCAAAGACGATAATTATTATTACCCTAAAATTCAAAATTATGGTAACTTTATCGAATATAATTTGAACTACCAAACATGAAGAATAATTTGTTAAAAGAGCTTTGTTAGTCAAATGTGTTTAGACAATCATAGGGTAGTAAAGGGCGCACTTAAAATGTCACAGAATAATATAATTTTAATATAATTAAATGTAATTACACAATTATGATGTATTTGGACAATCATCGTTTCACATTTTTAAAGTTTGCTAAATTTATTTTAATTGAAACTTTAATTGTATTTTTCAATTCTTGATCCTTTTGTAATTCTTTTTACTTTTGAATATAATCCAATATACTTTTCTTATTAAAAAACCAATGATAGCCAGTGACATTGATACCTTGTTTGTCTATAGTTACATAAATTCAAATCTTGAACCTAATGGCAATAAACTCATTAAGGGTGTATTTGAAAAGTGACCAACATGGTTATTCTTGTAAAAACATTTTGGTCACACTAAATCATTTTATTATTTTTTGAATTTTTAAATATTATTTTTGTATAAAAAAAATTAAAATAAATAATATATTCATATTTATTATTATTATTAAATTTAATATATAAAACTATATAAAATATAATCACCACCAAAAAAAACCATATGGTTTACAAAATCGATGATCGTTTGAACATCCATAAATTGCACCGTTTTGCTAAATTGAATATAATTGAAAGTCTCAATTATACTTTTCAACTCTTTGGGGGAAAGAATGAGAATTGATGTAATTACATTTTTTTTAATTTGATCACTATAATTACCTTAAAATTCAAATTATGCAACTCTATAAATATAATTTGTACTACCAAACATGACATGAATAATTCCGATATAAGTATACTATGATAGTCAAACGTGTTTAGAAAATTAGAATTTTTTGTAATTACACATGATATAATTATATATTTTATATTAAATAATAATAATAAATACAAAAAATTTAAAAAATAATAAAATAATAATGTATTTGGACAATTATCGTAATTTATAAATATGCTAAATTGAGTGTAATAGAAAACCTCCAGGCTCCAATTGTATTTTTCAATTCTTAAGAGAGGGTGGGAATTGATCTACTTTACCTTTATTATTATTATTATTGGATAATACCTTTTATATTATTTTAAAAATTAATCTCACATAAATATATAATTATAATTTATATTATCAAATATAACATAAAATAATTATAATGGTCAAACATGTCAATAAACGACTAAAAAATAGAGTAGTATATAAAATACAAACACGTCTATTTAGATAATTAGATAGAAAAAAAAACCCAACTTATGTAAGGTTAGATATTGGTTTCGGTCAGAGTGAATTGATCGAAAGAAACAAACGGCCAGGGCACAAGGAACAACTTTTCGGACAAAGGCCCCATTCGTAGTTATGATTGGTATTCATCTGACCTAAATCATGACCATCGGCGCCACGCCTCGATCATGCAGGATTTTACCCACACCACATGCCACATGGACACCGGGAGAGGCGACTCCCCCTTGCCTCACAGCTCAAACCTAAAAGCAGATTCCCTGACAAATCAAATACATTAGATTATATCCAGGTCCTTCCCCACAGGGAAAAGTAAAAATAAAGTGCAAACTGCCAGGTGGATTCGTGTACGAAATTCTCTTCTTTATTTTGGACCTTTCCCCAAGGCCGAACCTAATTTCCCCACTCGGGTCGTCAATTGCGTTGAATTATCTGTGCGTAACGGTTGTTGCGCTGGTTATCCGGGTCCCGTGACCTTTGTGTTAGATAAGCCCATATACGTATTTTGTTTCATTTCCGGTTTAAATCTTATATGTGAACAAATAGATATATAAAGAGTTTTTGCATTCTTTAGAAGTCTAATTCAATTTGTCTTCCAATATATTCAAATTTCAATATGACTAATGGATACCAAAAAATTCAGACCCGAACAAAGAT
Organism: Hibiscus mutabilis; assembly: GCA_019671005.1. Lineage (NCBI taxonomy): Eukaryota > Viridiplantae > Streptophyta > Magnoliopsida > Malvales > Malvaceae > Hibiscus > Hibiscus mutabilis. Next base: position 19,662,179 of record CM033721.1, on the reverse strand, counting down.
ATGGTTCTTTAATCTTAAGTGCCGAAAGACAAATGGATGAGCGTATGATTTTATGTCAATGATGCGAACTGTTAGATAATTATATTAAAATTGTAGGGATACTAACTTAAATTATCGATAGAAAAATAAATAAATATATAAGGATTTGAAGTTTATAAGGGTGTGACGGCCCCAAACACCCCTCAAGTCAATGACAAATCCATGTATTCTTTAAGATAGACAAGTGTTCATTTTAAACTTTCTAAACTTTACATATTTGATTTTAATTTTTTTAAAACTTTTTAATCTTTATAAATTGTATTAAAATTTTATGTATGTTTACTTTAAAAAAATATTTATAAATCTGCCAAGGACTTCAATCCATCCCTGCTGACGAGGGGCCATGAAAGCTACAAGCCCCTACATGCAACAGCGCCCCGTCCATCGCGGTCGCATGTTATGAATGAGGAGGAGGCAGGCTCTCAAGAGCAATAGGCGCAGTCTTTCTTCGCTTTCAAGCGTTCAGCTTCTTTGCTGCAGCACACTTGATAATCACTTGATCAATGCAGCCTGTGCCTTTTGTGTTACTTTGAAAGTTGAACCATTGAAAATGGCATTTTGACATTTTATAATATATACAGAAAATGGACATCTTTAGACTGGTATATAAAGGTAAACGAGATTAACAATAAAAAATTTAAAGATTATCACTTGAAAAAAAAATAAGAAAATAATCTTATACATTAATTACCATTCATTACCTTTAAAAGAATTGATTTTAGATAATATAAGTCCAAATTGTTTTGTTTCTGATTTTTTCCCCTTACATGAAATATATGTATCAGAAGTTTTGCAGTCATAATATTAAAGTAAATTAGTAGTAATAATATTATTACTAAAATTGCCATTATATGGTCCCATGGAAAGTTTAGCTGTGTGATATGGATCAGTAAAGCGTGCTACATAATATATCACAAGGGGTTCAAAGGTTAGAGCCTAGGTGCAAGCAGACCTAATCATTGCTTGGTTTGTTTAAACTTTAGATAAATAGGTATGGTGTAGACCAATCTTGCTGTGGTGGTCCTTATAGAGTTTAAATAGTTTGTTTACTGCTAAAAGTTCTGAACATTAATGCAGTTTCTAGAGATCTAAGTACTGGGATCTTGTGCTTCTCAAAAAGTTTTTGAGCATTCAAACTTTTCATCCCATGTTACTGTAAAAAGTTTTTTATGGTTTTAGACTCCAATCTCTAATGTTAATAGAATTTCGATTATATTCGATGTTAAATCTGTATTATATTGTTTGGTACTAAAAGTCTAAAAATACCCGTTGAATAGTTGTATGTAAATGTTTTCATGTCATCATGTTTTTTGGCTCATCATTTAGAAGTTTTAAAAATTAAAAGAAAAACTCATTTGAAGAAGAAACGTTTAGATGAATAATAATGATTCATTTGACCTCATATTGTCTGATAAAAGATGCTCTATGTTTCATGAAATATTATGACAGTTCCAAAAGCAAACTTAGAATGATCTGGTATTTGTTTTTAAATATATATAATCAATTATCAATTAGTTCTAGCGGAATGAGACTGTTATTTAAATAAATTTTATTTTTAATATTGTAAAAGAGAAAAAGAACTAAATTAAAAGGATCATATTTATTTTCATAATAAATTAATATAATATCTTATTTAAATTAACCGACCAATTAATTAATCTTTTGTTTTTAGGGCAACTTCAGTCCTTGTCTTCTAGGTGGAAAACTCTGTACTGTAAACACAGTTTTCAAGTTTTCCGGCAAAGGCGTGAAAGCTACAGATAAAAAAGAAAACATGGGCCAAAATGTTACGTCGTGAAAATATAATAATAATACGAGGGATTAGGGCATCGATGTTTTGATGATAATGTCATGATTAGTGTGGAATGCGCGCCCGGTGGTTCCAGTGTATTTAGCCAACAACGGGTCCACATCGGCCCAGTAGCGCACTGAGAAAAATCATCAATATTTCATACATACATACATTGGCATCAGATCACATATATTGTAAAGAAAAAGGAAAGGTTGTCGGCAATGGGGAGCGTGCAGCATGTGGAATCATATTCCTAAACCCCCATCAACCCTCTTTTGATCATCATTTGGTTTGAAATCAACTTGGTATTAATCTAATTCACAATTTCCAGCTTTTCTTTTGCATGCATGACCATGGCCCCTTCACTACTATTTCTTTTTATTCTGAATATAAGGAACTGAGCAAATCATATATATATTTTTTATTTCTTTAGGTTTGGAGTTTGTTATACTTATCGTTAAGATTTGAACCTTTAACATATCTAATTTTATTAAGAGTCATTAAAAAAAATTAACAATAAAAGAAGATCAAAAACAAATTAATTGAAGGGAAAAAAATGAACTTATACGAAATGAAGGCACGAAGAGAAATTAAAATAGTAAATAGTGTTGTTCATTATATATTGTTGTTGATAGTCATAATAGAATGATAGTGGTTTTAGCCGGTTCTAGGCGATTCACCCCTTTTGTTTTGGACGCAGAACCACCATTAGTGGTCTAAGGAAAGAATAAGGGGAAAAGGAAGAGACGAAAAGATGATGAACAGTGATTTTTTTAGATTGCAGACTTCTCTTCTCTAAAGACTCTCGTTTCTTTAGTGTGAATATTATGTCCTGATATCAAATCTATTAATGTCAGAATAAGATTAATAGATATTGATGAGTTGGTAGTGTAGACCTGACTGTTAGACACTAAATAGCATGCTCAACTAGTAGATCACATAAATTTGACAACAATTGTATTTTTTTACGGCAGATGATGATAAAAAAACTTATAAGACTTCTAGACCTTGCATGCGAAAAAGCGACATCATAGAAGTGACCGTAGATGACTTTTTGGAAAGAAGTACAACAATCCTGTGTCTTACGACATAATTTAGCTCTTTTTATACATAAATTCTTCAATTTTCGAAGTGCTTCCGACCTTGTGAACCATCAAACACTCAACATATTCAACCGACAAACCACCGAAAGACAATACAACGGTCCAAATCCTAAACAATAATCGAATAAGATTAGATTAAATTTGGGCTTTTCTAATATGAACCCAAGAAAAATGTAATTATTGTTTCCTTCTTCATTTACCAAATGTGGACATACAGAAATGCATGGGCCATGGCGAATGGCTGATAATGAGGATATGGCTATATGAAGAAAATGCTGCTAGTTCACCAGCCTGTGGGCTGCATGACTTGTGTCGTACATTGGAATTGCCAAATTTTGGGCCCAACTTTGCCTACCCCAAGAGGGCAATACTCGATGGGTTTAGGATTATAGCCTGCAAAAACTTGGGAAGACAATCAGTCAACTTTTCTATGGCTACGACCATGTCTGGTCAGATCATGTATTATTTTCATCATATTAGTCATGGCACTGACCAATTAAAACTATACATCTCAACCTCTCTTTTCATTTCTTAAGTACAATTAATTGTAATTTTCATATATTAATTAAATTTAGTTTAGTGGATATAACTGTTGTAATATTTTATGACAACATATGTTCAAACATATTTAAACGTATAATATTTTTTGATTTAAGTTTTGAGAGAATATAAAATAGCAACTAAAAATGATAATTTTAACTAAAATATAAAAAGAACCATTAGAATTGTGTGATTTAAATTTTATTTTGATCGGGTCCAAGATGTTTACAAAGAATTCGCGGTTAAAGTGGGGTTTGCGGTGGTGGGTGGAACAATCTAAATTTGTGTCGAACTTACTTATTCCTTTGCACGTTCGATGAAGAGTAGAAAACTTGAGCTTGAGTATAATTATTTTTATGTAAATAATATATTTTTATAAATAGAAATTATGGATTAGGGTTTAGAAATAAGTTGAACAAAACTTATATCGCATTTTAAGACAAATTTTTTTTAATATCTTTTTCAACGCAATAAAATTTCTCACCCTCAACTCGTAATTTTTTCGTTTTTGAATTCTTCACGTAAATTTTAGTGTCTTAATTTTTTGCTTTTACTCTGCCATTACTTTCTTTTTGTCGTTATCATTTGATTGATTCTAACAAAATATGTCCTCAGTTTCGAGACATTAGATAAAAAGTTCTTTTAATTAACAAGAGTTTATTGTTTTTCAATATATTATATATATATAGGGTTAAGATCTATTTACATAGTGTAAAACTCAATTACTTTTATACAATTTTTGAACTATTTGATGAAGATAATAAATTGCTCATATTATTTTTTTTCCAAGTGATATATATATGGGATGAGATCCAGCTACATAGTGTAAAACTCATTTAGTTTTACACTAATCCATGACCATTGGATGAGTGAAATGGATGAATGAGATTAACAGTAGAAAATGTGAAGATTATCACTTGAAAAAAAAAAGATAAGAAAAATAATCTGAGCCATTTATGACCTTCATCCAACAGTCCAAAAACTTCATAAAAGTAATTGAGTTTTACACACATATATATAGGGATACAATCCTATTATATAATGTTGTAAAAGTTTTTAAGTTTTATACGTTTTTTAAATTACTAGATGGATGAAACGGATGACTGAGATCAACAATAGAATATGTGAAAATTATCACTTAAAAAAGTAAGAAGTTAATCTCAGTTATCCATTTCTCTCATACAATAAAATCGCAATCTCGACAAAAAAACCCTAAAAATTAATTAATAATTTTTAATAAATTTTAATCATAATTTTACTTAAAAAAGAGAGGAAAGAGAAACTTTAAGGGATAAGAAGGGATACTCTAACCAGGTTTAAAAGTCTAAAACTTATGAGTTAGAGAAATAAGTGAAAAAAAAATACTTAGCTTGACCAAATTACTAATAAAAAACCAATCAAATAACTAATAAAAATAGAATATACGTGAACCATATAGTCGTTGTACATATATGATTGGTTGTGATTTGTGAACGTTGTCCGAGTCTTGTGGAAGAACACAGTTCCTACTTTTGTTTTTTACTTTCTCTATCTCCATTTATATGATAAAGAAACTGTCAGAAAATAATTTTTTTAACATAAAAACCGTCAGAAAATAACTTTATTAAAAAAAACAAACAATAATAATCGGCATGCTTAATGTCTTGGTTACATGTCTTAATTGGGGACAACTTCCAAGTACTTTATAGATTAGATTCAATTTCCAAAAGAACAATGCAATACAAGTTGTAAAGATTAAAAAAAAGGACCATATTTTTACGAGAAACAAGGATGGACGGGACAAGGAGTTATTCCCCTTGGCCGAAGTGCGTTATGATTGGACACGATAGTACACTTCCCACGAGGATGAAAGAGGAATATCCATTACTCCTATAACATCATCCATGTGACCAATATTAATGTTTTCCCTACTCGCTTCAGATTCTCAATGCGTAAACTCCAAACTCTGTGGGGGTCTGTAAGAATAAGACAAACACTGCTACATGTCTCAATGTCAGAAATTTCACATATATATGCCCCCACAATATGTACTATATATCTACATATAATTTTTCCATTTACACAAAAAAAGTAAGAGAAATCTAAAGGAAGCAGAATCCGTACAGATAAAATATTTTGTGCATTCAATGAGAGTGTTCTAAACAAAGCTGACAACCGTTGATGTTGCTTCCCACACAATGCAATTACTATAACTTATAGGTTCGGCCACATTTTCACCAAAGAAATGCCGAGCCCTTCCATAACCGAATACACTCGCATATGTACTCACTCGTTGGTGACTGTCGAGTTCTCGACAACGCCCAGCTCGAAGAGGTAACAAACCTATACTGGTTTATATGAAAAGGAATACGAATGTAAGTTTTGTTCGATTGTTGGGAAGATGAGAAAAGAAGAGATCATTAATGAGTTGCAGCTTACTTGATCAACGTTTCTTGATAGTTCTTATTGAATACTTCAAATGGCGGTTGAACCTCTTCTGGAATTAGATCGACGAGGGGTTCCATTCTCTGTTTGTCTCGGTGAAGGCTGTGAGGTATTGCAGATCTCTGAATTCTGTAATTCCAGGCTCCAATTCTGACTCTGAGAAGCCAAGTATTCAAGTGCGACTACGATATCACCGATAAGTGGGCGGAAGTTGGCTTCCTCGTTGAGACACATGGCAGTAATTGCAATTGCATAGTTCAAGCAACGGCGAGGATAACATCCTCGAATTAGAGGATCAACCAAAAGTCTAAACTTCTTCTGGTCTTTTAAATACGGATGGGACTGCAACACGAAAAGAATAAAATAATAATTAAAAAAAGAAAGAAAAAGAAAGAAAGAACATAACAATTAGCAAAGCAAAGCCCAGGTAACGATGGCCGGCGTGGGAGAAAGAACATAGATAAATAAATAAACCGAAGGCTAATTTACCCATGAAACTAAGTTCTGCTCTCCATGCTTCTTCGTAGTATCTATTGCCTTCCGTCCGGTTATCAACTCCAATAGCACCACACCGAAACAATATATGTCCGATTTAAGAGTTAATTTCCCACTCATGGCATACTCTGGAGCACAATATCCGTATGTTCCCATCACCCTGGTTGAAACATGAGTTTTGTCTCCCACGGGTCCCAATTTTGCTAAGCCAAAATCCGAGAGTTTTGGGTTGAAATCATTATCAAGCAAAATATTTGCAGACTTCAAGTCACGATAGATTACAGGTGGATTGGCCTTGCAATGTAGATATTCGATTCCTCGAGCAGCACCTACAGCTATCTTTATACGATTATTCCAACTCAGAGGTTCTTGTCCTGGTTCTAGATCTGTGGAAACAAATTTAATCAAGGGCATATGAGGAAACAGAACAATCGGAAGAATGATTATTGATTTCACACGCATCTACAACAGTCTCTTTACTCATTAAAAGATACATGATATCATACAAATCAAGGTAGTTAAATGACCAAGCATCCAGGTGAGAATAGAAGGTAAAATACATCCCATTTGAGCCAAATTTTTTAAACATTTGCATTGTCAAGTGCTAGGCGTATACAATAGTTAATATGAACACTCCACAGCAAGTAAAAATACACCGTTCATCAGCTCAACAGATGAATGACCATGTGATGCAAAGCCATGCAAAGCACAAATTCTAAGACTATTCTACAAGATTTGGATGTTATTGACTCTTGCTTCGAGATGAATATCAAAATTAGTCATCTTTAATTCATCTAATAAGAGGAAAATTCATGGAACAAAAGGGTAAAATGCCTGAACAAATTATGGCAGCTTTACACATAATACCCACAAATTAAAAGGAAAAAATCAGCAAAACAAACAGTATTAGTGATTCGAAAGAGAATTCCTCCTCACATGGCTCCAAAAACAGCAGCAAAAACCTCACATGAGAGCTAGAGTTCTGCATTATTAAAGTAGTGCAGACACTAGCAAAAGGCCTACAAACATAAGGAGTTACACTAAGAAAAGTTACAAGGAACAGTAGATCATGTTGAAGTGTAAGAATGCGACATTCAATCGAATACTGCAATTAATATAAATTACCGAAAAGATGATCTTCCAAACTTCCCATCGGCATGTATTCGTAAACCAAGAGCCTCTGATCCCCGGCCGTACAATAGCCAATCAAGGTTACCAGATTAACATGGTGTAACAGACTCAGCATAAGAACCTCAACAATGAATTCCTGATAGCCTTGAAGACCATCGTGATTAAGTTGTTTCACCGCAACAATCTGCTCGGATACGAAAACGTAAACAATCCAACACACGCTTTAAAAGTTAAACCAATAAGTAACATAAACAACATATTCTTGAAATATGCCAAAACAGATTCATAAATTTGAAAAGAAAAACAGCAACTTTACCTCCCCTGTTTCCAATCGACCTTTGAAAACCCTTCCGAATCCTCCTTCCCCAAGCAAATTGGTTTCTCTGAAATTCTTTGTTGCTGTTGCTAACTCTCGGAATGTGAAACTACGCGCCCCATTGCCTTTGGAGCCATTTCCCTGATCACTTGCTTTCTTATGCTCTGGTACAAAATTTCAAACAAACTAATAACCAAATCCAATTGAAAAAAAAAAAACTTTCCGAGAAATTTGGTGTTAAAATCCTTAGCATTACCGTCTAGAATTGCCTTTCTTCTCGTAGCGCCGGAAACTGGACCCAAAAACGAAGAACAAGTTAACATATAAGCAAATTTATACTGGAAAAAAGGGAAATGGAAAAAGGACCTGAGGAATCAGCGGAATGGCGAGAAGTAGCTCCACTTCCATTGTCAATGTCGATCCTTGAATCTTTAGAGCGAGGATTAAAGCAAGGGAAACAACTCATCTTCTTTCTGCTTATCTCCAGAATCAGTGCAATTACACAGCAAAAGATTTGAACTTTGAACAATCACAAACAAAGCTACTTACAAATTTCATTAACCAAAATTTCCCATCGGTTCTTTCCTTGAACCAAATCCACCTTTCTGCAAGTTTATTTGTTGAGAAAAAGGCAGAGAAGCACAGCCTTATGCTTTTAAGATTCTAAACGGCAAAAGGCAGCGCAATGAACTGGGAATCTGTGAATGAAACGGACCAAGAAGACAGTAACCACGAAAATTCAACCAATAATTGTAAGAAAAAGGGAGCAGAAATCCAGGAAATGACGAAAAATTATAAAGGAAGGAAAATGAACAAAAATGGTATTAATGGAAGCGGATTGGAACAAGAAAATTACAACTACAGGAGAGAAGAGAAGAGTAGGGGAAGGGTAAAAGAGAGAAAAACAAATGAAAAAGAACTTGGAGGAGTAATGTTTTGTGATAATGGGGCCAAAATTTAGAGTGCGAGTATAGAGCGAGAAATTAAGGGCCAGATTTAGCGGCAAACGATAATGAGGTTGGCCTTTTGTTTCCTAGTTTTATTTATTTTTAATTTCTTTGGAAAACTATAAAGGTCAAATTTTTTACATGGTCCCTGTATTGTGTGCATTTCTAACTAATCAAATCTTTTTATTCTAATTAGATTTTTTATACACACACTCCGTAATCCACCTCATGGGTGAATTCCTACTCATCATTAGTTCAAACATGTTTCATAATTTGATGATTTTTATACAAACTCACACATTATATTGTCAATATTGTGATTTGAAATCTCAATTGATTGTTTTAATCATTTATTCTAAAATATATATTTTTTATTTTTATAAGAAAAATGAGAGAAATTATTCGAAATCGAATCAAAAATATGTCGTGAAGCAAAACTAAAGCGATTATCATTTGCTATTACACCAAAAGCTTAATCAACTCAACTTTTTAATTCTAAATTTATTTTTTCGGCTGATTACATTAAATAATTTGACGTGATATATTCTTTATAATATAGTTAGTATGACATGATCGTCACATTCTATACAATTGGACAAATGCTATATTTGTTTTTCTTTACTTTTTTCTATAAAGTGTAAAGAAATGTTTAATTGTAAAAAACATCGATATATATATATATCGTTTGTTTTAAAAATAAAGGGATGTTTGGCAAACAACTGGTAGCTGATTGCAGTAGCTAATTTGATCAACTGATTGCAGTAGTTAGTTTGACCAACTGATTTGATTAAATACTTATATAAAGTGTTTAGCAAAACTTAGCAGATAGCTGATATGAATAAAATGACAAATAAGAGTATGATATATTTAATTGTTAGGTACATATATGTTTTTATAATACTTTAGTGTTTATTGGGGTAAAATTATTCGAATAAAATACTTTTGACAAGTAATTAAAAATTTTATTAAGCAAATTAGTGAATACTTTTGAAAATTTTGAATATATTTTCTAAATTTAATATTTACAAATATTAACCTTGTGGAGATTGATACATACTATTAACCTTGTATTAAATATCAACACTACAATTTTTTTCTTCACTTTCACATTTTGTTATATTTTCTTAACTAAAATATACTCGAGAATCTACAAATAAAAAATAGAATAATAAAATAAAATTCTAAAAATTCATCATTAGACGTTACATAAAAATCATTTTACACAAGTTCATTGAAAATATTCAAGAAAGAGATGCATATCTAAACAAGTACAAACAAATAGGAGTATTTAAGAAACATGATGTGGTCGTCTAACTAATTGCCATCAAACTGGTAGTGATGTCATTACGCACTTTTATCATTTCATTAATACTCATATGCTCAACTTCTTGAGTGGATTCGGTATTCGAAAATGCTTCCGGAAGAATAAAATTCGGATCTGAATCTATGACCCTAAAAGTTGGGTCTAGAACTTTACTTAATCTGATGTAGTTATGTAAAGCAAATGCAGCACAAATTATCCTATTTTGATCTTGAGACGAATATATAGGCATTTTTACTAAAATCTTCCCATGTGCTTTTAGAATGTCAAATGACCTTTCAATATAACTTCTTAAGGATGAATGAGCTTGATTAAAAATTCCTCGTGCCCCTCCTGGATTTGCACCACGAAACTCTAATGGGTGATACCTTGTTTTATGATATAGTGTCAAGTAGCATTGTCTTTCAAGGTATCCTTTGTCTACTAAGTAATATTTTCCTAAGCATAATAAAAAAATCACAAAATTAAAAAATATTTATTTTAAAAATAAAAATAAATATAAATGTGCACAAACAAATAAGAATATGCAATTAACTAAAATGAAGGCATTTATCTGGATGAGGTTTTGGGAAATTTAGATTTGAGTTCCAATTGTATCTATGAAAATACGAGAATCATGAGCCGATCATTCTCAACCACTTAGCATATATGTGAAAAGCAAATTGAAATTGCATGCCGCTAATACATTAATGGTGGTGTTCCTGTCCTTCCTCTTATAACGCAGTTGATTTTCCTCACGAAGAATAACATCTATATGAGTACCATCAATTGCTCCAATACAATTCTAAAATGAAAGAATTTATTATGATATACATACAGATGAGATGTAAATTATTACTGTAGAATAACATATATTAAATAACAAGATCCATTAAAAATTACCTTAAAATGTGGCACATATTTGGTGTTATTAGCAATTTGTGAATGAATTTCCTTAAATTTGGGATCTCTTGGTCTTATTATGTCCCTTGACAAGCCATCCATGACATCTAAAACCTCTTTAAAAATTCTACTTACAATTTCACCATATTGTGGAAGTCGCTCTTGGACATCCAGATTTGAGGCTCCTTTACTTAGAGTAAATACAAATAAACCCACTTTCTCTAAAGTAGATATTCTATCTCAAGAAAGCAATCCATACTTGCATTCTAAATCCATACATAGCTGGCGAAATGTACATTGTGTCATTCTAAACATGTTAAAACAACGTTTTTCATGACCATTCAATAATTCTTGCATCTATTTTTCTCGTGTTTGAAAAGAATTCATGCATGGTTCCTTATGTATGTACTTTACATAGTAAAGATATATGTAACCAAATGCACATGCTACCAAGTACTAGAATTCACTATTTATGGGCCTCTTACATATTCTATTATGGATAACTTGCAGCTCTATACCTACAAATATTTGTATATATAAATAAATTATACTTGCTCTAAATTGTAACTCATATAAAAAAATTAATAGAACAAACATTGCTTTGGAAGTAAAATAAAAAATTAAAAGCAACAATTTAACTTTAGATAAACCACTTTTATATTACAAATAAGTTACAGTACAAAAGGTATATGTAGCATCAACTTGCATTAAAGATATTGTGATGTTCAGTAAAGCTACTATGATAAGCCACTTTCACATTACAAATAAGTTCAAGAACCAAAAACTAGCAAAAATTCGCTAAATACTAACCAAAAGTTGACTTCAAAATGTGTTTACAAGTGGACAATAAAACTAACTTCAACTTACATTAAAGCTGCTATGGTGTTCTTTTTCCTCTCAAACAAGTACTTAATCCAATTAAGTCTAGTATCGTCATCTGGTAGACCACTAAAGATAGTCATTTTCTAAGGATCCTCAATCAAGGTGCAAGCAAAAAAAATTCTGGAGTACTAGGTATTAAGCCAAACAAAGATACTAATTTCGCCAAAGAATCAACAAGTGTAAGGGAAGATTCAACATTTGAATGAGAAGATTCAACGAATGAGCGTGTTTCAACATTCATTAACTTCATATTTTTAATGTTTTTCTTAGTAACAACTTGAACTATAGCATCGAGTTTCTCCAGTAACAATGTTGATCTTCCAACTCTCCTAAACGATTCAACCTTATAACTTTTATTACTCCCAAAAGTATCATTTTTAGAGGCTTGTTTGCTTCCCCTTCTTCCAACTTTTTGTTCATTAAAATTAGGAGGATAGGAAAGAATTGAGCTATGTTAGGATATTTGTTTTGATATAATAATTGAGAAATAGTTTTGGACCAAAATGAAAAGATTTCAAAAATGATTTTAAGTCCAAACAACTTGAAAATATGTTTGATGGATTTTATAAGGTATTGGAATGATTTAAAATGTCTTTAAATTAGCCGAACCTGAGTTTTTCAAGTAACTGTACCGATACGGTACACCCCGTATCAAATTATACATATTTTTGCTTTCACTTCAATCACTCAAATTATACATTCTCCACCACTTGGCAAGCAATTCGGTTGTGATTATCAAGCCCCAACAAGCTAGAATCATTTTAAACTTCTTGCCATTTCATATTAGCTTGCGTAAGATTTACGACATTGCTCTCACTGCAGATATCATCATAATTAGAAACAACACTACCATTGTTATAATTTGGGGGAGAAGGGGCATATATTGTTTCCTTTTCATGCTCATCAGTAGTAAACTTAAGAAGCCCTTATGCAACTAAAATTTCAAACAATTGTTCTATTTTATCTTCTAGTTTGGGTTCAATCCCTTCATCTTGAAATGCTTTAAAAATGTGTGTTTTCCTATAAAGCAAGATAAATAAAATTCATTTTAAAAGTTTAAACCAACTTAGTTTGTGTAATTTTTGACAATAAAGTAATAAAGCAAGTGTAGATAAATATGCTAACCTCATTTTTTTTCATCCACCACTCAACACTAGCACTTATTGTTCTCTTTTCATGATCCCAACCTAATCTTGTTTCTTTTCCTTTCAAGGCTTTCCCAAGACTCCATCCATTCTTTAACCAATTCCACTTGTTCTTAAGCTTAGCCTTCTCATATGTTAAACCCGTCATTTTTTGAAATTGCAATTTTATTATCTTCCATGGCACTCTTTGTGAGATCGTCACACCATTTTCCCCTTACTTCTTTCAGCATATTAGATACATAAATCACAAAATATGTGTACATTTTCTTTCGACCAACTAGCCCTACTTACATCTTTCTCTCCGCTCTCACTTTTTTCATTGTTCTTTTTCTTCCTTGGTGCCATCTAAGTAGTATATAACATAATTAAATTCACTTATTTTACTTATATACCTCTTAAAAATTTTGAAGCAAAACACTAACATGTCCAATAACCATTGTGATCCGATAACATTCCAATCCAATATTACTCATAATGTATTGTCACCAAATTACCATATCAAGCAAACATGTCACTTTACTAGTTTTTGGTTGTTTTTTTTTGAGTTTTTCTACAAGTTTCGAAACTTATTTTGTAAGTATCGATACTTGTCCTCAAACTAAAAATATTAAATAAGTTTTGATACTTGCAGAAAAACTCAAAAAGCCAACAGAAAATATTATTAAGAAGTCTAACATTTTCAGTTTGAGAACAAATATCGATACTTACAAAATAAGTTTCGAAACTTATAGAAAAAACTAAGAAAACAAAATAAAAACAAGCATTTGAACAAGTAGGTAACAAGTACTATAAAGATTAGAAACTAACTTCAAATCTTAAATTGTAATATTAACTTGGAGGGCTTCTCTTCTTTTATCATGCAAGGATTTTTTATATAAAATCACATCACCAAACAAAAAATTTAATTAATGATAGGAGGTAGAGATGAGTGAAATTATCTTGCAAAAGAATCTTGCACAAGGAAAAAAATAAGTACAACTCATTGAAAGAATAGAAGAAAAGAACTAACCTTAATAGGTGAAATTATCTTGCAAAAGAATCTCTATGGTTTGGTTGCTTGATGTTGTAATTTGACGATGGAGAATACTGTGATAAGATTAGAATGTGGGCTATTTTATTAGATTAGGTTTTATGGCAAGGATGTAATTATGGAAATAACATGATCAAGTACGCCATTTAACATCTTATTTTGCAACCAGCTCTTCCAATTTGCTGGATTTTTCAGCATTTTCTAAATCAACTTATTTTGCACAATCAACTATTTCAAAAAGGTGTTTACCAAATTTTGAACAATTTCTACTTGGGGGAGGGGGAAGGGAGATTGCTCCTACTTGGACTAGAACCATGACCTAGAGAAAGATATTGGATGTCAACACGAGTCTTTAGTAAAAATAAAATAACATAACTTAAGCCAACGGAGTTGGTCCAAATGATAAGCAACTTAATATCAGTTAAGTAGGTATCGAGTTTGAGGTATAATGTATGTAATAAATTTTTGCCGAAAAATTTAACTATCAAAATCAAGTGTAGGACACAGATCACCTAAATTAAACAGTGCAAAGAAATGAGACGAAATACAAAAAAAATAATAACATAAATGAGTTGGGGATTTGAAGTTTGAAGGGGAAATTTGATGTAAGGTTGTAGGAAGCATACGAAGTGCATGATTGTTGAAGGTCGCGCTATCCATTCTTCTCTTCCCGCATTTAAACGGTACTGCTCTCCCCTCTCGTCTTGACTCGTCTCGCGTCCCGTGGGTGGCCCCTCCCTTGGGTTGCCTGCCTGGCCTGCCCGCTTTCATTCTCCGTTTTGCCCCCCATCTCCTCCCTTTTATTACGCCATTTGACACTGATCACACTCCATTTTCTTTTATGTTTTTGATTTCCCGTGATGGAGATGGGACCGACCGTTAGATGGCGGATACGCGCTTTCGCAATGAGGAAACGGCCCCGATTCATTCCTTCAACCACCCTTGGACCCCGCGTGGTGACTCCTTTTTTTTTCAAAAAAAAAACAATAATATTCAAGTGGTCCTTATAAAAAAAATAGATGATGTTTATTACAAGAAATTTAAGTTTATTTTTTTTATCTAGCAAGTGTGTTTGCTTTGTCATAGATTAATATATATTATTTTATAACCATTTTTAAATTTTTTAAAAAATAAATTTTCGAATAGATCATTATATAGTATAATAAGATTAACAATAAAATGTATCCAAAATAATATTAAAATAAATTTAGAAAGAATAACATATGATGAGATTTTTTGTTTTAACTATCTGTATTTAACTCATTGGTCGACTAATTCAGATTATATTTTACAAAGACTTAATATGATTTGATTCTTTCAACTCAATTTTCTTCATATGCAATGTCAAGATTTGAATCATTGACCATGCTTAAAGGATCTAAGGTCTCATTCTGTTTGACCAACTTGTTGTTCTAAATATATTATAATTAATGTTTATCTAGATAGATTATTAATAATTACAAAACACAATAAAGTTAATAATTGAAATATATTCAAAATAAGGTCATATTTTTTTGAACAAATTTCTACTTAGAGGGGAAGTAAAATTTATTCTTATTGGATCTTGAACTCATTACTTAAGGAAAAAGAGTATGTCGACTGAGAACTTTACCATTTACTATAAAAATTGTTGACAAAATAATGTCATATTAAATGTAAAAAGATCGTACACATGACAAAATTTAAATCATAATAAAATATGAAGACAATCCACATATGCAGTCACTCGTAATTTTTAAATATTTATGTTTTTATCACAATCCCTAATTTTGGTTTATTTAGTCAAAAAAATCCTAATTTTAATTTTATCATTGATTAAAATTTTATAAAGTTTATAAGAACTAAAACATAAATTTTCTCAATTAGGGGTCAAAACCTCTCCTTGTCTCCTACGACTGTATCTGTTCATATGATCCACATAGAATGAAAGTCGAACTAGAATATCGTAGGGCCCACACATAATTAGAGATTTAGTTAATTGACTGTTAATTAATTAATCCGCTGTTTATGATTGTTTTAGTGCTACTGGCTCATTAAACGACAAATCAAACGTGGGAGTGGGGTTTGGGTTTGGAAGAAGCCAGAAGATTCAATGTCTTGGTCTACAATACAACTGTTAGCTCAGGGGCTTAAATGTCCGAAAATACACAAATAAAGTAAACCTTTTTGGTTATGGATTGGATACGGGTGCTTTCTCAAATTTAGGAACTTCAGAAAAAAAAATTAAAAAAAATTTGGTGTCAGAAAAATAATATAATGATAACTCCATGTGATGTTTCTAAATAGGACAAAACGTTTCCATTATGTTAGATCAGCTCCAAATTTCTCTCGAACTCGTAAATTTGCTGCTTTTAGTTTTCACCCTAAAAGAAAAAAATATATTTTATGTTAGTATCAGGGGATAAATGCATATTTGCCCCCTAAAGTTGGGCATTCCTTCCGCTTAGGTTCATAATGGTTCCCTTTCGAGATGAGACGTAGACGATTTTGTATTCCCTACTTCGTCCTTCACATTTGCGGGGATAATTTTGATGAATCTTTATTTAATGCTTTGAGTTTTTTTTATCTCGTATCATCCCACAGACTTCGAAGAATTTTCATAAAAAATGCATTACTCTACTAACCAAAATATATAAACGGACAATTTTAGTTTACAAGTCAGATTTTTTGAATTGAAAAGAAGTTCGAGCCTAAAGACTAAGGTTGAACAGTTCTACAATATGGTGGTCTGATAATGTCACGTTCTAGCAATGATGCAATGCTCAGAGGAGCAACTTTATGGAGAACAACTTCAAAGGGCTGTGGCGTCGACATCTTTGATAAGCTATCCGCAACCATATTGCATTTTCAAGGGACCCATATAAACTTAGTGTACCAGGCTCGGTTACGCAAAGACACAATAGCCTGGACAAGCAGTAGTGGTCGAACGTCGGAGGTAGAAAGTACGAGATCAATGGCATGCTTGCGATCAGATTGAATCTGCAGACGTTCAGTGCCCATGTTCCATGCAACCTAAAGGTCGACAAAGAGGCTCCATAGCTCAGCCTGCAAAGGAGTAGTGACTCCTATCTGCTTGCTATAACTAGCTGTCCATTTCATCAGAAGGTCCACGAATCAAGCCCCCGACGCTGCCTAGGCTTGACTCAGAGGAGATTGCTGCATCAGAATTCAGACAAAACTAACCCACAGGTGGTGGTTGCCAAGTGAGGGTATCAACATGGATAGACTGAGGAGACGATCGGGATGGAACCTGCCCCAAATAATGAGAAGCCCATACGAGACTAATGCGATAAATTTCATGGAGTGATAGACACGACTCATTGAAAATAAAGTCATTTTTGTGTTTCCATAGCTGCCAAATTAATGAAGCGAAGAAGATACCTCAGGGGGTGTAATGATACCCATTGGCGTAGAGACTCTAATGTTTTCGATGGTCCAATTGTCAAGGGGCAACGAGAAGAAGGGCTCGTGATTTTCTAGAGAGACAATGGACTACCACAAGCTACGAGTGGAAGGGCAGTCTCCAAGAATGTGAAGAATCGATTTAGTACAAGAACCATAAATATGAAAAGATAGATCTGACACTAGACTTCGCAGAACTCTCTCTTCATTGGTCAGAAGGCGATGGCAAACAAGAAGCCAATGAAATGTTCGAATGTGCTGAGGGACAGGGAGAGACTAAATATGCTACCACACAGTATTGCTATTAGCCCAAGAGGCATCCATAAAGGATTTATAGACCGAGTCAAGTGTAAAAGCACCTGATGTGTTCCGGATCCATGCAATAGAATCATGCGCGCGACTTGGAGGAGGCATTATGCCAATAATGTGTGGAATAACATCTGAAGTAAGAAAAGTGGCAATGCAGGCAATATCCCACTCGCCATCAATACCAATCAGCTCATCAAAGTGTTGAACTCGTTGAGGAACATCCGAAGAACTCACATATTCATTTAACGGCCCTAAAGGTGGCACCCAAACATTATTCCACACATGAGTCTCACTACCATCACCAAGGAGCCAAAAGATGTTGTTACGAAAGGACTTCCAAACATGTGAGATGCCCCGCCAAAGAGGAGAGCATTACGGTCGAGAATTGGAATAGGGATATAAGGTTGTGACCATGTATTTTTACCAGATAGCCTTAACCCGCAAATCATCCGGGGGACTAACCAAAGAAAAAGCGAGCTTGCACATGTATGCCATGTTGCGTTCATTTGAGTGAGATACACCAAGCCCCCCATTGCGTAGTGGTTGAGTGATTACTTCCCAATTAACAAGTGAGATGCCTCTATGTGTCGTAGTAGTGCCCTATATAAACCTGTGAATGATCTTGTCTATTTTTGCGTAAACACGTACATGGAGTTTTGTGGTTTGCATAAAATATGAGGGTATAGCAGCTAGCACGAATTTTGCAGGGGTGATCTTTCCGGCCAAGGATAACGATTTTGCCGCCCAACCATTTAGTTTGGCATGAAACTGATCCAAAATGAAGTCAAAATCAGTACATCTCATACGCTCATGAAGGACCAGAACCCCCAAATATGTACCAAGAAACAAAGTTTGAGTGAAACCAAGTGCCGCACATATGTGAGCACTAACCTTATGGTCGAAATGGAGACCAAATTCATGTAGGATAGCTGAGATATTATGAGCTTGCCCAAGGTCCGCCTTCGCATACAAAATAAGTTCGTCGATGAAGAAGATGTGGGAGAGGGGAATACCCGCTCGAGCCATTCAGAACGGGATCCATGAACCATTAGACATAGCTTCGCGGATAGCATGACCAAATGTTCCGTCGTCTGGACAAACAAGTATGCCGAGAGGGGGATCACCTTGTCGAACTCCATGCTCAGGAGAAAAGACTAAGGACAGAGAACAATTCCATTGTACCTGAATTGTCGATGAAGTAACACAGTGCATTATAAGACGAACAAGGCTTTGCGAAAATCCTGCATCAACAAGTGTATCTTGAAGAAAATCCCATTGAATTTTATCAAAGCTTTCTCCGAATAATGCTTTCTCCAAATCGATCTTTATTGTTGTTGTCACTAGATTTTAACTCATTTTTTATTATTATATTTTAATATCTGTTTATACTATTATATTATTATTATTTATTTTAGTATTAGTCTTATTATTAACCCCAAAAATAAAAAAAAGTTCATTTTAGTTTAAATAAGAGTCCATTTAATCTAATAAATAGTCCTTTAAATAAGAATGAGCCCACGTGCACATTGGTAACCCATTTGTCCCAAATACAAAACCCTAGCTAACCCTTATTCTTCCCCTATGCGCAGGTCGTTTATAGCCGTTGGATTTGAGCAAGATCCAATGGCTCAGATGAAGCCTGGAGAGGAGCCAGTCCACACCCCTGTGCACGCGTGCACTCCACGCGCTCGCCAAGATTCGCCCCGCGCCTTCTCCCCGTGTTTGTAGCTCACGTGCTCGGGATTTAGGGGGTACTGCAGGCTACCGAGCAAGCTTCTACGGCGCCGCACCACCTTCGGCCATCAAGAAACGCCGTCAACTGTCTCGCCATCCGCCGCCGACCGTCGTGACTCGTGCCGCGCAACCGTTCCTTCACCATACTCAGCCGGAAACTACACAAAAAGAGGGGAAAGTTAGGTTACCCAAATTTCTGAATCGAACATGGGAAGAAGGAAATCCCCAAATCGGAGCAAAATCAGCGCGAATATGGAAAGCAAATCAAATCATTCAAACAAGGCAAGCATCACTGGATTTTGGGGATTCTAATTTCAAATTCCCATTGTAAATTTGGCAATAAAAGGGCTATATAAACTTGACCAATCCTTTGTAATGAACACACTGATTACGTATTGTACACTAGGAATTTTGTTAGGAATACAACAAGCAAGCAAGCAATTTTGAGGTATCTCTACTGTTTTTTCATTCTTTGTTTATTCAAATATATTAAAAAAATAAGGGATATTCTTATCCATTTTTGAGTCGTCGAAATTCGAGTAAGGATGGTGGCCAAATTTTGTTTTTTAAAAACAGAGGGGATTTGAATTTTTTTTAACGATACGAGGTTATTTTAAACGTTTCGGGTGATTTTGAAGGCGGATTTGAGTTCGGGAATAAGAATGAAATTGGAAAGTGGTTTTCCTTAAAATTTGTTGTCGCTAGACGGCGACCAACACGGTAAACAGTGACCGTGTTCTTCAACCATGAAGAACATGGATGAACACTTGAGAGAAAATAAAAGGAAGGTTTTTGATCCAAATTTTTTAAAAGGAAGTTTATAAATTGTGTTTATGACATTGGATTTTATATTCACATGATTTAAAACAAAATAGGTTAATTGAGCTCATTAAATCCCTTCTTCCTAATTTTTTACTCCGCCAGATACCCAATTTTAAATGTTTTCCATTTGGTTCTTTTATTTCAATTTGACCCTTAATTTATTTTAATTTAATTTTTTTAATTGTTTTTTATTTCATATTTTTTATTATTAAACTTTTTGGGTTTTTGAAAGTTAAGTTTCTACCAAATGGGAGATTCCAAATCCGTGTAGCAAAAATCTTAGGGTCTGGGATAAATTATGGGGAAAACCAAGGCATTGAGGTTCGGGATCTCAATAAGGTAGCCAATAGGGTCAGAATGAATAAAAGGCTAAAATATCATTGTGACAAGCTCAAAAAGATCATCAGAGTTTTGCAAGGGGGAAACATTTATGGTGGTGTAGACGCTAGAGACCTAAGTCTAGTGTCTGACTTGGTGGTTCCCCTAAAATTCAAAGCTCCTAACTTCGAGAAGTATGACAGGATCACTTTCCCTTTGTCGCAATTGATCATGTACTATAAAAAAATGTCACTATACTTGGAAAATGAGAAACTGCTGATCCACTATTTATAGGACAGCTTATCGGGGTCTACTACCTGATGATATACCCGATTGAGTCGGTTCAATATACGAACTTAGAGAAATTTTTCAAGAGCTTTCTTTGAGCAGTACAAGCATGTGACAGATTTGGTCACAAGCAGGATCATACTGTAGGATATGGAACAAAGGCCCAACGAGAGTTTCCGCCAGTATGCCCAGAGGTGGGGAGGAGTGGCATCCCAAATTCAACCTCTACTGTTGGAAAATGAGGTTACTCCAATGTTCGTGAAGACTTTAAATGGTCCCTTCTATGACCGTATGTTAAACCATGCCACCAAAGGTTTCATAGACATGGTCATGAACATAGAGTTGTTATTGGCGGCCATCAAAAACGAAAGACTTGAGGAAGGAGAATATAGCGAGGGCTTATAACTTGAACTACTCCAGCAATTGAATCTTGTCGTGAAGTAGACAAGTCGAGCTTGGCTGGAATTCACCATGCTTTCCTGGAATAATGCTTAATTTTCCTAGACAATGTTGGGGTCATACTTAGAACCAATCATTTTGCTTTTTCCTGTGAGCATTAGGGATCATTTGTAAAGGCTTCTATGCTAATATGATTGTTTTAAAGATACATTCCCTTTATTTCTCAAGTGGCAAACATTTTTTTTCCATTTTTCATCAGTTTCTTTTCCAAAATACATCTTCTCTGCAGAGCCCTTATTATTGATTGTATGAATGATCCTTGAATCTAATCCCGAGATAGAAGGGCAATAAAATATGTTTATGATTAATAGAGAGATCCCATATACAGATTTTGAGTGAATTTCTCTCTCATACATTGTTGTTAAGGTCTTTGAATGAAGTGATAACCCTAAAACATCTACCAACTACAGACTACTTCTCTCCGATGATATTTGCGTGTGAAATGACATTTGACATTCCTTCATTTCCCTTCATGAATAAGAAAATAAAAATATCCATTGTTGTCCCCTTTGAGCCTGATTGTTTTCTTGTGATTGAACCACAAACAAGGATCACTCCCCAGATTGGGGGAAAGGAGGATGAAAGGCTACTTTCAAACGAGGAAAACGTATCAAAGTATATCTGAATGTCCTAAATTTAAAATAAAAAGAATGAAAAAAGAAGAAAAAAAATAAAAGACAAAAAAGAAAAAATAAAAAGAAAAATAAAAACTGAAGGAAAAAAGAAAAATGAAGGAAATGAAAGCTGAAATACGAAAGGAAATTTGAAACAAGAGAAAAAATGTGCGAAATTCCTCAAATGACACGTGCTAAAAAAAGAAATAAACTTTAGGGTGAAAACCTAAAATTGGCAGTCTAGAGTGATCTAGAAAATAAAAAAAGAACAAAGATTTCATCAAGAAAGATTGATCCTTAGTTTAATCACCCTTGAAACATGAATCTGGGCATATATATCCTTTTTTGTAACATGAGCCTAGCCTACATTACAAGCCTTCAAAGACCATTTGGATCACACATGAATATCTGGGAAAATGAGTTTGTTTTTAGAACACATTCCATCTAATTGAGTTAACCTTTCTTTAAGAACCTTCAAACTTCTAATGTCTGATTGTGATTAGAAAAATGAGAAGATTTAAATTTGGGGAGTTGGTAAGTTAAAGAGAGCCACCTAAAAGTGGGACACTATCCTGTTGATGGATTCATGAATCATTCATACTATGAATTTTGGGCCATCTGACTTTGCCCTTTTCCATGTTTACCATGACTGTTTCCTTTAAATTCTCATTTCTAGCCTTTTCTTGCATCTTACAAGTAGATTGACATAGATTCATGAAAAAACAAAAGATTTCTCGGTACTGATCCAAAATATAGGAAACCAGGGGAAAATGTTTGCCATAGCATCAAGAAATAATGAAGTGGCTCACCAATAAAGATGATGGCAATTGAACCTCAAATTGAATAAGGGGCATCATCTTGCATTAAGAATATAAAAATACACGTGATTGAAGAGTGTAAGTTCGACCATGTGTCAAGCAAGACTCGTACATGAGATAAAAAACCCCTAAAATAGGAATTAGGATAGAGTTGCACCCAATAAGCAAACCATGCCATCAGATTGGGGCAATTTATGTTGACCAAGGGTTCATGATCCTTGACTTTGATAAGCACGAGAGGAAGAGATTAAAGCACCAATATCATTCGAAGACATGTAAGGAGGAGATTCCCTTTCAAACAATCTGAAGATTCATAAGGAATATTACAATGGCTTGACATTGTCTTAAGAGTGGATTGGAGCTTGTAGAGCCACTTTTGGAGACCTTTTACTCAATATTGATGTATCAGCTAGTGTAAATATGAAACATTTGTGTGTGAAGGCCAGATGTTTTCTATGAAGTAAAAAGGTACAAAGAATGAGAATGACAAAACAAATTCGGTAAAGATGAATGCTCATTTAGATTGAGCGAGCAAACATGTAAAGATCAGATGAATCAGAAATAGAAACTTAAGTAAAAGAAATCATAAGAATAGACATGCATTCATGTGTTAGGCATTCTTAAGGGCATGCTTACCATAATCATAACATTTGTTGACTTTTGACAAGTATATGAAAAATTTCCCAACAAAAGAAAAATTGCCTATCCGTTCGGGCATAAAGAGAATGGAACCTGCCTATCCGTTCGGGCATGAGAAGAATAGAACCTGCCCATCCATTCAAGCATGATGAGAATAGAACCCGTCTATCCGTTTAGGCATAAGGAGAATGGACCCCACCTATCCGTCCAGGCATAAGGAGGATGGAACCCGCCTATTTGTTCAAGCAAAAGTAGGATGGAACCCATATATCTGTTCAGGCGTAAGGAGAATGGAACCCGCCCATCCGTTCAGGCGTAAGGAGAATGAAATCTGCCTATCTATTTAGGAGTAAAGAGAATGGAACCCGCCTATCCGTTCAGGCGTAAGAAGAATGTAACCTTACTTTTTTCAAACTGTCTATCCGTTCGGGCATGAGAAGATTGGAACCTTGCTTTTTAGCAAACCACCCATTCGTTCGGGCATGAGGAGATTGGAACCTTGCTTCTTAGCTAACCGCCCATCTGTTCGGCCATGAAGAGAATGAAACATTTTTTTAGCAAACCGCTTATCTGTGCAGGCATAAGGAGAATGAAACCTTGTTTTGATGTCCAACGAGTTTGCGATTGGTGAAAATTAGTTCCTTTTGTTCTTTGCTATATCCTTGTTTTTCACTCATTATTTATTATTATATTTTAATATTTGTTTATACTATTATATTATTATTTATATTAGTATTAGTCTTATTATTAACCCCCCCCCAAAAAAGAGTTCATTTTAGTTTAAATAAGAATCCATTTAATCTAATAAATAGTCCTTTAAATAAGAATGAGCCCGCACGCACATTGATAACCCATTTGGCCCAAATAAAAAACCCTAGCAAACTCTTATTCTTCCCATATGTGCAGCCCATTTATAGCCGTTGGATCTGAAACAAATCCAACGGCTCAGATGAAGCTTGGAGAGGAGCCGGTCTACACCCTTGTGCGCGCGTGTACCCCATGCGCTTGCCAAGATTCGCCGCGCGTACTCTCCTCTGTGTCTGTAGCTTACGTGCTTGGAGTTTGGTGGGTGCTGGAGGCTACCGAGCAAGCTTCCACTGTGCCGCGCCACCTCCGGCCATCAAGCAACACCGGTAACTATCTCGTTATTCGCCATTCTACACATCTACCGCCGACTGTCGTGACTCGTGCCGCGCAGTCGTTCCCTCACCATACTCGGCCGAAAACTACACAAAAAAGGGGAAAGTTAGGTTACCCAAATTTTTGAATAAAATATGGGAAGAAGGAAATCCCTAAATCGGAGCAAAATTAGTGTGAATATTTATGAACAAATTAAATCATTCAAACAAAGCAAGCATAACCAAATTTTAGGGATTCTAATTTCAAATTCCCATTGTAAATTTGGCAATAAAAGGGCTATATAAACTTGACCCATCCTTTGTAATGAACACACACTGATTACGTATCATACTACGAATTTTGGGAGGAACACAAGAAGCAAGCAAGCAATTTTGAGGTATTTCTATTGTTTTTTGCACTCTTTGCTTATTCGAATATATTAAAAAAGAAGGGATATTCTTACCCTTTTTTAGTCATCAGAATTTGAGTAAGGGTCGTGGCCAGATTTTTTTTTAAATGGTGGGGATTCGAAAGTTTTTTAACGATACGAGGTTATTATAAACGTTTGGGTATTTTGAAGGCAGACTTGAGTTTGTGAATAAAATGAAAATAAAAAGTGCTTTTCTTTAAAAAATTTCGCCATCTAGCGACGGCTCCCGGTGCCGGTGGGGGCAGCTAGCATGGTGGATGGTGACCGTGTTCTTCATCCATGAAGAACATGGATGAACACTTGAGAGAAAATAAAATGAAGGTTTTTTATCCAAAATTTTTAAAATGAAGTTTAGAAACTGTGTTTATGACATTGGGTTTTATATCTACATGATTTAAAATAAAAGTGGTTAATTGGGCTCATTAAATCCCTTCGCCCTATTTTTTTTTACTCTGTCGGATACCAGTTTTAAATGTTTTTCATTTGGTCCTTTTATTTCAATTTGACTATTAATTTGTTTTAATTTAATTTTTAATTATTTTTATTTCAATTTTTTTATTATTAAATTTTTTGGGTTTTTAAAAGTTAAGTTTCAATTTGCATTTCCTTATAAAATCGGCCCGTACACCAATTGTTGACCCAATTCGGGAATGATATATTTTTCAATAGTTACAAATCTTATCTCTTTTCCTTTAATGTTTGTTTATTTAAATTTATTTAAATTTATGTTTTTAAAGTTTTTATACCTTTAACCCCTAATTTCAATAAATCTGTTCAGTGACGCTTTGTTATTAAACGAGTTATTTAATTTTTGATGCGGTGTCCTACCAAAAGGAGGTAACGGGTTTGCGCCAGAGATGTTGACGGTGATTAGAGTTTACTCTCTGGATGATTGGGTCGTTAAAATGGAATTACATTCATAAATGGACAATAAGTTAAATTTTATACGAACTTGCAAATTCAGGCATTAAAACGTTTTGTAATCGGCTAGGTACCAATTTTTTGGCGCCGTGGCCCTTCCCCACGCGTAACTAACTCCCAAACTTATTTTTTATTTTTCGCAGACCAAAATCGTTGTTTTAATAAAATAAAATAATTTTATTAAAATAACACATTTTAGATGATCCAATGACACCTTTAAAAAGATTAGTGGTGGCTCTGTTGTTTTTGTTTTCTTTAAAACGTCAGAGCTCTAAAAAAGGTTGTGACAATGGCCACTCATCCCTACTTACTTTTCTTGGCCTTCATTGAATGGACAATTTCCTCGTTTAAGATGACATTATCGGTAATAGACTGGCCTATAATGAAACATGTCTGGGTTGGGTGAATGAGAATAAGCATGATCAGCTTTAAACAGCGAACGATAATTTTTGTAAGCATCTTATAAATGATTGAGCAGAGACCTATTGGTCGAAAATCCACAAAAGATTGCAAAACAAAAACCTTGGGTATGAGAACAAGGGAAGTACGGTTCAATGGAGGCTCAAGATCACCCCTTGAAAATGCATTGAATCGTGCGACAAATGTCATTACCAACAATATGCCACTATTTTTGGAAAAATTCGGCGTGTAGACCATCTGGACCTGGAGATTTAGGAGGAGACATATCCCGCAGAGCATCATGGATTTCTTGAGGGGATGGAAGAACACTTAAAGAGCTCATAGTGGACTGTGGAACAGTAGGGAAGTGATCCGTGTAAGGATATGAGCCATCGGTCCTATCATTTAAGGCATAAAGTGCACAAAAAAACCTCTCTGCCTCATCACGTAAGACAGACTCCTCATCGCACCAACTCCAATCAGAGATTTTTAAGGAACGGATCATGTTACGTGCTTTTCATTGATTGGCCTTGCGATAAGAGTAAGCAGTGTTACGATCACCTTTAGTGATCCAATCAGCACGAGATTTTTGCTGCCAGAACATCTTCTCTTGATCAAGCAGGGCCTCAAGCTCAATTTGAAGATCATGTTTGAGATTTACAAGAAAATCGGAATTAAGGTGTGCCAGTTGTCTTGGTGATGGTTTCCGATAGCGAATATGAGGTGTGCCAGTTGTCTTGCACCATTGTCTCGAAATTAAGGTGATGTTGCCAACCCGTGAAGTATCAAACATGGCGAGGAGAGCTTGAGCGATGAATATGTCCAACCTGGAGCAAGATAGCATGTGGTACGTTAACTTCTCAAAAGTACTTATTTTTATGCTTATTTTATAATTCATTTGATTGCCTTTAAGAATATTTAGTTGTATTTAGTTGTTAAATTTATACATTTGCATAAGAAGTTAGGGAGTGGTGTTTATGCTAGTGTGAATGGTTGCTTTTTTGGCAGATCAGGAGAGGCTTGGCAGAGTAGAGCAGCGAAGAAGGAAGGAATTCCAAAGAGAATGTTGAGATGATGTTGGCAAAGATGGACCAGAAATTGCCAAAGCTCAGCTGGCATAGAAGAGGTGTCTGATGCCCGGCCAGGTAGCCGTTGGACCTTGTACACATCAGCCCTAGGATTCAAATTTTGGATAAGATGATCACATCCCTTATCCCTTGCGTATTCAAAATTCAAATTTTAAGGCTTATCCTATGCATCTCGTGCTTGCCTATATAAAGAGGATCGACCATTGATCCAAAAGGGAGGACGGCCGATCAGATTGGAAAGAAGGTTGCATTGAGGAGCGATGTGGTTCGACCAGCTTGATTGAGAGCTTGGAGCCATTGAAGGGCTGCATCGACGAACCCCCTTCTAGCTCATTCTCCTTGTTTTAGTTATTTTATTTTTAATGATGATGATGTTGAGATGTGATGAAGGTTTTTGGATGGATACCCCCACCATGAACTAAACTTTACAGTTGATGAGGGGGTGTTTGTGTTTAACGTTGGTTTTATGTTTAGTTTTTAATAAATCAAATACCTTGGCATTGTTTCCCTAACTAGCATGTTCTTCAGTTTTTATTAAATTCTTTGCCAAGCAACCAATGGAATTGTTTGCTTATTGTACCTTAATATCTTAACAGACTTGAGGGGCAACGATCGTTTCTAGGTACCATGAATAATGTGAAAACCAAGCGTCTCTTGCCAACGCTCATCAATCATTTAAAAACTCATCTTGCCAACGTTGTTTTACTTTCTTTCCATTTCTTTAAATCAATTTCTAAAACCACTTCAAATCAACATTTTTCCTTTACAAGTAATAATTGAAGCAGTCAAATTCCTAGTCAATCTATGTGGATTCGATACTCAACTTACTGTTGTATTACTTGCTAACCGTGTATACTTGCATGTAAATGACTCATACTTGGCATTATTCTTACATATTTCCATTACATTTTCTACCATTTTGCCAAGCCTTAGCACAATCAAAATGTTTTTGGCGCCGTTGCCGGGGATTGCGATGGAATTTATTATTTTTAAATTTTTACTTGTCTTTCTTTTGTTTTTGTCTTTTATTTTATTTCTTTGTTTTGACGGGTGTATAACTAGATACCGCCCTGTGGTGGAAGATTGGCTATACAGTTCGAAAATCAAAAGAACCCTGCGAAGGTTAAAGAAAAAAGTTTGAGAGATGTCTCAGCAAGGCAATGAAGGAAATGGTGTGTTAAAAAATGAGGAGAATCCACTAAATAACAATAGGATGCTACCAACTCCTGTTTCGCCAGTCGTTAATATGGAGGAAAAGAGACCTATTAGAGAACACTCGGCACCAAACATTGACAATTTGATGCCAGGACTAATTGGTCCCAAGGAAAATACACCTAATTTTGAACTTAAACCTGTAATGATACAAACGCTTTTGAATGTAGGATAATTTGATGGAGCACCTACTGGAGATCCAAGGTAACACTTGAAGCAATTCATGGAGGTTTGCCAAATATTTTAGTAGCTATAGTATCAGAGGATACAGTGAAGCTGAAGTTGTTTAGATTTTCCCTGAGAGATAGAGAAAAAATGTGGCTAAGTTCTTTGCCACCTGGTTCTGTCACCTCATAGGGAGATCTATGCCAAGAATTTGTGCTACGGTTCCAGCCTCCTAAACTCACTACCAAGTTGCAGAGTGAGATCATCACGTTTAGGCAGGCTGAAGATAAGACCTATATGACGCCTGAGAGTGATATAAAGATCTGTTGAGGAGGTGTTCGATGCATGGATTCCCAAAATGGACCCAGATGGAGACCTTCTACAATGGACTCAATGCACAAGTCAGAACAGTTGTTGATGCTTCGACAAATGGTTCATTGCTTGACAAAAACTATACAAAGGCAGTTGGAATCCTTGAGGGGATTTCAATCAATGATTTTGAATATACTACTGCCAGACTTGGGACTAGAACTAAAACTAGTGGGAAATTACATATAGATAAACTCACGTCCATCCACGCTGGGATTTCCAATCTTACTAGCATGCTGAGAACTTTGCAAAAGAGTTATGAGGTCCAAGAAGTTAAGGCATTAGACACATTCTAAATGATATGTGGAGAGGATCAATACATGGAAGATTGCCCTACCAACCCTGAGTTAGGAAATTTTGTTGGCAATTTTAATCGTAATTATAATCTGAATTCTAATACTCAATGCATGATGGAGACATCACCCAAATTTAGCTTGGGGAAATCAAGTGGGCAACCAAAACAATGCCTAGCAGCATAACAACAATGCCCATATCAATACAATGCCCAGCGTAACAACAATGTCATGCCAGGGGTCAACGAAAATGCCATGCCACATCGGGCACAAAACATTTTTTATGCAGGGCAAAGGAACAACCAGGGGACTTTGACATAATACATGGAGATGAATGATGCAACTATCCAGAGTTTGGCAACATCTATGCAAAACTTAGAGGTACAGATTGGACAGATTTCCAGTGCACTCAGCAACAGACCCCAAGAAGCTTTGCCAAGTGATACAGATGATGTCAGGCAAAACTGCAATGGACAATGCAAAGTTGTAACTCTTCGGAGTGGCGAGCAATATGAGGCTGAGACATCTGTCAAGCAACC
This sequence comes from Hibiscus mutabilis, assembly GCA_019671005.1. NCBI lineage: Eukaryota > Viridiplantae > Streptophyta > Magnoliopsida > Malvales > Malvaceae > Hibiscus > Hibiscus mutabilis. Next base: position 19,632,194 of record CM033721.1, on the reverse strand, counting down.
AAATAGATGCCAAGAGGTGAAGAAAGGACCAATAGATGAACCAAAAGAAGCAGATAAAAAAAGAATCTGAAATAAGCAATGCCAAGCCACAATCTGATGCCAAACAGTAGTCTGATGCCAGAAAAACCTTGGCAAAGCCAGCTTATACTTATCCACCTCCAGCATTTCCACAAAGACTACAAAAGCACAAGCAGGATCAACAATTTACTCGCTTCTTGGAAGTACTTAAACAATTGCAAATCAATCTACTATTGGTGGAAGCTCTCGAGCACATACGCAATTATGTTAAATTTATGAAGGGCATCTTATCCAAAAAAGAGGAAGCTGGGTGATTTCGAGACTGTAGCTCTCACCGAGGGATGTGTGACATTTTTGAAAACTACTAAATATCCCACATTTTGTAAAAATCAGTTTGAGGGATTTCTTTTAAAAATCGTGTTTTGAAAATAAAAACTTGGAGTCACCACCGACCACTTGGATAAGGTAGGCCGAACATCACAAAGCTAGAGATTCATTTTGGAAGGGTTTGGGTGTTGGTTACGTGTGGGGAAGGATTAGCACCCCCATCACGCCCGGAAATCGGTACCAAAATATTCATTGCTTTTAAATGGATGGAAATTGATGAAATTTGAATTGAATTTAATTTAGCGTACTTAATTGACAATTGACCTCAATTGGACGGGCTTTATCAAATTGGTAGGTTTAAATTAATTGGACAATTAATTAACAAGTTTAACGATGCGTCGGACCATAGATTAAACTGATATCATATAAGCCTGACTGCCGTGTTAATTTATGGTTTGAATCTCATACATCACGTTTATGCATGGTGAAAGCATTTAAGTATGATGTTATGATTTGTAAATTTTTATCTATCATTTACCTTGGGCCAGTAAGGATTAATTCAAATATTTGGTCAACATCCTTTAAGCTTGGACTGTTACGACACAAATATCGGAGTTAATAAATACCCATTTTTTATGACTTAAATTAATTAATAAGAAATCAAAAATAAAAGGAGGTCACATGAATGACAATTAAAATGCATGTCACATAAAGGCTTAAATTAAGCACACAAAAGGGCCACTAAATCCCTAAACTAAAAGCCCCAAATTATAGAAGAAACAAATAGCGGCCTAATTTTTAATTAGGTGAGTATAATGTTAACCCTAAATTAATTAACCCTAAGACTAGAAAATCTAACAATTTTTGAATTATCTTATACCATGTTAATTGATTTGATTAATTTTAAACTAGAATTCCAATGAGCCAAGGATTCTATCTAAAACGAATCAAGCTAATCAAACATGATTTTTAATTTAAATGTCCATCTAATTATGATGCCAATATATCCTAAGGGTAATTAAGAGATATTCAACCAATTTAATGAATTTGACCTTTATCCTAATAAGACAAGGGTAAATTCAAATTCACTAAATTAATTCGAATCTTAACTCTAACTATGGCTCTAAAAAATTAATCCTAAATTAATTTAAAGATTATGCCCCTATGAGACGAGCGCACACACTTTAAATTAACTAAATTAATCTTCCCTTAATCTAATCTATAAGATTAACCTAACTAACCCAAAGCCCATTAAGCACCACAAGCCATAAACCACCTAAACTATGCACATACTATAAACCACACACACACACACACACACACACACATATATATATATATATATACTTATAAAAAACTATACTTTAACTATATATATAGAACATATACTATATATATGTATATTTAAAACTATATATATATATTATAAAACTATGTATTATATACATTATAAAAACCTTATACTATAAAGACGTATATTACATATTAAAAACTATACATTATATTTTTTATACAAACTATACTATATATATGCCATACATTATATATATCATGTAAAATATACATTACATAAAAACGTGTACTATATAATAAAAACATATATTATATAAGAACTACATATTACATAAAACCATATGCTATATATATATACATCTTATATTATAAATACTATGAAAAACAAATGTTATATACTAAAAACACATGCCACATGTTCATCAACCACAAGTCTAAAATCTATCAAATCGAAGAAAGAACAATAACAAAACAAAGGCCGGAAAATAAAATGCATGAAACAAGGAACTAAGACACTGGAATTTAGACTAAAATGCAAAGAAAATAAAATCAGGGGACAAAATTTAAAGAAACATACCTAACTAAAATAGGGGACGAGATTGCAAGTGTTTGAGAAATTACGTGGACCGGAGGAGTAATTATGAAAGACGGAATGGCCTAAGATGCAATTAAATGGAGCGGAGGGATCATTTTTGTGATTTCAGAACGCGGAAGCCCTTACGGGCGTGATTAACAAAGGGTAGAGGGATTCATTATGGGAACAACCCATTTTCAAAACCTTAAAATGTTATATAAGGGGCATTTTAGCCCAAAATTTCCTCTTTTGGTCAAAAACTGAGCCCTCAAACTCTCCAACTTTCTTTTGGCCTCTGAAACGGGGATGAACGTCGCCATGGTGTTCATCCCCAAACCCAAAAACCAGCTTGTTTCCCAGAATTTGGTAGCTTCTCTGCTATACACCACTATGATGGCCCCCGCTCGTTGGCGGCCGGTGAACCCAGAAATGACCTTAAAACTCCACTTTTCTATTTAAAAACCCAAATCCGCTCATTTCTTTTAGAAAAACAAAACCTCTTTCTTTTATAAAACAGACACAAAAACCTTTTTTCTCTTTCCCATTTTTACAGAATGAAACTAGAACTGAGCCTTTTCGGTCGCTCTCCCTTTTGAGTCACCATACACAGCCTCATGAAGACTGAAAGGCTTACCGCCGGTGGAAGGAGGCAAAAGGACGCGAGGAAAATAGACCAACACCGAAGGTAACAGAACCAAAAACCATAATTCTATTTGTTGTTTTTTCTCTATGCCTTGAAATGAAACGAAGAAAGATCAGAAATGATACCTCTAAAAGCTTGAGGCTGTTTTTTTTCCCTATTACTCGTTGAATACCCCGTTTCTTATTAGCATTTACAAATGGATGCTTTTGGTTTTTATATAGCACCGATTTACAATTTTTAGAATTACATAGAAATTTGAAGAATGAATCACATTGGTTGCTATTTTGATTTTGTCTATATTTATTGTGATTTTGCTGATGGAGGCTCTGACATTCTGTTTATTTGTCCCTTTGCATGTGTTACCACTGCTGGAGGAGGAGGACTAGAGAGAAAGCATAGGACGTGGCCGCTGACATGGAGGTGCGATGGTGAGGTGGCATCGGACCACTGGCCCCTTCTGCCAATATAGAGGTGTATGTGGCATTGAAGATAAAAGGCTGGTGTGGGGAGAGTTGAGGGGTCGAGTGTGGTCTGTACGCGTGCGTAGAGAATTAAGTCGTCGCGCGTGAGGGGAGCTATGGCGTCGCGTGTGTGGCGTATGTGGGAGTTGAGGAGCTGTTCGATTTTCTTCATCTAGGCCGTCCAATCGTGTTTTATCCAATGGTTCCTGGCTGGCTGTGCAAGGATAAAAGACCATCAGATTAGGGTTTAGGTTTAAACTTGGGCCAAATGAGCCCCACGTGTATGTTATATATTTTTTGTAAATGGGTTTAATGTGTATATGGACTAAATTTATAAATTTGGGCTTTATTTATAACATGTATATTTGGGCTGATGTATATATATATATTGTTTTGGGTTTTCTGATTTCAAAAACATATGCTATAAAAATACTAATTAACAAACAAACGATAATAATCGAACATCTAATATGATAATAACATTTTGGGGTTTTCTAATTTAGCAACTTATAATAGATAATAACTATAACCATAATAATGATAATAATAAGATAGTAATAAAACAAGATAAGAAAAGGGATAAATAAATAATGATGGTAAAGAAATTTAATAAATAATACTTATACTATTTTTTGAAACTTTGATGATAATTATAAATAAAAGGGGATGATTATATGGGCCCTTATTTAATTAAACTAGTAGTAGTTTTTTATTCTTTAAAAATAGAAACCCCTTTAATAAAAAAAGGGAAAACGAGTCAACCCAGACAAAATTAGTGATTATAGGATGCAATGCAATGATACTCAATCAGTTGCCACCGAAACTGAAAGATTCAAAAAGTTTTACTATTCTTTGTACCATTGGCAACAGATTTATGGGTAAGGCACTGTGTGACTTGGGAGCCAACATTAACTTGATGCCAATGTTTGTTTTCAGAAAGCTTGGCATAGAAGAAAGGCATACCACAATAACACTTTATCTGATAGACCGATCTTTTTGCACATCCTAAGGGTAAGATCGAGGATGTGTTAGTAAAGGTAGACAAATTCATATTCTGAGCTGATTTTATCATTTTAGATTATGAGGAAAATGTTAATGTCCCAATTATATTGGGTAGACCATTCCTTGCCATAGGTAGAGCTTTGATTGATGTTCATAAAGGTGAATTAACTATGCACATAAATGATCAACATGTTACACTTAATGTGTTTCAATCTTTTAAATGCATAGATGAATCTAAGGAATGCCAAGCTCATGAAATGATTGAGTCCATTTTTAAAGTAGACGTAGCACAACTGTGCCAAGACGTAGATGCCAGCGAACGAGACAATGAAGAAGAGACAAGTGAGGACACTGAAGGAACAACTTTAGAAGAGGTAAGCTAATTTAGACAGCCAGAGCCATTGGAGTTGGCTGGTAGAGAGATCGTGGTACCTTAACCATCCATTGAGGAGCCACCCGAGTTGGAACTAAAATTATTGCCAGACCATATCAAGTATGCATACTTAGGTAAACACTCAACCTTGCAGTGATCGTTGTTGCTGATCTCACTAATGATCAGGACGAAAGTTGCTGGAAATTCTAAGCAATTACAAGCAAGCGTTGGGATAGACCTTGGCTGATATCCAAGGAATAAGCCCAACCATTTGCATGTACAAAATAATTTTGGAAGAATATCATGAAAAAATAATTGAAGGCCAGAGAAGGCTGAGTCTGAGTATGAAAAAGGTTGTAAAAAGGAGGTTATCAAGTGGCTAGTTATCAAGATAATCTATCCCATCTCTGATAGCTCGTGGGTTAGCCCGGTAAAATGCGTGCCAAAGAAAGGTGGCATGATCGTTGCCAAAAATAGCAACAATGAGTTAATTCCTTCCAAGACTGTTATTGGATGGAGAGTGTGCATGGATTATAGAAAGCTGAACAATGCCACCAAGAAATATCATTTTTCATTGCCATTTATTGATCAAATGTTGGACAGATTAGCAGGTAAGGTATCTATTGCTTCTTAGATGGTTATTCAGGATAGAATCAGATTGCCATAGCTCCCAAAGATCAGAAGATGACCACATTCACGTGTCCATATAAGACATTTGCCTTTAGAAGAATGTCATTCAGGTTGTGTAATGCCCCGACAACATTTCAACATTGCATGATGTCTATTTTTTCTAACATGATTGAACATAACTTGGAAGTATTCATGGACGATTTCTTATTGTTTGGAAAAACATTTGAAGAATATCTTCAGAGTTTGGAGCAAGTTTTAAGAAGATGCATTGAGACAAACCTGGTCTTGAACTGGGAAAAATGCCATTTCTTGGTGAATGAGGGCATTGTTCTCAGGCACAAGGTGACCAAGAAAGGATTAGAGGTTGACAAAGCAAAAGTAGAGGTAATCAAGAAATTGTCACCTCTTACAAGTGCAAAAGTTATAAGAAGTTTTTTGGGACATGCAGGTTTTTACCGGCGTTTCATCAAAGATTTTTCTAAAATTTCTAAACCTTTATGCTTGCTTTTAGAACAAAACGCTGCTTTTGCATTTAATGATTCTTGTTTAAGAGAATTTTAGGAACTTAAAGAGAAGTTGATTAATGCCCCTATTGTCGTGGCATCAGAATGGAATGAGCTATTTGAGCTCATGTGTGATGCTAGCAAATATACCATTGGAGCACTGCTAGGACAGTGGCGTGGCAAAGTTTTTCATACCATTTACTGCGTCAGCCAGACATTGAATGAAGCACAATTGAATTACACCACTGCTGAAAAAATTTCTCACGGTTGTATTTGCATTTGATAAATTCAAATCTTATTTAGTTGGTAACAAAGTTGTGGTGTATACAGATCATTCGACATTAAAATACCTCTTAGCAAAGAAGGATGTCAAGCCCAGACTAATTCGATGGACACTTCTGCTACAAGAATTTGATCTCCAGATCCGAGACAAGAAGGGTAGTGAAAACTTAGTAGCTGATCGCCTATCACGGGTAGAGCATCGCCTTGAAGATGGTAAGACCGCTGTCATAAGAGATGAATTTCCAGATGAGTATTTGCTTGTAGTTAATGCCATGCCATGGTATGCTGACATAGTCAACTACCTGGTAAGCAATATTTTGCCAACAGATCTGGCATATAATGCCAAGAAAAGATTCCTGCGATAAGTTAGGCACTATTATTGGGATGAACCAATATTGTTCAAATAGTGTGCCGACCAAGTGATAAGACGGTGTGTGCCAGAGGATGAGCAACACGATATATTGCAATTATGCCATGCAACACCTTATGGAGGTCACTTTGCTGGGATGAAAACTGCTGCCAAGGTGCTGCAGTCAGGATTCTTTTGGCCCACACTATATAAGGATACCCATAACTTTGCCAAGGCATGTAATCGATGCCAGCTGAGAGGAAATATCTCTGGCATATAGCAATTGCCGCTCCAAAACATTATGCCAGTGGATTTAATTGATGTATGAGGGATAGACTTCATAGGGCCATTTTTCCATCATTTGGTAACTTATATATCCTTGTGGTTGTTGACTACGTTTCAAAATGGGTTAAAGCTATTGCTTTGCCAAAGAACGATGCCAAGGCTGTTGCTAAGTTCTTGTACAAACAAATTTTTACCCGATTTGGTGCCCCTAGAGTGATTATTCATGATGAGGGTACCCATTTTAAATGCAATCTAATCTCTAAAACTTTGTGCAAATATGAAATTCAGCAGAAGATTGCCTCGGTGTACCATCCCCAAACAAATTGCCAAGTAAAGATTTCAAACAAGAAGATCAAGAATATTTTAGAGAAGACTGTAAATCCAACAAAGAATGACCGGTCCTTGAGACTGGATGACTCATTGTGGGCTTATAAGACTGCTTTTAAAACTCTTTTGGGAACTTCACCATTTAGACTTATTTTTGGAAAATCATGCCACTTACCAGTGGAGATGGAGCATCTTGCATATTGGACAATCAAAACGCTTGATATGGCATTTAGGAATGCTGGAGAAAAGAAACTATTAGACCTAAATGAGTTAGAAGAATTCAAAGCACATGCCTATGAGAATGTCAGACTCTATAAGGAAAAGACAAAACGTTGGCATGACAGAAAGATATTGCCAAGGCAATTTGAGGTAGGCCAACTTGTTTTGTTATTTAACTCAAGGCTAAAATTGTTTCCATGTAAGCTCAAGTCTAGATGGTTGGGACCTTTTGAAGTTGTGAAGCCATATGGCAATGTAGCAGTGGATATCAAAGATTTGAAGTCATGAGTAATTTTCAAGGTAAACGGTCAACAATTGAAGCACTATTTGGAAGGCACTCAGAGGAATGCCAATGAGGTTATTCTCCCAGAAGAGATTTCGTGATCATCATCATTGTGTAATTTTTGTAAATAGTAGGTTAGATATTTTTGTTTTTTTAGTATTTTCATTTAATTATTATTCTTTTAATTTTTTATTTTCCCTTTGCTGCGTTGAAAGGTTTTTCGTTGAGTAAGTGCAGGTTTTTGTGCCAGGGAGAATGCCAAGGCAAAGGCTTGGTATGAGGCGGATGAAATTTTGGAGAAAAAAGATTTACCCTAGCTGCCCAAGACTTGATAAAACTCGGCCCATAAAAAGTGAATTTCTTCCTTTGAATTTTTACTCTAGCCGCCCAAGTGATAAGTTGAAATTTAAATTTCAACCTAATAATTGCACTTTGTCACCCTATCACTTAAACCCTTATCACATCATCCCTTTTTATTTTCCCCAAACACGCAAAGAACCATCATTATCCTCTCTTAAACTGGCTAATTTAATAACCCCACTTAAAAAGCTCAACCTTTTACACTTCATCTTCTTAAACCCTTAGCTATTTCAAAGATCAAAACCTTTTCACTTTTTTTCTTTTATTTATCAAGCAAGAAGCCAAAGATTCACTTTTCTTCCCCTTCCCTTTCATAATTGTTCAAGCCCACAACTTGTTTTCATGGCTTCATCATCGATTCTGTTCAAGATCTTTATCAATGAGGAGGTCTGCAAGAAATATGAAGAAAACTTTGCTTCGAGATCGGTCTATTATGAGAAAAACTTTAAAATCAAGGACGAACCAAACCTAGGATTTACCTTGGAGTTTATGTCGGTGGTAACCAAGCACAAGAGGGAGTTTTTACACCAACAGAAATGAGAAGCTTACTCCAATATCATCTGAGAATTCTACACCCATCTTGCCACCAAAGATTCACCCTTTTTGGTGTTTCAAGGTACGTGTGCGCATTTTGATGAAAGGTACATTAATGCCATGTTTGAGTTGGATGGTGCCGAGGATAAACATCTAGAGTTTGCTGACTCTATAAACGCCGCCAAGAGGAAGAAGTTGTTGATAGATTTGTGCAAGCATGGCACTGCATAAACTGTGTCATCGAAGGGACACCGGACAGTCCAGCGTCTGGCCTTAAAATCACAACCGAAGGGGTAGAATTATTTTCTCAAGATGAACCTGATACCCATAATGAAAATGTCTCGAAAGAGAGGCTGGCACTACTACACTTCATCATTATGGGCTGCAAGATTAATGTTGGTTGGCTCATCATCGAGGAAACCTATAAATGTGCTGAAAGAGGTAATGTCAGTTAATTTTTCCTTTTGTTAATTTCTAACATTTTCATGCAACATGGTGTGCCCAAGCTTGATACAGATAAAGCTCAAACAACAATCACGGCTATCCTATGGAGGTAACTCACTGCTTACGAGTCAGAAGACAAAGGTAAAAGAATTAACGCCCAAGCCCAAGGTACCAAAGGCAGAGCCTGACACTCACATGCCAACTAGTTCTATGGCAACGCTTTCCCAGATCTACCAGCGCCAGGAGATCAATCTCCAAAAATTAGAGAAATTTGAGGAGCAAAATCTCAAGCTCTGGCATTATGCTCATGCAAGGGACGTTGCCATCAAGGATATCGTTGAAAGAATGTCCCCAGGTGTATTGCCCACCTTCCCTGGGTTCCCTACTGATATCTTTGCCAATAACGACATGCCACAGTCCCAATTTTGCTAGTTTAAGTTGAGTCTACCAAGATAGAAACATTGCCATAATCTGAGAAAGACATTCAAGCGAAACCTACTGTAACATCTGCTGCCCCTGCATCGTCTGTTGCCACTTCTGCCACTTCGAAGCCGGTGCAGATTGTTAAGGAAGTCTTCTGTGACCTTAGAGCTTCCACTACCACCTCAAAGCCAGGCATGAAAGAAAGGAAACATATGGTCCCCGATCGTGGGAGCTTTGTCAAAAGAAATACCCACGTCACATGAAGAACCCTCTGAAAGGGAGTCCACCTATTCTTAAATTCCTTTACATTTCATTGCATTTACGTATTCATGCATTTTACTGTTTTCATTTGTATATGTATTGTTTTCATGCATTGGGGATAATGCACACCTTTGGTTTGGGGGTGTGCATCCTCGCATCTATTGTCATGCCATACATGTTTACATTACTATTTGCATTATGTTGCCATGAAGATTAGATTAATGCCATGCATACCGAACCACCAAAAAAAGAAAATGTTGCCTCGATCAAATTTTGAAGAATGCTAACATTTTGCTAGAATAATATTATTTGTTCTAGAGTATTCTCCTATGATGAAATTTTAAATCCTTAGTTTGCCTATGCCGATAGAATATAGTAATGCTAGGTCTGCTTGGTAATTGATCTCTAGTTTAGGGAATTGAAATCTCACTTGACACGTAGTATGCATCTAGGTTCTCAAACAAACTTAGAACTTTTTGAAACTAAGCTCAGAAAAAAATTGATGCTAGGGTAAAAGAAAGAATAAGGTAACAATGTTTTGCCAAGTCAAGACAAGAATGTAGAACTCTTCTTTGCCTAGAGATAATAAGTTACTTGGGGCTTCGTGGTTTGCTCCCTCTAAGTGCTTAAGTCAAAAAATTTAGGGTGTGAGTTGAAGAGTAAAAGCTTAGTAATGTTTGGATTACTGTAGGGGTTCATGGTATGGTCTTTCTTATTTCTCACGCAAAACAATGTTACGATGCAAGCTTAAAATATTGCCAGCAGAAACCCTTGGCAGGAATAAAAGAAAAAAAATAAAAAAAATCTGAGTTTAGGTAGTAAATTTGACTAAGGGAGTAAAAGGAAATCTTGATGCATATTGCCTACACTTGATGCACTCTTCATGACCTTAAACTAGAGTAATATTGTTTCACTTGAATTTTCTTATCTGCTTGGCATTACTACACTAGGATATCTAATGATAGAGCTAGAGTCAGATTTTGCTTGCCAGCACTTGTTGGCATTTCAACCAAAATTTTGCCGAGGTACTATTTTCACATTTCTTTTTACTTGCATTACTTGAGTATGAGCAATGAGATAGGTTTGAGGGAGTGTTAACTTCTTAAAAGTACTGATTTTATGCTTATTTTATAATGTCTTCGCTTGCCTTTTAGAACATTTAGTTGTTAAATGCATGCATTTGCATAAGGAGTTAGAGAATGGTGTTTATGCCAGTGTGAAGGGTTGCTTTGTTGGAATAATTACAGGCCTGGTAGAGTGGAGCAGCGCAGAAGGAAAGAATGCCAGAGAGAATGACAAGATGATGTTGGCAGAGATAGACTAGAAATTGCCAAAGCTTGGCTGGCATAAAAGAAGTGTATGATGCATGGCCAGGTAGCCGTTGGACCTTGTATACGTCAGCCTTAAGATTCAAATTTTGGATAAGATGATCACATCCATTATCCCTTGCGCATTCAAAATTCAAATTTCAAGGCTTATCCTAGGCGTCTCGTGCTTGCCTATATAAAGAGGATCGATTATTGATCCAAAAGGGAGGACGAACGATTGGATTGGAAGAAAGGCTACACCGAGGGGCAACGTGGTTCGACCAGCTTGACCAAGAGCTTAGAGCCATTGAATGGCTGCATCGACGGACCCCCTTCTAGCCCATTCTCTTTGTTTTAGTTATTTATTTTTAATGATGATGATGTTGAGATACGATGAAGGTTTTTGGATGGATACCCTCACCATGAACTAAACTTTTACAGTTGGTGGGGGATGTTTTTTAATGTTAGTTTTATGTTTAGTTTTTAATAAATCAAATGCGTTGTCATTGTTTCCCTATCTTGCATGTTTTTTAGTTTTTATTAATTTTTTTGCCAAGCGACCACTGGCATTGTTTAATTATTACACCTTAATATCTTAACAGACTTGAGGGGCAACGATCGTTGCCAGGTACTAAGGAGAGAAACTTCAAAAGAAGATGTTCAAGTAGATGAACTTACTTCTGAAGTGAATCTACCCCTTAGGTAGGGGTGTTCATAAAAACTCGAATCAATGTACCGTGCTGAAAAACTAGAAAAACCAGACTAAATGGTAGGTAATCGTACCGACAAAAATTAGACGAAATGGAATGGTTACCGTATCGGTAAAATTAGCGGTTAAACGAGAGGGGAATGGTTACAATTTTCGCTAAATGGTTAACCAAAAAACCAATAAGAAATTTTCAAATTAATTTTATATTAATATTAAATTGTTGATTATTACTAATATATGTGTCATTATCATACTTAAACTATATTTTATAATGATATTAAATTATTAGTAATAATCAAACGTGCAATATACGTCTATTCGAGCGTGCATCTATTCTAGTATTGAAATATAGTGGGATATGTGTTTTATCCTTTTGTTTCTGTTGGGTTATAATGTGGTTGCAAGCAATTTGTGTCTTGGTGCATTGGTTTGATCTTATAGCTTCTTTACGGTTCATGTTGTTGTGTCTTTGTTTTATTTACATTTGCTCTTAAACAACTCTGTTGAACTTGTGTTCATGTTATTGTGATCGTGAAATGAAATAAATTTGGAGTATTTTTTTTCTCTTTCGGTGTTCCTGTCTCGATTTCGGTTGACTCAAGTGGCGAAGGCGATTTTAGCGAAATTCTTTTCTTTTTATTAAATTATAATGATGTCATTTTATTGATTAAACAAATATTTGTGTAATTAATATAAATTATTGATTATTACTAATATTTCTATAATTAATATAATTTTTATAAACTTTTAATTGTTTTAAAATTTAAAGACATTTTAAATATAAATATTGAAGACTTTATTTGGTTGACTTTTTAAAACTATTAAATTTAGTAGTAATAAACATATAAAACGGTTCATGGTTAACCGGGTAACCATACCGAATAAACCAGTTAACTATTTAGGCAGTAACCAGTTAAAATGAGACGGTAGCGGTTCATCAAAATGTCAAACTGAGACTCCTGGTAACCGTACTGTTGACTCTCAGGGAGATGTGTAAAATAAATGCTGACAAAAGGTATAAATGGTATGTATTTGGCAAGATAAATTGTACCAAGAGTCTTTTGCGTGCCACTATACACGGTCAACAAGTAATAAACTTGGTAAGTTGAGTATCCATCCCATAGAGATTGACTTGGAATTCGATTGTTTAGTTTATTACTCGTTTTGGAAGAAAAGATTGTAGTTTAAAAGAGTTGATTTTAAAACTAAGAAAAGAAAAGAAAATAGAAACTGAAGTAAAGCGTTGGCAAGGAAGGTGTTTTCAAATGAATGATGACTGTTGGCAGGGAATGTCTGATTTCAACGTGGTCATGCCAGCCTTTATGGGGAAAACTGTCTTGCATTGTTTGTTGAGCATATTCAAAAGTAGCAAAGCCTCTCTCGATGGTAATTGCCCTAAACTAGCCAAGTAAAAACCCCTTATATCTCTATAGTGCATGTTTTCCTTTAGCCAATTTGATTTAAAAACCAATCTATACTCTGTGGGGGTATATTTCACTTCTAAAGTAAGTTCATCTACTTGAACGACTTCTCTCGAAGCTTCTTTCCCAAGTGTTCAACAACTTGATCGTTGCCAACACAAGTCTGTTAAGATATTGGAAGGCAATAAGCTAACTGTGTCAGCTCTCGCTTTGACAAAGTACTTAGGAAAAATTAAAGTATACAAAACAGACAAACTTTGCCAAAAACAGAATTATTATAAAGGAACTAAGGCATAAAAGCCAACGTTTAAAACCAAAAAATCCCCAACCAACTATTAAATTATTTCATGGTGCGGGGTTAACCATCAACATTTTTAACACAACCATTGTAAAACAAACTAAAGATAAACAACTTGTGCCAAAGGAACAGGCAGAGGGGTCTCTCGGTGCAGCCCTCCATGCCAGGCTCTCAGCCAAGAGGTTGAACCACCCTTCCTCGGTTGCACCGACTGTCACTCGCTGCTCCAACACCTCTCTCTGATCACCTTGACCTTCATCGATCTCTCCTCCTCTCAATTGTTCCAAATGTTTGATAGGGTCGTGTATATATAGGTGCTCAAGGGAGGGGGTTAGGACAACTCTCTCTTCATTTGAAATTTGAATGCTCCATAGATAAGATATAAGCCTCATCTGATCGCTGTGATAGCTTATCAAGCTAGGGCTGATGTCATCAAGCCATGGCCATCCTCGCATACTAACTTGGCATAACCTTGCCAACACAGCTTGGTATCACCTTTATCCGCTATTTTTTCGGAGGCTGTCTAAATGCGATTTTTAAGGAGCCTGAGCGCATCCCAGAGGTTCTTCCTCTCTTGGCATGGCTGCTGGCACATCTCATGCCAACAGATGCTCGACACACCTCTGATCCTTCCGTGCCCACAACATTTGGCATTCACCTTAGCATTCCTAACTGCGTCTCTACATCTTGCATTCATTTCTCCTGCCAAACACCCTGCCAACCTGTAAAAAGGCCATAAAACAACATTTCACACAAGCATAGGCAGCCAACTAACTCCTTGATGAAAATGCATGATTCTAATAAGCTAATGCAACTAAATGTACTTGAAAACAAGCAAAAGCATATCAAAATAGGCATGAAAAACAATAGGTTTGAGGAGGTAACACACCCCAAACCAACTCATTGCTTGTCCTTAAGTAATGCAAGAGAAAAGAAAAACAAAAATTATGAAAAGAATACCTCGGTAAAAGTTTAGTTGGAATGCCAACAAATGCTGGCAAGTAAAGTTTGATTCTAATGCTGCCCTTAGAAATCTCAGTGCACGGTGCCAAGCAGATAGTAATTCAAGTGCAACAATATAACTCTAGTCTAAGTTCATGAAGCGTGCATGATGTGTAGGCAATATGCATCCAGTGTCCGTTCACTCCCTTAGCCAATTTTACTTCCTAAACTCAAATCTTTATTTTCTTTCTTTTTCTTTCTTGTTGAGGGTTCTATTTGCATTAATTTAAGCTTGCGTTGTGATACTGTTTAGCGTGAGTGATAAGAGAGAGCATACCATGAATCCCCACCTTAATCCAGACATCACTAGGCTTTCTCTTCAACTCATACCATAGGGTTTTGGACTTGAGAATTAAGAGGGAGCTACCACAAAGCCCCAAGTAACTTACTATCCCTAGGTAGAGGAGAGTTCATTTTTTCTTGCCTTGGCAGACCATTACTGCCTTATTTATTTTCTTTTACCCTGCATCATTTTTCTCTTTCTTTTTTTATCTGAGCATAGTTTCAAACAATCTAACTTTTTTATTGGTTCGGTATGTAACTACTCTACATGAACTACATGGGAAACAAAAAAGATTAAACATGAAATACATGACATAGCATAAATGTGAGAAAATGCACACCCCCAAACCCAAGATGTGCATTGTCCTCAATGTATGAAACAATACATATATTCAGAAAAAATAAAAATGTATGAGCATGAAAATGCAAAGGAGTTAGGTAGAAGAAGACTCCCCTTCGGATGAGGCTTCATGCCGTTTGGCACGGGCTTCTTCTTCTCTTCTGACACAGATCTTCTGTATGGTTAGGCTCCCACGGTCAAGGGTCATTCTCTTCTTTCCTTTCCAGCCCTGCTTTGAGGCAGCAATAGAGGCTCTAAGATTATCCTTTTTCTTGGCAGACTCGGTTGGTGGTGTGATTGTTGCTGGCATTTTTTTCTTGGCAGGAATCTCCTCTAACTCAGAAGAGGAATATATGCTGGTAATTTCAACGTGCACCGAAGACATGGGAACTATTGCTTCAGATTCAGAACTGGCAGAAATAATTAGACTTGTATGATTGGCTAGACTAGCAAACTTAAATAGACTGCCTAGCTTGACTGGACTTGCATGACTGGTTAGACTTGCTGGCATAGGGTCACTAGCAGCAGGCTCGGCAGAGAAATGTGGAAATATCGGCACCATATCGAGGGAAAGTTTCACAAGTACCTCCCGAATGATGACATCCCTATCCTTGGTGTAATGCCTCATTTTTACATTAAGCTCATCGGCTGTCTCCAATTTTTTGAGGATAATCTCCTGGCGGGCATACACTTGGGACAGCACCACTAATGAGCTTGCTGGCATAGTTTCTAGCACATTGTTGAGCTCTACCTCTGGCTTTGGCTTGGGTTTTGGCGTGGCTGTCTTGGCCTTTCCCTTGCCCTACTCCTTTGGCTCAAAAGCTATAAGGTTTTTCCAAATAATGGCAGTAATGGTGGTTCTCTTGATTGTTTGGCCGATATCCTCATCCATTCTAGGCACTTCATAGCGTAAACAAATGTTAGAAATTAACAAAGGGAAAAATAAACTGCCCTTACCCTTCTCAGCACATTTATAAGCCTCATCGTTAATGATTTTGCCAACGTTGATCTTACATCCTTTGATGATGGAATGCAGCAAAATCAACCGGTCTACCGAGATGGTCTCGTTGTGAGATGTAGGCAACAGATTTGCCTTGATGAAATGGTTCCAGTCTCGCATTTGTGTCTTCAAAGCCAAACTCTTTACCGTCTGATGGCTCGTCGAGGAAACAGTCCAATTTGTGCCAAGTTCACACAAGTCTACCAGTAGTTTCTTGCGTTTGCCAGCGGTCATAGATGCAACATAGTCGAAGTGCTCGTCTTCTACAACATTCAAAGCAAAAAGTGAGTTCACATACCCTTCACCAAAACGCACACATTTACCTCTAATCATCAAAAATAGAGAATCTTTTATGAGATGGGCATAAAACTCTCGCACAATAGTGGCATAGATCTCCCTTTTTGTTGGAAAAAAGAACTCCAACCATGCATGTTGACAATGGCCGTGAACTCTAGTAAGAATCTAACGGTGGTGTCGATTTGGAAGTCAAAGTGCTTCTCGTACAAAAAGGATCTTGAGGCAAATCTCGTCTCAAACTTCTTTTGAATATCTTCATTGAAGAATCTTTTGAAAGGAAGAGATAATGATGCCATAGAGAAGAATAGCTTGAATCGGTGATGAAGAATGGAAGTTGAATGGTTTCTTGAATCTTGCTTGAGAAAGAAATTAAGAGATTATGGTTCTTGGGAAATCGGCTATGGTAAAAGAAAGAATAAAGAAGGTGGGGTGTTTTTAAGGGGTTCTAATGATGGTAGCCAAAATGAGGGGGATAATGATGAAAGTTTAAAAGTTTTGATTGGGATAGATGTTAAAAGTGATAAGGTGAAGTGATAATGGAAGACTTGAAGTGATAGGATAATTATGATGAATTTAAATCTTCCTTAAATTGGGAGGCTAGGGTTAATCTCAAGGATTTTTCTTTCTCTTCTTACACAAGTTAGGGTCTATTTTTTTCTTCACACAAAAACCTGTCCATGCCTCTGGCTGTATTGGCATAGTGTATGGCATCACCCTTGGAAAACGCTCTAGCTGGCAATGTTCCTGGCAATATATCTGGCATCAATTCCTATCAAAATTCCTGCACACACTAAATGGAAAATCGTGTAACGCAGCAAGAAATAAAAATTGAAAGATAATAAAAAGAAAACAACAACAAAAACATGATTCCTAAAGGAAAACAAAAATAACTAATCCTAATATTTACAAAGAATTTCAAACCTACGGATGCTTCATTCCAATTATGCCAAGAGGATCACTTCCTTGGCATGATTTTGCTTACCTTCCAAGTAATTCTTTAGGGTTTGACCGTTCACCTTAAAATTTCTATGGTTTGTAAGTTCTTGATGTCTACAACCCTATGAGCATATGGCTTCACAACTTCATAAGGACCCGTCCATCTTGACTTAAGCTTACCTGGGAAAAGTTTGAGCCGAAAGTTAAATAATAGAACAAGCTGACCTATTTTGAACTGTCTTGGCAGGATCCGACTATCATCCCAACGTTTTGCCTTCTCCTTATAAATCTTAGCGTTCTCATAGTCTTGCGTTCTAAATTCTTCCAATTCGTTGAGGTCAAGCAACCTCTTTCCTCCAGCAATTCTTCATGCTGTGTTAAGCTTTCGGATGACCCAATAGGCTTTATGTTCAAGTTCTACTAGCAGATGGCATGGTTTGCCAAAGATAAGTTTGAATAGGGAAGTACCCAAAGGAGTTTTAAATGTCGTCATATAAGCCCACAATGACTCATCTAGTCTCAAGAACCAATCTTTCCTTGTTGGATTCACAGTTTTTTTCCAAAATGTTCTTAATCACCTTATTGGATATCTCGGCCTGCCCATTTGTTTGTAGATGGTATGCTGTGGTGATTCGCTGCTGAATCCCATACATGCACAATGCTTTAGAAATTAATTTACATTTAAAATGAGTACCCTCGTCATGAATAATCATTTGAGGATCACCAAATCTAGTGAAAATATTTTTGTGCAAGAACTTGGCAACAGCCTTGGCATCATTTGTTGGCAAGGAAACAACCTCTACCCACTTTGACACATAGTCAACAGCCACAAGAATATACATATTACCAAATAATTGGGGAAATGACCCATAAAGTTGATCCTCTATACATCAAATAAAACCACTGCATACTATTTTGGAGCGGTAATTGGTGTATGCCAGAGATGTTCCATGTTAGTTGGCATCAATCGTATGCCTTGGCATACTCATAGGCATTCTTGTACAGTGTGGGCCAAAAGAATCCTGACTGCAAAACTTTGGCAGTAGTCTTCATCCCAGCAAAATGTCCTCCATATGGTGCGACATGGCATAGATGCAATATATGTTGGTGCTCGTCCTCTGGCACACATCTGCGAATCACTTGGTCGGCACACTGCTTGTACAACATGGGCTCATCCCAATAGTATTACCTCACCTCTCGTGAAAATCTTTTCTTGCCATTATATGCAAAGTCTGATGGTAGAATATTGCTTACCAGGTAGTTGACTATGTCAGCGTACCATGGTATAGCATCGACTGCAAGCAAATACTCGTTAGGGAATTCGTATCTAATTATAGTGGACTTACCATCCTCAATGTGATATTCCAACCGAGATAGATGGTCAGCTACTAAGTTTTCGCTGTCTTTCTTATCTCTGATCTCTAGGTCAAATTTTTGAAGTAAAAACATCCATCGGATTAGTCTAGGTTTGGCATCCTTCTTTGCCAATAGATATTTCAACGCCGAATGATCTGTGTAAACCACAACCTTATTACTAATTATATAGATCTAAATTTATCAAAAGAAAATACAAGCACGAGGAATTCTTTCTCGGTTGTAGAGTAATTCAATTGTGCTTCATTCAAGGTTCTGCTGGCATAGTAGACGACATGGAACATCTTGCCACGTCATTGTCCCAGAACTGCTCCAACGGCATAATCGCTGGCATCGCACATGAGCTCAAAAGGCTCATTCCAATTCGGTGCCACGACTATGAGGGCATTAATCAATCTATCTTTAAGCTCCTAAAATGCTCTCAAACAAGAATCGTCAAATGTAAAAGTGACATTATGTTCCAACAATGAGCATAAAGGTTTAGCAATTTTTGAAAAATCTTTAATAAATTACCGATAAAAATCGGCATGACCTAAAAAACTCCTTATATCTTTAACACTTACTAGAGGTGGTAATTGCTTAATTACCCCCACTTTGGCTTGATCAACTTATATTCTTCTCTTGGTTACCTTATGACTGAGAACAATGCCCTCATTCACCATGAATTGGCATTTTTCCCAATCCAACACTAGGTTTGTCTCTATGCATCTCTTCAAAACTTGCTCTAGGCAATGGATGCATTCCTCAAATGTTACACCAAACATTGAGAAATCATCCATGAATACTTCCATGTTATGCTCAATCATATCAGAGAAAATGGCCATCATGCAACATTGAAATGTTGTTGGCGTATTAAACAGTCCGAATGACATCCTTCTGAAAGCAAATGTCCCATATGGATACGTGAACGTGGTCTTCTCTTGGTCGTTGGAGGCGATGGAAATCTGATTATATCCTGAATAACCATCTAAAAAATAATAAAAAGCTTTACCTGCCAACCTGTCCAATATCTGGTCAATGAAAGGCAATGGGAAGTGGTCCTTCCTTGTAGCCTTGTTCAACCTTCTGTAATCCATGCATACCCTCCATTCAGTGATGGTTCTAGAGGGAATCAATTCGGTCTTACTATTTTGGATCATAGTCATGCCACCCTTCTTTGGCACACACTGCACCGGGCTAACCCAAGAGCTGTTGGAAATGGGATAAATGATACCGGCATCTAACCATTTTATGATCTCTTTCTTTACAACCTTTTTCATGCTTGGGTTTAGCCGCCTTTGGCCTTCAATGGTCCTGCCGTTGTATTCCTCTAGTATGATCTTGTGCATGCAAATGGTTGGGCTAATACCTTGGATGTCCGCCAAGGTCCAACCCAATGCTTGCTTATAATGTTTTACTATTGCCAACAATTTTACCTCCTGATCATGAGTGAGATTAGTGGCAATAATCATTGGCAGAGTTGAGTTCTTGCCTAAATAAGCATACTTTAGTGTTCTGGCAAGGGTTGAAGCTTCAATTATGGTGGTTCCTCAACAAATGGCTTTGGTTTCTTTATCTCTCTGCCGGCCAAATAGAGTGGTTCGAAGTAACTTACATCTTTAGCCTTCAAGGCTGATTCCACAGGTTCCTCAAATAGTTCAGCTATGCCATCAAGCATGCTGTAATCACTTGCTGTATCTTGGCACAACTGTGCCATGTCCAAAGTAAAGATGGACTCCATCATTTCATTAGCTTGACATTCATCAGGTTCATTTTTATATTTCAAAGCTTGAAACATGTTAAACGTAACATGTTGGTCATTCATTCTCATGGTTAGTTCCCCTTTATGAACATCAATAAGAGCCCTGCCAGTAGAAAAAAATGGCCTACCCAAAATAATTGGCACATTAATATCAGCTTCATAATCCAAAATGATAAAATCAGCTGGGAAAATGAATTTGTCTACCTTTACCAACACATCCTCAATCTTACCCTTGGGATGTGCATAGGATCGGTCTGTCAATTGAAGTGTCACCATGGTAGGTCTTGCATCTATGCCAAGCTTTTTGAAAACTGATAGTGGCATCAAATTGATGCTGGCTCCCAAGTCACACAGTGTCTTCCCCATGAACTTATCTCCAATTGTGCAAGGAATAGTAAAACTCTTCGGATCTTTCAGCTTTGGTGGCAATCGGTTTAGGATCCTGGCACTACATCCCTCAATGAGAGCAACAGTTTCAAATTCTCCCAACTTCCTCTTTTTGGACAAGATGTCCTTCAGGAATTTTATATAGTTGGGCATTTGTTCAAGGGCTTCCACTAACGGAATGTTAATTTGAAACTGTTTAAACACTTCCAAAAAGTGCTTAAATTGCTAGTCCTGCTTATGCTTTTGAAATCTTGCTGGAAATGGTGGTGGTGGATATACATATGCTGGAGCTCCAGCTTTGCCGAGGCAGTGCTGGCATCAGTCTGCTTATCATCATTGCTAGAGTCATTGTTGGCACTGGGATCCTATTTGGCACTCTCACTGGCATGATTGCTGGCATCATCTACTTTCTCTTTCTCTACTTCTCTAGGTATGTCTGCTGGCACAAGCTTTGCTTCTTGGCTGACGATTGGCTGCTTGGCAGCCATCTCTGTTTCGCACTATTTACCATTCTGAAGAGTTATTTCCTTGCATTGTTCATTTTATTTGTGTCGAGCATCTTCAGTGTCACTTGGAAAATAACCTTGCGATCGACTGCTAAGTGCATTAGCGATCTGCCCAATTTGTATTTCCAAGTTTCTTACTGATGCTGCCAAACTTTGAACTGTTACTTCATTTTGCTCCATATATTGTGTAAGATCTCCTTCTTGGTTGCTTCCTTTCCATTCATGGAAATTGTTCTGAGCTTTCTATGGCATGGTATTTTGATAGAATGTTGGAATGGTATTTTGATAGAATGTTGGCATGGCATTGTTGTTCTACCGTTATATGTTTTGGCGCGGGGCATTGTAGTGATTGCCTCCTTGATTTCCCCAAGCTAAGTTAGGGTTCTGTTTCCAACCTGCATTATAGGTATTACCATTATAAAAACGACTAGCATTCCCAACAAAACTTACCGACTCAAGATTAACAAGGCATTCATCCACATTGTGGGTTTCTCCACAAATGGTGCAAAATGGATCCAGTGCTTTAACTTCTTGGGCCTTATTGCTTTGTTGTAACATTCTCACCATGCTAGTGAGGTTGGAAATCTCGACATGAATGGACGTGAGTTCGTCAACTTTGAATTTCCCACTGGCTTTAGTCCCAGCCCCAAGTCTAGCAACAGGATATTCAAAGTCATTGATCGAAAATCTCTCAAGGATATCAACAGCCTCAATGTACTTCTTATTAAACAACGATCCGGCTGTTGAAGTATCCACAACAATCCTTGTTTGTGCATTCAATCCGTTGTAGAAGGTATGTATTTATGTCCAATTTGGGAACCCATGCATTGGACACCTTTTCAACAAATCTTTAAATCTTTCACAGGCTTTATAAAGAGTTTCATCCTCGACCTTTTTAAATGTAATAATTTCACCATGCAACTTGGCAGTGAGTGTTGGTGGCTGAAATTGCGTCAGGAACTTCTGGAAAAGGTCTGCCCAAGAAATAACTGATCCTGGTGGCAAAGAATTGAGCCATTCCTTAGCTCTGTCTCTCAAGGAAAAACTAAACAATTTTAGCTTGACAGTATCTCTAGATACTTCAGTTTGATGAAATAGTTGGCATATCTCCATGAATTGTTTGAGATGTTGTCTCGGGTCTCCAGTAAGTGCTCCATTGAATTGACCTACATTTAAAAGATTTTGGATCATTACGGGTTTAAGTTCAAAGTTAGGCTCATTGGCATCAGTGTCAATAAGTTCTGGCATGAGATTTGCAATGTTAGGTGCTGAATATTCTCGGATTGGCCTTTCTTCTTCTTCAACCATATTTGGGACATTAGGAGGCGGTGATGCGTTGTTATTAGGCTGATTGTTAATAGGTGGATCATTATTTACCACACAATTCCTCTGATTGCCTTGATTCATTTCTCAGTATCGCCTCTTTAACCTTCGCAAGGTTCTCTCAATTTCTGGATCGTACAGCCACTCGTCCACCACTGGGTGATTTCTAGTCATACACCGGTGAAAACAAAGATAAAATGAAAACAAAAACAAAACAAGTAAAAATTTAAAAACAACCAAATTCGTTGCAATCCCCGGCAACAGCGCCAAAAACTTGTTGACTCTCAGGGAGATGTGTAAAATGAATGCTGGCAAAAGGTATAAATGTCATGTATTTGGGCAAGATAAATTGTGCAAGAGTCTTTTGCGTGCAAGTATACACGTCGACAAGTAATACAGCTTGGTAAGCTGAGTATCGATCCCACAGAGATTGACTTGGAATTCGATTGTTTAGTTTATTACTTGTTTTGGAAGAAAAGATTGTAGTTTAAAAGAGTTTATTTTAAAACTAAGAAAAGAAAAGATAATAGAAACTGAAGTAAAGCGTTGGCAAGGAAGGTATTTTCAAATGAATGATGATTGTTGGCAGGGAATGCCTGATTTTAACGTGGTTCATGCCAGACTTTATTGGCAAAACTATCTTGGCATTGTTTGCCGAGCATATTCAAAAGTAAAAAAGCCTCTTTCGATGGGCATTGCCTTAAACTGGACAAGTAAAAGCCTCTATATATCTATAGTGTATGTTTTCCTTAATCCAATTTGATTTAAAAACCAATCTATACTCCGTGGGGGTAGATTTCACTTCTGAAGTAAGTTAATCTACTTGAACGACTTCTCTCGAAGCTTCTCTCCCAAATGTTCAACAACTTGATCGTTGCCAACTGTTGCGCGTAATAAATGCTTCGCAATTGTGCAAGTGTACACGTCGTAAGTTATAGTATAGAAAGATATCATCTTCACAAGGATTGGTGCTACTTTGAGATTCTTCCTTCTTGCACTGTAAAAGTAAAAAAAACATAAATAGGTGAAAGTATGAGTTCTAATTAACGAGTAAACTAAGAGCAATAAACTAAAAGAATAGATGAAATCAAATAAGAGAGAAGAGGTCAGGTTATCGTGAGTTGAGGAGTGATAATAGATGGGATCGTCTCAGTACTTGAGTGCAAAAACGACTTAATTGCTTGGGTAGTGGCAGCTATCGTAATGCCTGGGCATTGGGTTAAACCGATGCCATGGCAATGAAGAAAGGAAACCTATGTCATGGCAATGAGTGAAGCCGATGACCGGGCAATGAAGAAACTAGGTTATTGCCTTGGCAGTACGCGAAGCGGATGCCTGGGCAATGTGGTAACGGTGCAATTGCTTGGGCAACGAACAACAACCTTCAAGGTTTGGCGAAGCATTCTTCAATGATTTCTTCTTATCCCTAAGTCAAAATACTGGTCGATTGTGCAAGCCTTGATAATACCTCTCAGCGTGAACCAAGGGTGGTCAACAACCGATCTTGCACTCATTTTAGCCGTTGAAATTCGTAACTTATTCTTAAGCCGAATTAGTCTTCACCATCGATTGATTGAATAAAGACCATGCTCATTCGTTTCATGAATCTAAATCGATTGATTGAATAAAGACCATGCTCATTCGTTTCATGAATCTAACTCTCCCGATATTAGATAAATAGATAGTTTGACGAGATCATCTCCCAATTCACTCGCAAACAAGATTAAAAACAAAGAATAAACAAACCTTGAACTTTAAATTGCAAACTCAAATTCCTAAAACAAACCCAATCGTTTTCACAACCAAAACACAATAACCCAAGCCAAACAAGTTTAGTTCATGGCTGGGTTTAGAATAAACTCAATGTAATTTTTCCCAAATATAAACAAAACCGAAAACAAGAAGAAAATATGAAGAATTTCGACAGCCCCTCTTGAATCCTCTCTTGGTCGACTTCCCTCTATATCCCCACCTCCTTTGAATAGTCGGCTAGGGTCCCTATATATAGGAGATGGCTAGGGAAAATTCTTTCTTGAGGAGGAAGTTAAGTTAGAATTAAATACTTTAAAAGAGATTAAATCTCTTTTATTATATTTTTATTCCCCCAAAACTTCTCATAATCTTCCTTTGACTTCTCCATGGAATTTTAGCATCAATCTTCACGTCAACCACCTCCAAAAAATTCAGGATTTTCCGCTCTACACTTCTGCTATCACTTTACCTCTTTCTTAGTTGCCTCGATATCAAAATTCATGCCTGGGCATGACCTGCACATGCACAAAACACATACCGGTGGTACCTTTTCCACCAAAACTCACTAAAACATGAAATCAAACACCACCGTGAAAGAAACAATGCAATTATGAATGAATAACTAAAAATGCAACTAATATGAGCATATTCTAACAATAATAGGAGTAAAAAGGGCCATAAAAATAAGACTTTATTGGCAAAACTGTCTTGGCATTGTTTGCCGAGCAGATTCAAAAGTAGCAAAGCCTCTCTCGATGGTCATTGCCCTAAACTGGCCAAGTAAAAGCCTCTATATCTCTATAGTGTATGTTTTCCTTAAGCCAATTTGATTTAAAAACCAATCTATACTCTGTGGGGGTAGATTTCACTTCCGATTTAAGTTCATCGACTTGAACGACTTCTCTCGAAGCTTCTCTCCCAAGTGTTCAGCAACTTGATCGTTGCCGACACAAGTCTGTTAAGATATTGGAAGGCAATAAGCTAATTGTGTCAGCTCTCGCTTTGACACAGTACTTAGGAAAAATTAAAGTATGCAAAACAAACAAACTTTGCCAAAAGCAGAATTATTATAAAGGAACTAAGGTATAAAAGCCAACGTTTAAAACCAAAACATCCCCCCACCAACTATTAAATTAGTTCATGGTGCGGGGGTTAACCATCAAAACATCAACGTTTTTAACATCACCATTGTAAAAAAACTAAAGATAAACAACTTGCGCCAAGGAAATAGGCAGAGGGGTCTCTCGATGCAGCCCTTCACGCCAGGCTCTCAACCGAGAGGTTAAACCACCCTTTCTCGGTTGCATCGACTGTCACTCGCTGCTCCAACACCTCGCTCCAATCACCTTGACCTTCATCGGTCTCTTATCCTCTCAATTGCTCCAAATGTTTGATCGGGTCGTGTATATATATGCGCTCAAGGGAAGGGATTAGGATAACTTTCTCTTCATTTGAAATTTGAATGCTTCTTAGATAAGAAATAAGCCTCATCTGATTGGTGTGATAGCTTATCAAGCTAGGGCTGACATCATCATGCCATGGCCATCCTGGCATATTAACTTGCCACGACCTTGCCACACAGCTTGGCATCATCTTATCTGCTATTTTTTCGGAGGCTGTCCAAATGCAATTTTTAAGGAGCCTGAGTGTATCCTATTTTTTAGAGGTTCATCCTCTCTTGGCATGGCTGTTGGCACACCTCATACCAACATATGCTCGGCACACCTTTGATCCTTCCGTACCCACAACATATGGCATTCCTACCTGCGTCCCTACATCCTGCGTTCATTTCTCCTGCCAAACACCCTGCCAACTTGCAAAAAGGCCATAAAAACAACATTTCACACAAGCATAGGCAATCAACTAACTCCTTGATGAAAATGCATGATTCTAATAAGCTAGTGCAACTAAATGTACTTGAAAACAAGCAAAAGCATATCAAAATAGGCATGAAAAACAATACTTTTGAGGAGGTAACACGTACGGATAAGTTGTTCCAGTTCGGTTAACCGTCCATGAACACCCAACCCTTAGGAGTATAGAGTGGAACTTAATCAAATTAATTAATGAAAACTCCACTATAGACA
This sequence comes from Hibiscus mutabilis, assembly GCA_019671005.1. Lineage (NCBI taxonomy): Eukaryota > Viridiplantae > Streptophyta > Magnoliopsida > Malvales > Malvaceae > Hibiscus > Hibiscus mutabilis. The sequence goes on along the minus strand of CM033721.1, from coordinate 19,605,841 downwards.
TATAAGGATTTAACATGGTTAATTTTAGGCATTGTCATCGACAGAGGCAATGCCATTTTTGAATCTGCTCGGTAATAATTCCAAGGTAGAACATTATTAAGGCTGGAGAGCGTGAAATCCAGGCATCCCTTGCCAACGCTCATCAATCATTTGAAAACTCCTCTTGCCAACGTTGTTTTACTTTCTTTCCATTTTTTAAATCACTGTCTAAAACCTCTTCAAATCAACATTTTTCCTTAACAAGTAATAATTGAAGCAGTCAAATTCCTAGTCAATTCTTGTGGATTCGATACTCAACTTACTGTTGTATTACTTGTTGATTGTGTATACTTGCACGTAAAGGACCCATACGTGGCATTATTCTTACATATTTCCAATATATTTTCTACCCTTTTGCCAAGCGTTAGCACAGTCGACATGGTATGAGCGCATGCAAAGAAGATGAGTTACTAAAGTCTCTGGAAAAGATTCATCCCAATGCTCATTGCAAATCATATGGATATGTGCTTCCTCTCGACCAAGTGAATTCAGGGCCTTGAAAACCAAGATCACGAAAGCCACAGTCAAACATAAAATTCTAAAAATCCCGACTAGCTCTGGTTGAACCCACACCCCTCTTTCGTTCAGATGCATCAAGAGTGGCGTTAAAGTCACCCATAAGAATCCAAGGACAAATTATAGTCGAGGCAAGATCACGGAGATGAGGCCAAAGGGCTTTGAGCCAAGTGGAAGAAGGATTAGCATATACCAAAGCAACAAGGATGGAAACCACTGAAGCCCTACATGTGAATTTACAATGAAGGAACTGAAAGTGATAAAGAAGAACTTTGATAGTAATAGTTTCACACCAACACAGCCATAGTCCGCCCAAAAAGCCTAAATCTTCAATACGATTCGAGTAAGGATAACCCAACGAACTGATAATAGAACATGCACTCACCCCACTGATACGAGGCTCCACAATACCAAAGAAGTCAGGTTTATAGTCCCTGAGATACTGCTTAGCGGCTCTTAGAAACTTAGGATGTCCACAGCCTTGAGCATTCCAACATAAAGCTGTAATATTCATTAAAAAAAGATGGTTAAAAGATAGCGCGTTAAACCTGTACAGATGCCGCATGAGCATTGGATGATGCACTAGGGGAAGCCGAAAGCACATTTTCTTGTTTCCCGTCATGATTATTTTCATGGGAGACCATAGACAGTTAGACACATCTACAATGGAAGGAGCAACATGCAACATAGTGTCATTACGTGGCTCGCGCACACTCGGTGGTTGGGAACCCTACTTGTGACTTGCCACGACCATATTCGAATTTTTATTCTCATCGACAGTCACAACAATGTGCATAGTTTTGTCAATCTTCGTGGCACTTTGTCCAGGAACAAGAGGACGAATAGAGTTGGGAATCGAGCTTTTACGAGCATTGTGAGAAATCAGCTTCGAGGAGGGTAAAGTAGCCGGGTGATGAACCTGTAGTGGCTTACGAACATCAAGGGGCCATCGAGGCTTAACATGGCGAGGGTCGACACTCGCTTTCCCCTTCCCCAGGGCAACAACCGATGTGGTAGGTGGAGCTAGAGAAGGGGCAGTAGGCAACGTCTCAGGCTCAGCATGGGGCCCTCAGCATGCGTAGATTGTTTCGGGGGTCTTTCTCAAAGATTGGATTAAAACGAGACTCAGAGACAACCACATCCTTGGGTGCCAAGCTACTACTAGCATCCTTGCAAGAGGGCCGACGTTGACGTTGCTCATCCATCATTTAGTGGCCATAGGGGGTAGAATCCTGAATGGGTGTCGGAGCTGCTGGTGGGGCTTCTTGTGGAGGGTTCACATTTCCAAACGGATTTGCAACAGTGGGGCAGATATCCTGCAGATGACCATATTTGCCACATTCGAAGTAAATGGTAGGTAAAGTTTCATATTCAACTACCTGTACTCGACCGTTGATAATGAGCTTGGAAGCAAGGGGTTTGTGGAGATCTAAATTGACCGACATTCGTGTGAAACGTTCGCGCCTTCCGCGCTCAGTCTGATAATCAAGCTTCACAACCGGGCCAATACTCTTACTAATTTCCGTAATAAGACTTGACTTATAGAGCAACACTGGTAACCCCAGCAAGCGGATCCAAGAAATGACATGATTGGGGTGAGGTTGGGTCATAGAAAAATCAACAGACCAAGGCTCAACGATGAGATAGTGGCCAAAAATAACCCAAGGACCACCAGAGATAGCATTCAGAAAATCTATGTGTTTAGAAAGAGACTAAGAAATAGTCATTTTCTATATCCATGAGGAGGAAATCCTGAGATGGGTTCCATAAATCGAAAAGTCGAGTGCGCAAAGTGTTATATCCAATTCGATAACCAAGGAGCTTGATCATAGCCGTGTGATCCAAGCTTTTGACAGCCATGGCTTGAACCCTTTTAGAGAATTCTATCAAAATAATACCATCAGCAGTAGAACGGATGACATCGTCTTCAACAAGTTCGAGATCTTCTTCATCGGGGATCTCTTCTCCATCCATAGAGGTCGCAGTTTGATTGCCCATGAGGGAATCCTATTAAGATGGCGGCAGAGCAGTAGAAACATTAGGGCTATTATCTGCATCATGGGACTGAATCCCCTCCATAGCAACATGGGGCGATTCCAGTTGTTCAGAAACTTGGCCGATGTCAGGCGGCTCATCCCCGACACGGCGAGGCTTTTTGGTGGTGCGTTTCGCACCAGGTTCAGTAGGGTTTTTTGTGGTGCGCTTAGCATTGGACTCGGTAGGGTTTTCATAGAATACCCGTATCGTCAAGGGTTTTCGGAGAATTCGCGTGTATTTGTCCTCAATTCATTTATTTATTACACTTAAAAAGCAACAATATTTTAAGATATTAAAATAACTATCCAACATTAAATCTCTACAGTTAAAAACAAAATGATAAATTTAGTTTTGTCATCAATAAATAGACAATTAAAACTATAATTATAACTTAACAAGTAACAATTTTTTTCTCATTTTTGTAGTCAAAACAATAGAATATGTGGTCCTTGATGATGCTCTTTTGATTTGCTTTGATTTTTTTTGTTATGAGTATATAAGTAAATGAGAGGTAAATATATTTTTAAAAAAATTGTAAAATATTAAATCTTTGCGGAAATTTTTTAAAAATCCTCGCGAGAATTTATATATATACAATTAAAAGATTCTCGTAATACGATTATAGTAATTTTCGTCCTCAACCCTATTTAAGTTTTAGAGATAAAACTCTCCCATCACCGTAAAGACTTTCAATTATTCTCTTATCATTATCAGTATAAATTTCCACAATTTTCAATTATTTCCCACACAATTACCACCTATTTTCAGTTCAGCCTAAGTTACAAAACAATTCTCACCGTTATCCGTCTCCATTATATTGACATGACGTGATCAGAGAACAGTTCGCGGTACAATACGAAAGAGCCGCACGGCATTTCTACAAAGAACAAAAAGTACAATTTTTAAAATACCGGAAATTATATAGAACAAACACAATCTTTTAAATATTTATGAAAGATTAAATTAAAAGAAATTAAAAATAGGTAAATGCAAAAGTAAAAAGGCTTTTAAAAAGTATTACGTTTTTAAAATAAAAAAATAACAAATTTTTACTTTTGAAATTTTCTCCTTTCTTTAGTTTGGGGCCAAATATTTTTGCCATGCGACGCTTCCTTCTCGTATCACATGTTTTATTATTAGGTCATACTATGTTAACGTAGGGTAATAACGGTGATAAAATTTAACAATTTCAAAAGTTAAACTGATAAACTAATCACCAATTTTCAATTCAATAATTTAACCAATCCATCCTCCCAATATGAGTGTAATAATTAAGCTAATCGTGAAGTCTGATTGTCTTGATGCAGTTCAGACGCTTCAGGGAAACGGTAATGGGTTGGTTTCGTCCCTTATAGCTCATATTTTGAGATTGTTGCGACATCTATGGGAGGTTCGAATTGTTCATATTCTTTGGAATAGTAACAAAGAAACGGATGGTATGATCAAGATTATTCGGTGCGATGACCTGTTGTGTTACCGGTTTTTTTCGTCTCTAAATGAGATATTATCTTTATTACATGATGATGTTGTTACTTAGTATTTTGGTGGTTTTGGTATATTTATGTCTCCGAGTCCATCTCGTTTAAAAACTATGTTACTTATTACCTGGTATATTATTTTTCTCCGAATAGATTTATGCGATTTTTAATGAACTATTTGAAAAAAAAATCATAAGAAAATCAGTAAACTCTTATTCGGCATTATTAACGAAACTTCCCTTTTCATTTTCTTTAAATTAAACTGTAAGCATTTATTAGAAGATTATTTATTAGTGTTTGTTGTTTTTAAGATAAACGCGTGGAGATTTAATTACCAACATGGGAAGATTATCATTAATGATATTGAATTACTAAGTCTAACACAATTAAATAGGAAGACAGCAATTTAAGAGATAGTTTCCGCAAGTTTTTTCTCTTTCTTTTTTGTGAGTATTGATTGTGGATCGCTTGTTTATTATTTTTCTTGCTCTTTTATGTTTTATTTTTCTAATTTTAATAAAAATCTCTGATATTGTAACACGCGTTTTCTCTGTCTTTGTGGCACGTTGTTTTTTGACTTTTATGGTTCGATTTATTTTCCGTTTAGACGATTTCAACATACCTTAGCGGTCGTTTGGTGCTCGTATAAAGATCCTTACGACACTAACTTTTTGATTTGATTCTGTCGATGGTCATAGAAAAAATTGATCACCGCTCCTTTGATGGTTTGTTAGCCGATGTAATCAAAACTATGTAGCTGAACAATCTGCCTGATAATTTTATTGGCTCACCACTCTTTTTCATCCAGTAAAGTGTCTCGTTTGGCTAGAGACAAGAAGATTCACGAAGGTTTGTAGGTTTTGATGGTAAGCTAATCTTCATGGAAGAGTTTGCTTTTCTTTGCACCTTTGTATGAGATTTTTAGTGGACTAGTCTTTTTTATGCATTGTATTTGTAAAAATTTTCATGTGATTTAATATAATTCAGATATCATTGTTAAAAAAACACAATTAAATAGGTTCCTACTAATCCTTTTTTGATACACAAGTTTATATAAACTTTAGTTTGCATAAGTCTTTTAATTTTAGGGTTTAGAGATTTAGACTGTGGCTTAGGGTTTTGGGTTTAGGTTGTAGGGTGTAGAATTTAAGGTTTATGATTAGAATTTAGAGTTTAGGATTTAAGGTTTTATGGTGTTAGTGCTAGGGATTTAAGTTTGGATTTTATAACTTAAATATGAAGGGTTGTAATTTTTTTACGCAATTTATGTATCAAAATATAACTCATTGTTTAATTGATAATTGTTAAACTTGTTGAGTGATTTCAGTGAAAAAGAACATTATTATTCATAGAAAACACTGATTCGAGGAACATTTATGTTCAATGTCTATGGGCTTTAAAATTTTAAGAATAAATGACAAATACTACCATATAATCACAACAAAATTATTTAAAACAATTAATAATTATATTTGTTATTGAAAAAAAAATAGAATGTAATAAAAATAATAGTGATTTCATTTTTTTTATGAAAGTGGCCGTTTCTTCGATCAAAAACTTATACAGCAAGATATTTTTTGTTTAAAAAGTTCATATAAATTAAGGATATTTTTTACACAAAATCTATATACAATTTAAACTTTACAATCACGCCTACTTGAATATTATATGTCTGAACCTAATAAGTATCTCAGTTGAAAATAGGATAATGTTTATTTTAAGAGACACATATTCAAATCGTTTTGTTTATAATATGTATGTGCATTGTCAAATGATTAAGAATATGTATGAATACATACTACCGTATAACATCTTAGACTATTAAATAAAAGAATATTATATGTCTATTTATGGTTTAGAATAAGAGTTTATGACATTAAAATAATATGATTGTGGAGTCTAAATTAGATATGGCCATGGGTCAGATTTTTGGCCGACCCGCACCCGACTTGAAAATGTAATATATCCATCCAAATTCGACCCGACATTTTATAATGTTCAACCCGAGCCGAACTCGAATTTTAGAGTAAAAAAAATACAAAATGAGAGGGAGCATTATAATAATTATTTCATTATTATTAGAGAAAATAAAGAGATATTTGAAATATATATATATGAAGAGGGGCATTGTAGCAATTATACCTAAATATTTAGAATAAAATTAAACTATTATTTCAGGTCGGGTCGAGTAGAGTATTTTCACCTTAAAACTAAACCCAACCCGACATCATCCTCAAAAAAACAAACCCGAACCCGAAGATTTATTTAAAAAAACGACCTTATAATATCGGTCGGGTCAGAACCTGTCGAGTATGGGTCAAATGGCCTAGAGTTTGTGTATTAAATAATATCTCGTAAATTAATACTTATACATATAAACTCAAGTTTAAAATATCCACGTATAATGATCATACAAGCTATGTTTTATTTTAGAAAATAAAGGTGTGTTTGGTTCAAGAGAATACAATGCATTTTTATTGTTTTTAAAAAATAAAATATGTTAAAGAAAACATGTTTGGTTGCAAAATTTGAAAATGATTTTTAAAAAATAAAAATGAGTGAAATTTTAAAAATATAAAAAAATGGTTTCACGCTTTTTATTAAAAATGTTTTAGAAAAGTAGAAAACATGAAAACAAAAGTTTTTTTTTAATTTTAACTCTATTTAACCTAAGTTTGAATCTTTCTAATGCCAATTTTAAAATTTTTGGTTTATTTAATCATATTTTATTTTTATTATAATAATATTTTTAATAATTATACTATAATTTAATTATTTAATGAGTAATTATTTGTTTATTTTTATTTGGCTTAAAGATTAAATTAGTCTTTAACGAAAAATAAAAAAATCAATTAATCCTAAACACATTTAATTTATGCCAAAAAAATCAATAATGGATTAATTGGCATTAGAAGGATTCGAACATATATGTCGAAACACACTCAATTTAGTCCTTTCGTAACGGTTTACCAAATTTTAACCATTAACTCATTAAAAACCAATAAAATGATAACATGCGGCACATTCTGAAAGTGTTACATCATTAAACCGTAAAAAATCTAAAAATTATTTAAAATTCTAAAAAATAAAATTTTAATTTTTTTAATTTGGCCATTTACTGATTTTTTATTTCAAAACAATCATAGTTTTGATTTTTTTTAATTTGGTCTTTATTGATTTTTTAATTCAAATATCAAACCCCGTTTGTTATCGTTACTGTGAGAACTACCATAGTTGATGTAGATCTCATATCCAGTCTTCCTCCAATCCACGCGAATCAAGTTTTCCATTGAGGTTTTACTAATTTCCTAGGAAACAAACAATCCTTAACAAACAAACCACGCATTTTAAGAAGAAAATAGATGTTGAAATTTGGAGATGTCAGATTTAACTCCAACCCATGCAAACTCCACAACGTTTCAATGGATCCAAGTGAAGACGGTAGTTGTGGAGGGGAACTAATTAGCAAACTAATTTAAGGTGGGTAGTTGTGGGTGGGTTAATTTTAAATATGTATTTTTAGATTTTTTAATATTTTTAGGTGTACCACGTATCTCTATCTTAATAATTTTGTAAGTTAACATTGAACTATAACGGTTATCATTATAGGAGGACTAAATTGATCGCAATTTGAATTATGAGGTTCTGATTAATTATAATTTAAAATATGAGAGCTAAATTGAGTGTAAAAAATTTGTAAGGGCTTAATTAATTTTTTAATTTTTCGTTGAGAGCTAATTTAACGTTTAATATTTTATTTTAAAAAACAAGATACCAAACATATTTTCACTATTTTTTTTATAAGAATAGAGGTCTCATTAAAAAAAAATCCTTTCATATCATCCAACATACCAAGAGTGCACCGTCCGACAGCAAAAGGAGAAAAACAGCGCCATAGTTATTTCATATAAAAAGGATAATGTATCAAACAACAGTCTAACCCCACAGATAGGGCATACAAAACCACCTCCCAAAGCTACCCCTATGCACGATTACAAAGGATTTAAGAGCATTCCTAGAAATCCACCTAAAAATAGTGGATCTTACATTGCCTAATGATATAATCTCATTAACTAGCGATTTAAAGGGGGTCGGACATAAGCAAGGATTTGAGATCCATTCTAGTGCTACCTTACAATCACACTCAACAATCAATCGAGAGATTACAAGCACCAAGTGAGCCGAATAATATTAATCCAAACTTCAAAGCCAACAATTCCGCAAGAATAGAAGGGCCAGAGCCAATCGATTCTATTGGGATGATTAATTAATTCGGTTTGGCCAAGAGAGTGTGAATTGGCAATTAAAAAATTAAAGGGAAGTAAAAGGATAAATAAAAAATATGACACAAGGAATTTATAGTGGTTCAAGCTTCTAACAAGCTCTGCATTCACTACTTTACCTCCCTATTAAGGATTTCAAATAATTTCACTAAAAAATTCTTCCCCTTTCCTAAGCTTAGGAGGAAACCGTTACAAAGATCAAAGCTTTCTATCCAAAGCTTGATCAAACTCACTCTCTTTTACAAGAAGATTGGCAAACTAATGAAAACCTCTCAAAGGTAAATGATTTGTCTCAATACAAGTACACTCAACCCAACTTGAAATAAAAAATTACAAATTTGCTCAACACAAGTGAGTTACAAAGGATATAACTCTAATAGGCTCAAAGTAAGTTGGAATTTTGCTTGAATGCTTTAGACTTGTTGACTTCTTATTGTTGAAGCTTTGGAGATTTGATTTTATATCCCCTCATTGATTTCTAATCGTTTTGGTGGTTGGGATCATCAATAGAGCTGTTGGAGACCATTTTCCCACAATAAAATGATGTTTGGTGACCAACCGTATTGGTACGCGAACATTCGTAACGGCGCCTGTCAAAAGAAGAAAGAGTCGTTGTACAAAGGCGTATCGATACGCTTTAAGGCGTATCGAAACGAACATAGTGTAAAAGCAGGGGCGAATCGATACGGATAGGTTGTATCTGTACGATTTTTGCTCACTGAAATCTAAAGAAAAAAGTCTAGTGAAAACTGCATCGGTACGCCTAAGGGGCGTATTGGGTTAACTGAAATTTAAAGATTGATGATTTCAATAACTGACAAGGCAACGGTAATAAAATTAAATGCAAATATTTGAAAATTGCAACACCTTGTATCAATACGGTGAAGGTTGTATCGATACTCATAACCAATAACACAAACCCAGATGAAGTTCGTATCGATACGGGGACAACTGTATCGATACGTTTTTGATGTTAAAATTTTAGTAGTCAAAAGTCGTATAGAAACGCTAAGAAGCGCATTGATACGCCTAGGCGTTTTTGGTTATTTGAGTATGAAAACACTTAGGAAATTTTGGGTTTTAAGTTTTTAACTTAGAAACAATTTTAGGTTCAAATCCTTGTCATTTTGTGAGACTTTTGAATACTTAAAAATTTATCCAATTTTATAAATTGGTCCTTAAACTCTTTGTTATATCAAAATCAAATATAGGTTTTACAATCTAATCTTTTTGATATAACAAAACCGAAGTAAATTTTAAAGTAGGTTTAAAATACCCATTTTCTCTAAGACTAAAAGATATATTTTTGAAAAATTTATAAGTGTTCTTTATTTCTCCCCTTTTTGTTATATCAAAATCAATAGAATATAAGTGTTCTGATACCAATTGTTGGGATGATTAATCAACTCAATTTGGCCAAGAGGGAGGTGAATTGACAATTAAAAAATTGAAGATAAGCAAAAGGATAAATGAAAAATATGACACAAGAAATTTGTAGTGGTTTAAGCTTCTAACAAGCTCTACATCCACTACCTTAGCTCCCCACTAAGAATTTCAAACAATTTCACTAAAAAATTCTTCCTATTTTCTAGGCTTGAGAGAAAACCGTTACAAAGATCAAAGCTTTCTACTCAAAGCTTGATTAAACCCACTCTCTTTTACAAGAAGATTGACAAACTAATGAAAATCTTTCAAAGGTAAATGATTTGCCTAAATACAAGTACACTCAACCCAACTTGAAATAAAGAATTACAAATTTGCTCAATACAAGTGGGTTACAAAGGATATGACTCTAACAGGCTCAAAGTAAGTTGGAATTTTGCTTGAATGCTTTAAACTTGTTGACTTCTTGTTGTTGAAGCTTTGGAGACTTGATATCTCCTCATTGATTTCTAACCATTTGGATGGTTGAAATCATCAATAGAGCTGTTGGAGATTATTTTCCCCACAATAAATAATGTTTGGTGACCAACCGTATCGGTACACGAACATACGTATTAGTATCTGTCAAAAGAAGAATGATCCATTGTAAAAAGGTGTATCGAAACGGACATAGAATAAAAGCATAGGCGTATCAATACGAATAGGTCGTATCGGTACAGTTTTTGCTCACTAGAATCTGAGCAAAAAGTCTAGTGAAAAATGCATCGGTACGCCTAAGGGGCATATCGATACGGGTTAACTGAAATTTAAAGATTGGTAATTCCAATAACTGACAACACAACGGTAATAAAATTAAATGCAAAGATTTGAAAATCTCAACACCATGTATCGATACGATAAAGGCCGTGTCGATACTCATAACCAAGAACACAAACTCAGATGAAGACCGAATCGATACGGGGACAACCGTATCGATACATTTTTGTGATAAAAATTTCAGTAGTTAAAATTCATATTGAAACGCTAAGAAGAGTATCGATACTTCTGGCCGTTTTTAGTTATTTGAGTATAAAAATACTTAGGAAATTTTGAGGTTTTAAATTTTTAACTTAAAATCAATTTTAAGTTCAAATCCTTGTCACTTTGTGAGACTTTTGAATACTTTAAAATTTATCAAATTTTACAAATTTATCCTTAAACTCTTTGTTATATCAAAATCAAATATAAGTTTTACAGATTTCGAGAAAGAGGTGATGGTTGCTCCCTGAAAATTATGAATAATCCTACCGATACTTCGTTCACTCCCATCGCACAACATAGCACCATCCACATTTAGTTTCATAAAACCCAAGAGGGGACCAAGCTACACTAATTGACATATTCTGATTTGATTGCCCAGTACAATCATTTAAAGCTGGATTAATGATTAAGTCTTCCATCATGGCTAACTTAGAAGGTAACTTAGCTTTGATCCATGAAGCCAATCTAAACCGCGCCACGAAAGAAAGATTAAGAGCATCCAATTTCCCATCTCTGAAGAGAATATCATTCCTAAGAAGCCAAATAGACCAAATAATAGCAGCTGGAATAAAGTGCCAAATGTACTCCTTCGACCTAGATGGGCAGGCGTCGTGCCATACAACAATAAAATCCATAGCATCGTTAGGCAACACCATAGCAATATTCTAAAAAGAAGCAAACCTCATCCATAGCACCATGAAACAGAACATAAGAAGAAAGTATGGCTTACAATTTCAGGTAAGTCTACAAAGAGGATAAAAGGAATCTAGAACAGTCCCTAAACCTCGTTTAACCAGTTCTGTTCTTACGGGGATATTGTTTCTAACCAACTTCCAGATGAAGGCCTCCACTTTGGGAGGTACAATACCGAGCCAAACATTTTACTCCATAGAGAGTTGTTACAATTCGAAGTATAAAAAGTTTTACTGCATGATCGAACAGAAAATGATCCCTTACCAGAGCCACACCACATCGAACAATCCTGGTCAATTCCTCTAAACTTGAAGACATTGAGCAAAGCCATTTGTGAGTCCCATTGGTCACATTTCTAGTCAAATAACCTACGCCTCAGTGGGATATCCCAACACCAATTAGCACCTTGTTTGTAACCAAAATCACAAATCTTGCCGGACTGATTCCTGGAGAGAGCAAAAATCCAAGGAAATGAGCATTGTAAAGGAGCAACTCTAAGCCATGTATCACACCAAAAGGAGATTGACTTACCATCACCAACTTTCACCTGCAAATTACTATGAAAACAGTCGCCAATTTTATCATTATCAAAAAAGGAATTCGTAACGCCCCTCTAAATCCAAGAAACTAGTCTGAGATTAGAAGGGTCGGGGAAAAGGTCACTGATATTCAGGTTATACTTAGTAAAAATCATCCGTTTCCAAAGGTTTTCCCGTTCATTAGAAAACTTCCAAATCCATTTGCAAAGAAGAGCTCGATTCTGGAAAACCAAGTCTCAAATGCCTAACCCTCCTACAACTAGCGATGAACAAACTATTTTTCAATTGACCCAATGCATGTTCTTTTGGGTGGAAGACCTTTCCCAAAGAAAATTAGCCATAATACTATTCAATTTTCGAGAAATTTCTACAGGCATTCAGAAAATAGATATAAAGTAAATAGGTAAGGAAGATAGTACTTTCCAACCAGCTAGGGACGAGTAGAATTTCTTCAAAACAGGTTCCCACAGAGCTGCCGAGTTCCTTTTCAGACCTAAAAGGAGCCCCAGATATTCTGATGGGAACCGATCAATAGCACAACCAACTCTCATATCCCAAGAAGACAGAATAGGCTCTTCCACATTCACTCCACATAATCTGCATTTATTAAGATTTAACTGTAAACCTGAGGCAACTTTAAAACAATCTAAGAACCCTTTTAACATTTAAGATCTCACCCTCAGAATCACCAAAAAAGATGATCAAATCATCTGCAAATTGCGGATGCGATAATGTGAAAGAAATATCTCCCTTACCAATCTTGAACCCATCAAACAGACCACGATGCACAGCTTTCTCCAGCATCAAATGAAGAGCCTCCCGAATTATATTAAAGAGCAACGAAGATAATGAGCACCCCTGCCTCAGACCTTTAGCAAGAGAGAAGCATGGTGAAGGCACACCATTGACCAACACCGAGATAGAAGCCGAAGAGATGCATTTATAAATTCAACTACACCACAAGTCACCAAACCCCATTTCCTTTAGAATGCGAATGAGAAAATGTCAATCCACAGAATCATAGGCTCTTTTAAAGTCTATTTTAAAGACAGTCCCCTTGAGCTCCATTTTTTTAAGTAGTCGATGCCTTCATTTGCGATGAATGAGCAGTCCAGAATATGCCTCCTAGGGATAAAAGCAAATTAGAAATCGCTAATGACAGACCCAACACACTCTTAGTCTTCTAGAGAGGACTTCAAATAGAATTTTATATAAACCTCCAACCAAGCTAATAGGGCGGTAGTCTTCAAGTGAATCATGGTTAATCCTTTTTTGGAATTAACGTAATGAATGAATGATTAACCCCCAACTCCCAAGCTCGACCATAATAAAAATCATCAAAAAAATTTCATTATATCCAGGTTCAATACCTTCCAAAATCTCTTAAAGAAACCCATAATCAATCCATATCTATACTTGCAATGACTTTCCAAACTTCCTCTTCCGAGAATTTCCTCTCTAACTGACCTTTTTGATCTTCAGATATTTTCCTGAAATCCAACAGTAACCCAACAACTGCCAAGGTGGATTTATTATTTTACGCCTTTTCAAAGAAATTAAACACACAATTCTTAACCCTCACCGGATCTGACGCCAAACCTTCCCCATCGTGAATCGACTGTATCAGATTCATTCTGCGTCTGTTAGAGGCCGTGATGTGGAAAAACCGAGTGTTACGGTCACCCTCCTTGAACCATTTCAGGCGAGAATTCTGTAGCCAAATTCTTTCCTCATCCTTAAGCAAGCCCAAAGGTCCTATTTAAGTTTGACAAGAAGATTCCAAGAGTCTGTCGAACCAGCTCCATGTTGTAATTCAGATTCTAGGATCTCAATTTTGTTCTCCAGTACAAGAATTTCATCCCTAGGTCTCAACATTTTATTCCTATACCATGTTTTAATTGCACATTTTGAACCTTTGAGTAAATCAAAAATACCAATCCTACAATTTCCATTCTTCAGATTCTTTATCGCAAACAATATCGTCTCTTCAAAGTCAACTTTATCCATAAGATAATTGAAGAGTTTAAACGGCTTCGGCCCCCAATTAAAACCGCCCATCCTCTAATAGAATGGCATTATGATCGGATATAGATTTAGGTAACAACAGCTTATTAAGATTAGTAAAAATTATTAGAAACTCATCAGCCACCAGAAAACGATCTAACCTTACGAAGGTCGGTGGGTCTCTATTATTAGACCAAGTATAAGAGCCTCCTTTAAGAAGGAGGTCTACTAGCCTCGCTTCCTGGATAAACAACCTGAACATATCCACAATAGCCAAATTAACTGATGCTCCCCTTTTCTCTTCACCCTGAGCGAAAGCATTGAAATCTCCCCCTAAACACCAGTGGATACTGTAATTACCTAGGAAATTCAATAGATCAAAAAAATAGCACTCTTCTCAGCTTCCACCGAGGGACCATACACATTGATAAACCCGCAATTGAACTGATTATCCTTGAAACTACCAATAATTGCAATGAAGCGCCCAAAAACAAAACTTTTAGACACATCAAAGACATTCGGATACCAAACACTAAGAAGACCCCCTACAGAACCTGTCGATGGCGAGAATAACTTTTCCAGGTTTGTATGACACCCAATCCTCCTAAACATCGAAGGATTAAAATCGGCCAACTTAGTTTCCTGCAAAAAAAAACAACATTGATCTCTTCGCTAGCATTAACCGTCTAACTGCTTTAGCTTTCTCGAATTTCCCAAGGCCCCTGATATTCTATGAAATAATAGAGAATTTCATTATAAATAAAATGAGTAAACTAATAACCAAGACTAGACCTTTAGAAATTATCTGGCCTCCTTTTCGATTTCTGAAACCCTTTCAACCAATGCCTTTTTACCACCAACAAATGAGATCTCAGGATCCTGCTCACCCCCAGACAGCTAGTGCTTCTTCGATATAATCAAGGTTCACCGAAGAACAAGAAGAACCTAAATCCGCCAGAAATGGTAATGGTATGTTGTTTTCCAGTGAATCACGAATTTGGCGACGGACCAATCTTCTAGAGTCAACCATTGACAGTACTTTGTTTTACCCAACGAGACCGATAAGCAAAATTGGGAGAGAGACTAATCACGGAGGACATATTCTCACAACTGTTTGGGATAACTTCATCCAAAACATGGGAGGACACGTGATCTGGATCACCTAGGTCCACGAAAATCGAGCCAGTCATCTTATTGCAAGAATGGGCTTTATAAGCCCGAATCGGTTAACAACCAAAACCATCTTGGCCCAACGAGAGGCTTTGGGTCAGTTTAGAACCAACCCCACCCAAAGCAACCTGGCTACTATTAGGGACCGAGTCACTTATAGGAGGTATGGGATTATTCATTGCTTGAGATGCATCATGTTTTCCACGTGCCAAAGAATCTTCCAAACCATTCCTCATAAAAGCTTGCAATGAATGTGTCCCGAAAAACTCCCCCAATCACTGGACGCGAGGCGTTAGACACACCAGATCCTTCTCGCCGATAGGAATCTCAACATTCACGGAAACCTCCTTAGTCGGAGAACAATGAACATCATTTTTATTGCAATGAACATCCTTGCCACCGGCTTCATACTCTTCAGGCCAGGCCAAACATCTGTAAAATTAGCTTCGTCGTCGACACAAAAATCTTCAGAATACTCGAGAAATGAGTTCCCCGTTTTAATATCATTGAAAAATGAACTACCACTAACCTTTACTATGATGGACTTAGGAATATCAAACTGACTAGGGACACTAATCAATAACCTGGCTGTAGTGAGATCATCCATGTTTTTAGTAAACTCATGAATGAGAATAAGCTTACCCCGTCTACTAGCAAGATTAGTAAAAAATTTCACATACCAGTAATGTAGAGGGACTCCGACAAGTGACACTGAACATATAGCATACGGAGTACCCTTATCTAATACCCTGATATCAAGATATTCAAACCAGAATGAAAATTTTTCCTTTTTGTTTTTCCAAACATTATCCAGATCCTCAGCAGAATCAAAAGTAATTATACAAGAATTCGGATAACAGCCCCATTTAGCTATTTTAACTTTAATACCATCACTTAACAATGCTTTCTGGACAAACTACATTTCAAAATTCTTTTTGAAAATGCATACTGCAGAGCACCCAATCCATGAGATAGATTCCACAGGGATATTAAAATCCATTAAGCCATTATCTTCAATGGCTTTGTCCTCTGTAATCTTAACACCCCGACCAAAAGTAACCGTTGCTTGTTTTTTCGTCAGGCCGCTAAGAAGAGCCTTCTTATAAAACCTATTGGCCTTACTAACCTCCTCCCTGTTTACAGGAGCCCTCGCATTTTTCTCAACATCCAACTTCTCATTAGCGAACCTCTTTGAACAGTCTCTCGAGTACGAAGACGAAACGACCCTCTGAGAAGGCAAGGTAAATCTGGCTTTAGTCACTAACACCACCCTCCCATCAATACTAGTATTATCCAGATTAGCAATAACTCTTTGCATATCCGATGGACTCGCATAATGAACAAAAGCAAAAAGTGTTCGATTTATACTTAGGTTTCTTGTTGATAGAAGGAATAAACACTCTCAATACCTTACCATGGTAATTACAAAGCTCCCATAATGCTCCTCTAGATACTCTTTTACTCAAATTGTCGATGAAAATCGTCCAGCCACCAACGCCGGTTGAAGACCGATGGTCACTTTTCCTGACTTGTTCTCTCCCACTCTCCCGCTCCATCTTATTAAATTTTCACATTTTCACTATTTTCATTTTTGAAAACAAGTTTTCATTTCTATTAGGATGTCAATAGGGCGGGTTTTGCAGGGATTCGCCCCATTTCGCATTTAATTGGGCAGCGATGTTACAAATTTCGCGGGTTGTGTGGCAGAAATAAAGATAAAAATTAGATTCGTCGTAGGTGGTGGGGAAGGCGTTAATATATCTTTGAACCCGCTCCATTCCCACCCGCCTCGCATCATCCCCACCCACCTCACATCATCTTCACCCGCCTCAACAGATCTTATAAAATGTTATTATAAATATTATTAAAAATACAATACAAGTTTGGATCATAGTCAAATTTAAAATAATTTATATTGATTTTTTCTTGAGATATTAATGAAAAATTCAATATATATATATATATATGTATATAATTGAGTTTAAAATTAATCATATCAAATTTATAAATATTTTTTAATATATGAATTTGAATCAGAGTCAAATTTAAGATTATTTTGCATTGACTTATCTTGAAATATTTATGAAAAAATATATATATTATGTTTATTGGTTTATTCTTTATTGTTGTCTGTCGTTATGCCTTATTTTTAAGGTTTTTTTCTTCTCTTCAGTCCTCACCATATATATGTTATTCTTCTACTTTTTAAATTTTATTTTTCTAATATTGTATGTTATTTAGATTCTATCGGTATTTGTTCTATATTTTTAAGGTTGTTTTTTAATTGTTATGTTTTTTAGTTCTTTCTATAATGTTTATTTGTTAAGCAATTAAAATATTATTTTACATGTTAATTGTGTTATTTTCGATCCTTTACAATAGACTTAAATATCTTTTTAGTCCAAACTTTTTTGTTGTACAATTTTAATTTCGTATATTATTATTTTTAAAAAAATTGTGACAATTAGAATAATTTTACTATGTGGTGGGAGTCTGAATGACGGGTATTTTATACTTTTTTATAAAAAAATTGATTTATATTTTTAGTTATAAAAATATTATATGAAAGGGTTACGGGACGGGTAAAGAGGGGATTAGGTGGGTCTTAGGATCCACGTGGGTAATGGGGCGGGAATGTTTTAGTCTTGCGGGTTGTGGGGCAGAGATGGTTTTAGATTTTGTATTTGCAACGGGTCGGGACGGAGATAGAGATAAAAATTCTTGACAGTGATGGATTTGGGAATAGTACTCTTCGCACCCTCTCGTCCAATTGATATCCCTAATTTCTATTGACCAAATATGTTTTTTAGTTTTTAGAAAATAGAAAATAAAAACCATTTTCTAAAAATGAAAATAAAAAACAAAAAATAATATTTTTTAAAACTATACGGACCCTAAATTTTTATATAAAAATTAAAAAATCAAGTAAAATTATTAGGCTAAATATAAACATAAATTTATCTAAAAAATTTAATTATTAATTATTTTTTGGTAATAAAAACTTTCTTTACTTCATTATATTTGGGGAAACGGAGAAACACGGTCATTTTCTTCCCACGTATTATTTTACATTCACCACTTTTTACTAAACAACAAAGCGCAAAGAACGTAAAACTAATATTTTCTTTATTTTGTCTTTTCCTCCCGATTAAAAGTCTAACTTATTTGACTCGATTGCTTTGCTCCAGTAAGTTTGGATTCTTTTATCGACTTTTGGAGCAAAGGAATCGAGTCAAATGATTTTATTTATTTTTACGGATTTATATTCGGCTGGTTTGATTTTTTATATACTAATAATTGAGTAAATTAATTAAACCACCAAAATGTACAAGTTTAAATTGATTTTAGTACTAAAATCAAAACAATCGAACCGTATTTCTTCTTAACTAAACCAAACACTGAATTGATGCATTTTTTCTTTTTAAGATTTATTTAAAAAATAAAAATGGTCATTTTTAAATTGAACTCGTATGCATGCAATTATTAAATAACTAGATTGAAATACTTCATGGTATTAAAATTAAATTAGCTAAATTACACCCAGGTTGATTTTATTCAATTTGAATTTCTAAAAAATATTTTAATTCTTATCTCATATTTGAGTGGTCCAAATGGAAAAATCAACGTTATTTTTAGGAGACTTGAGTTCGAACAGCTTTGTCTGCATGATGTATGTGTGCTTTTAAAAGACTAAGAGGAAATAACGTATACTATCATATAATCACACCAGAATATTAAAAAATTATGATATAAACTAATAAAGGGTTTAAATTTTAATAATCTATAGTCAAAAATTTGAATCTCAAACGAGTCTTTTATCATAATTAAAAGAAATAAAATTAAATACGGATCAATTTCAAATTGGGTCTCAGCTGTAATTCAGTTTGTACCTTACACAAGTTTCTATTGGGCCTCCGTTTTATTTTAGCTTTAGTGGTTCTGGGCTAAATTGAATAATCCATCACAAATCAAGGGTTTGGGGCCATGTGATGTCTATATTCTTTCATTTTTTGAGGTTGTTTTTCTTCTCTTTTTTTTATGATGGTTAGAATCAGATCGAATAGATCGGTTGAATTAAAAATTAGTGGTCCAATTGCATAAACTGATGAGATAAAATCAAACATTATATAAGTTATTGTGAACCGTTAAAAAATCAACAATAGTATCAAGAACCAGTTGGTCTAACGGAATAAGGTATTATGTTCCTTAAGCAAAATCAGAAGTTCGAATCTTGACGTTATAAATGGAGAAAACTGAGTTGGGAGAGTTGCGACATATTATACATCTGCAAAACTTAATATAAATTAGTCGACCTATGAGTCAGATACAAGTGGTTAAACAAAAAAAATTAAGATTCAGAGTAAGAAAGTAACGTTCGACCAATTGATTTTAAATATATATTAGTTTTATTAATAATTCTGAATTTTTATTTAATCATTGTTGAATCGATAGTTTAACCAATTGAATTAAAAATTAATGGTCGAACTAACTTTACTATAAATTCAATTTTTACAACATTGTATTTTCTTTGAAATAAGTACGTTAGTTTTATTAAAAGAGAAGAAAAAAAATTTAAAATGCTATTAGAGTTTACAACTCAAGTAAACAAATTTGTTCCGGACATATTTCTAAAAACATGAAAATTAACGTCCCTAGATCATAAACAAGACTATTACAAAGAAAAGGTAAAGACCCTAACGCAAAGGCTCGAAACAAAAAGAAACAAATATCGCCAAAGTTCGACGATTAAAGGTAAAAACCAACAACAAGCAACATTAAAAAAATGCATATTGCAATAATAAGGCGCGTTGACAATACGAGCGTTACCGCAACTCAATCACGAACAAGAACGATGATTGTAAGCTCGTATCCAAATTCAGTTCGAGGGTCCAAAACAAGAATATCAATAGGATAATCAATAGAGTGTTATATTGATCAGTCGTGACGACTTCAAATCCAACCATAATCGAAAAACAAATAAAAAAGAAACAGTCAGGCGACCGATTAAGAGAAGAAAAACGTGTCAAAAGACAGATGATACGCACCAAAAGATAGAAAAATAATAATAACGTCCGAAAAGTTGCACGATGAAAATTTAGAAAATTTCATGACATTGACAAGTACTGCCGTAGTTTCCTGGAAAACTTTTGATTATACGATGTTTACCTATTGGGTTATTTAGTCAAACTCTAGTTAAAATTCAAAGTTCATTGTCATGCCCAATTCTAAAGTTAAATTGTGAAATCCAAGTTTAGTTTTTAGTTTGATAAATTAAGATAGATTTTAATTTTTAATTGTATTTATTGATCAAATACATTCTTTATTTACTATATAGTATTATGATGATTTGGCTTAAAAGATTATAAATATTATATTAGTGTGTTGTCATTTTTATTATAAATGATTACTTTTGAAGGGGAAAAAAGCTTTCAAAGCCTCACGTCAGCTGATAGAGAAATTATATCATAAGTCAGGCTCATTATGTCATTCGTGATCCTAATCAATTAATATTATTTATTTTATTATTTTTTATGTCATCTTTTTATCAGGTGAATCTTCACTCAAATTTACTGTAAATTAAATTAAAAAATACTTTTTAACAAGTGTAGATTCACTTAATAAAAACATGACATAAAAAAATCAATAAAATAAATAATTTTTATTGATTAAGACCATAAATAATATGACAAGCCGGGCCTCTAATATAATTTCTTCATGTGATGGTGAAATTTAAAGCAAAAAAGGAAAAGATTTCAAATATATATTAATAATATAATAATTATTATTAAAGAATTCTACCTCGTGGCAGTGGAATTTTAAAGTTAAAATGGATTGTTATTATTATTATTATTATTATTATTATTGAAAATCGAATAAATGACTTGAGTTTTTTTATAGTCATCGTGACATTATTATTGAAAATCGTCAATGACTCTATAAAATACATTATACCTATTCAGTGTTACGATATGCAAAGCATGATTATTTATTATATTTTTGTGATGTTTGTTTTGGTTGAACGTCATTGAGTCGTGAATAGTAGGGATGTTAATGGGTGGGTTTTGTAGGGATTCGGCTCACTTCGTATTTAATTGGGTAAGAATGGTTATAAATTTTGTGAGTTGTGAGCGGGGATGAAAATAAAAATTAGATCCATCGTAGGTGGTGGGGAATGCGTGAATATATCTTTGTACCCGCCCCATCTCCACCACCTCGCATCATCCCCACCCGCCCCAACAGATTTTATAAAATGTTATTATGAATGTTATTAAAAATACAATACCGGATTGGATCATAGTCAAATTTAAGATAATTTGTATTGACTTTTTTGAGATATTAATGAAAAAATCAATATATATATATATGTATATAATTGTGTTTGAAATTAATCATGTCAAATTTATAAATATTTTTTAATATATCAATTTGAATCAGAGTCAAATTTAAGATAATTTACACTGACTTATCTTAAAATATTTATGAATATATATAACATTTATTATGTTTATTGGTTTATTATTTATCGTTATCTGTCGTTATGTTTTCTTTTTAAGTTTTTTTTCTCTTCAGTCCTCACCATATATATGTTATTCTTCTATTTTTAATTTTATTTTTCTAATATTGTATGTTATTTAGATTCTATCGGTATTTGTTCTATATATTTTTAAGGTTGTTTTTTTAATTTATATGTTTTTTAGTTCTCTCTGTTATGTTTATTTGTTAAGCAATTGAAATATTATTTTACATGTTATTTGTGCTATTTTCGATCCTTTACAGTAGACTTTAATATCTTTTTAGTCAAACTTTTTGTTGTACAATTTTAATTTTGTATATTATTATTTTTTTAAAAATTGTGACAATTGAAATAATTTCACTATGTGGTGGGAGTCCGAATGACGGGTATTTTATACTTTTTTTCATAACAAATTTGATTTATATTTTTAGTTATAAAAATATTATATGAAAGGGTTACGGGGCGGGTAAAGGGGGGATTAGGTGGGTCTCAGGACCCACGTGGATAATGGGACGGGGATTGTTTTAGTCTTGCGGGTTGTGAGGTAGAGATTGTTTTAGATTTTGTATTCGCAACGGGTCGTGGGGTGGGGATAGAGATGAAAATTCTTGACGAAGATGGATGTGAGAAGAGTACCCTTCGCACCCTCCCCGCCCATTGACATCCCTAGTCAAATGAAACAAAAATTATTTAGATACCAAAGTGAAAAATCGAATACTAAAACAAAACAAAAATTAGTTAAATATGGAAATGAGAAATCGAAAAAACAAGAATGGAATTAACTTTTGAAGCAATCAAGGGATATATAATAATTTTTTAATACAAACCGCTAGTTTTATTAAACGAGAAAATACCCAAAATTATAATAAGAGTTTACAACTATTATCCTAAACTAAATATATAATTTAGACATTTTCCTAAAACTAGCCACTTTAGATCATACAAGAACCATATATGAAAAAGGTTAAAAACCCATCTGAAAGACTCGAACTAAAAATAGACATAAACAAATCTGATTGCATCGGCAAACGACCACAAAAGTGGATTAAACTAATGAAAGACCACCGAGAACCACAAATCAGAGTCAAGCGTCGTGAGAAACTATCCACGAGCGCAAATTGCGTGTCCAAATTTAATCTGAGAGTCCAAAGCAGGAAAGATCAACAAAATTACAAATAAGCGCTATCTTGATTAGTCGTCGCGTCGTCAAATCCAACCCTGAAAAAAAAACAAAAAATAAAAGAACGGCCAAATGACCGAGGAAGAAGAAAAAACATGCACAAAGACAGAGGAAAACGTGCCACAAATGCAGAGTTATTTTTATTAAAAAAACTAGAGAAAAAATAAAGAAAAATAAATTCAACGATCGACAACTAGTATCAAAATCAGTACTGCCGTTGTTTAAATAAAATAAAAAAAGTAAAACTTGCAGCGCTCTATAGATGAAGAATGTTGTGTTAGAGGAATGGCAGAGAGTTTTTAGTTTCACTAGTTATTGAAAATTAAGGGATATATAATAATTGTGTTATAATAATGGTCAACACATAAATGTAGTGTGAAGTGGCTCATATGGTATAAAGTTTGGAGGATGGAGAGAGAAAAGAATGAACTTTGTGTGCATTTCAAGTACAACCTTGGGTCTCAAAGTGCATGAAAAACTAGCTGTAAAGCCATGTCCTACGCTTCCCAGATATATTCTAATTAACCCAAGACTTGCCATTATCATTTGGGATAAATGTGATTTTATTATCCAGATAAACAGTCGAAGCTGCTACAGAAAAAAAAATGAAGAAGACTACAACAAGTATACAAGTAAAAATTCTTCCATTAACACATAATTAAAATTATTTTCCATCTCTTCATACAATCATTTTCCAAATAATGATATTAATTTAATTTTAGATTTTTTTTTTCATTTTTATTAAAAATGTCAACCAATGAAAATGTGACACATAATACCTTTTTATGAAGGTTTAACCGTCAGAGAGGTGCACAATTTATACATTTTTTCAGTTTGGTGCCTAACGTTTTTATCGGGCCAAATTGGGCTCTAACGTTTCATTCCGTTACTCATATCAGGGTTTTTAGTCACGGCCGTTAAAAAAATTATTATCTAATCAGAACATGACATGTGGTATATTTATGTTAATTTCTTTAATTTTTATTTTTAAAAATCAAAAAATCTTTAATTTTATTAAAAACCCTAAAATCTTTAATTTCTTTAAAAAACCCAAACTTAAACCAGAACCCTAAACCCCTAAATTCATCCCCTTCAATCATCAGCCACCATTGCCTTCATTAGACCCCAACGCTGAAAAACCCCATCATCACGTAGCCAGAACCCGATAAATGAACCATCGACGAACACACAACAATCGCGAAAAAGGGGTCGATTGAGATTCGACCAACGGCTAGAGGGTTGAAGTCAAAGATGCCGAACAGTGAGGTACATGACGCTTGGACAGTGAACGGTGAATCACCAATGTGTGGGGGTTGCTGGACGGTGAGAGACATGTGATTTGAGGGTTTGATTGAAATAATAGAACTTTGGGATTTTTGAAGTAATTCAGAATTTTTAAAAAGGTTACGTGTCATATTCTGATTGGATGACTGGATTTTTTTTAACGTCCATCGATAGAAAAACAATATCTAAATAACGAAATGTAATGTTAAGACCCAATTTAGCCCGAAAAAAATGTTAGGCGCTAAACTGAAAAAATATAGTGCATGTTGGACACCTTTATGACGTTTAAACCTTTCATTAATCAATATGAAAATATTGATATTCTATTTTACGGAAATAATGAAAGTTATTAAGTACTCTAGCAATTATACCCTTATTAGTTCAACATTTAATCATTTTTTCTATGTAATTAACCAAGACAAGCAATAAATAAATGCACATTGCATATGCATGAATATTTTTATACCCTAAATCCAATCCCTTATTTCTTCAAATGATCAAATATATCTTAGTTAATGGACATAAATTACTTATAATACACGATTCATTAATGATAAATGGTTAAGTGTTTACATATTACTAATCGTGATTTGATTAAAAAATGGATTGTTCAATAACTTAAGGGATAATCATTGCACATTGTTGATATATGATTGATTAATTAATTGGTAATTACAAATTCACAGGCATACTATAAATGTTGCCTTTGCTTTTATTAAGTTTGAAGTCACTGTTAACTCTTTGTAAAGTAATATTCATATTTTATTATCAACGGGTACGTATAGAGTGGTAGATGATAGGAATGGACACGAGTTGAATTTTTTTGTCATTATATTTCGATCAAATTTAGTGATGCTTTTATCAAGTTTAAATTTTGATGTAAAAATTCAATCCAACTCGATTTAAATTAAAAGTTTCTCTATTTATATTCGGTGAAATATGGAGCTAGTTAAAAAAAATATAGAGATGAAACATTATAGTAAGCTTCTCTAAATATGTAGAAAAATTATCTTGGGTGGGATAATGGTTTTTTGTTTTAAGCCCAAACTAAACATGAACTCAAATTAAAATAAAAAAAATTAATACTATAAAATCAAATCGAAACCTGTCGGATTCGGATGATTTGACCCTCCCTAGATGATACCCTAAAAAAGTGTTAGATAGATGACAATATTAATTTTACTGGTTGATGAAGGAAATCAAATGAAGTTTGGCAGAGAAAAGTTGGATTTAAATTCCCCGAAACGAAAATACTTAATTCAGTGAATAACCTTCTCCCAAACTTTTCCGTCTATACGTGCATATTTGGACGAGTGTAAAAGGGAGTTCCTAAATAATATCTATAAGGTAGGATAGAGTATAAATTTTCATAGTCGTATTATTTAAACATTATTTTTTCCAAATATTTTTAGCTAAATATTCAAAAATTCACATTAATACCTTTAAAATTTTATTAAATAGAAAAGTGTTACATTTTCATGTCGAGATTCGAACTCAAACAAAATGAGCATTCTTAAATACTAGGGCAATTAGTATAGGTATAAAATTTTACTAAACACTTAAACTATTTTATTTTGACCACCCTAAATTATTTGACCAATATCTACTCTGGATTTACTATAGGTATAAAATTCCTAACAAGATACTACCCCATTAGTTTTAGAACTCCTCTGTTTAAAATCGAAGTCCCTCCATATAAACACGAGTCGTTCATCTTCAAAAACAAGCTTTGAAAATACAATTCCCTACTTCTTAAATCTTATTATTTCGTCCTCGACAAATCGTGAATTCGAATTATAGAATTTCTCTGTTTATAGAATGTGCGTGTGCTACAAGGTTTCCTTCTGTCAAAAAAAAAAACTAGGTGAGCTGTAGAAAATACATTTCCTTGTTCCCAATTTCCATTCCAAAAATCTTGCCATAAATGATAAACGAATCATAAATTCACAGCTTAAACAATTCCATGTAAATGAAATTCCCACCCCTTTATTTTCTAATACCGACTTTCACCCAAACAATGCCTCGTAAATCCCCGACTGCCATGTCCGTCTTCCTTTTTCTTCTCTGCTTTTTTCTCATCGCTTTCTATTCTTTCCTCCTCTCTCGCTCCGCCATATCTTTGTCTCCGGTGGAGCTCCGGTTCCGTCCCCAGAACCTCACCGCTCGGTACAAGGACTGGGATTCTTTCAACCATGTCATTAGGGAAGATATAAATGAGCTCACTCACCGGACTCGACTCGTCACATCGATTCGACGCCCCGTCGATTCGTTTTCCGTTCTTTTACCCAACTGGGAAGTCCTTGTTCTCGTCTCTGATGAAAACCCACTGACGTCGAAGCCCGGGGACGGTGGTCTGTATTGCCTTTTCCCAAGAAACGAGACTTCTCCGGCGAATTTTTCCGGGGTGTTGCCTTTCAGCGGCGTCTTGGCGTTCAAGTGCATTCTACCGAACCGGAATCGTAGACGCCAGCCGTTTCGTCAGCCTGTGCTTGCGAGGTTTCCGGAGAAGGAATCGAATGCTTCCTACTCTTTTCCGGTGATGCCGCGGTGGGACTTCTTGGCGTACGAATGTTTCTCCACCGAGACCGACGTGGTTGTTTTCGTTAAAGGCCTTAACAACCGTCAAGGTATCAACAAATCCCCAGAGGAATTCAGTTGCGTTTTCGGTTACGACATCAAGAACGCCGTCAGAACCGCCGTTACCAGCTCCAAACAGGAGGTATTTAGGTGCCACCATCCCATAACAACCGACTCCGCCGCCTCCGAAAGAATCGAAGTCTCAATCGAAATCAAAAGCGAAAAGCTGGTCATCCCTTCGGTTGCATACTACACTCCTCCTCCCAGGCGCATGTCACCGAACTCGAAGCCCAAATCGCTATTGTGCGCCACCACCATGGTTTACAACGTGGCCAAGTTCTTAAGAGAATGGGTCACATACTACTCGGAGATCGGCGTCGGCAAGTTCATCTTATACGATAACGGCAGCGACGACGATCTCGAGAGCGTCATAAAAGAGCTAAACGAAGAAGGAGATTACAAAATCGAAAGGATTTTCTGGGTTTGGCCTAAAACCCAAGAAGCTGGATTTTCTCACAGTGCAGTTTATTTCAAAGATTCATGCACATGGATGATGTATGTCGATGTCGACGAGTTCATATTCTCGCCATCATGGCTTAAGAATGCATCTCGACCGTCGAAAACACTGCTCAAATCGTTGCTATCAACGTCATCCGATCGATCAACCGGTCAAGTTTCGATCAAGTGCAACGATTTCGGGCCGTCGGGTCAGAAGAGCCACCCGGAAACGGGAGTAACACAGGGATACAACTGTAGAAGACAAGCCGAGCAACGCCACAAATCGATGATTCTATTGGATGCGGTTGACCATTCGTTGCTTAACGTGATCCATCACTTTGATTTGAACGACAGTTATTACAGTTGGAAGGAGTTGCCGTTGGAGGCGGCGGTAATCAACCATTATAAGTACCAAGCGTGGCCGGAGTTCGTGACCAAGTTCCGGAGGAGGGTATCGGCTTTCGTTGCGGATTGGAGGACGAGGGTTAACCCGATGTCGAAGGACCGGACCCCCGGGTTAGGGTTCCAACCCATCAAGCCGGACCGTTGGGAGAAAATGTTTTGTGATGTGAAAGATGAAAGGTTGAAATTGTTGGCTCGGAGGTGGTTCGGTTCTCAAACACCCGATGGGTTCAAAATGACGTGGCAAAGATGAATAATGCTAAAGGCACAGTTTTATAGGTCAGCGGTCAGCCAATGTAGCCACAGTTGTAGATTTTGACGATTTTTTCTAAGACCCGTAGTCCTATCCCGAGTCGCATTGAACCCTCAAACGGGATAAAACTTGGAAATTGTTCTAATCCATTTTTTTTCATCAAATCCTGTAATCATAAATAGAGCACTATATTAGAAGTTTTTCTTTATTATATTTAGGATGAGTCTATCACGTTCAATGAATACCGTTAAATATCATTAACGCTGAACATCATAATATTAATCAATAAAGATTAAAAATCTCAACCACTAACATATAATTATAAATTATTTAAAATAAAATTTTAATTAAATTATTTTCTATATATATATTATATTTTAATTTTTTTTAAATAATTAGATCAAATACCAACAGGAACAGACGCAAGATTCCATGTAAAGGGGCGCGAACTATTATGAAACTATATTAGAAATGCAATGGTGCAAAATTACAAAATTTTAGGGGTGCAGAATTAGATTATCAATAGAAAATACAAATGAAATATATAAAATATAGGAGAACTTAAAATTTTTAGGGGGTGCAGCTGCCCCCTAACACCCCCATGTGTCCGTCTATGAATACCAACCTTAGTCAATTTAAAAATAAAACCCCCTAAACCATAAATCTAAAACCCTAAAACCTAAACCAAATGTTTGAATTTAGGGTTTTAAGTTTTTAGTTTAAGGCTTAGAGTTTCGAGTTTAAGATTTAGGGTTTTATATTTATGGTTTTAGGTTTTTTATATTTAAATTGACTAAAGTTGGTATTTGATCCAATTATTTAAAAAAATTAAAAAAATATAATACATAGAAAATAATTTAATTGAAATTTTATTTTAAATAATTTATAATTATATGTCGAATCCTTAAGGTTTTTAATTTTTATTAATCAATTTAATGATGTTCAGTGATGTTAATCGTTAGTGGTGTTTAACGGTGTTTATCGAGCGTGATAGAATTTTTCCTATAATTATATACTATTTGATTTAGATTAATCTACTGATAAATTATATTTTCTTTGTTTCAACAAATTTATTATTATTTTAGATAGGTGATGTTTTAATTATCCAAAGCAGAAATCTGATACAACAATACGACTTACAAGGCTAAGCAGTCAATATAATTCCCCTACAAGTATACCTCAGTTTTACCTGATGATAAATTTGTCATTTTGTATTTTAAAATTATTTCATTTAAATTATTATTATTTAGTTTTCAAATAAAATAAAAGTACATTTTAAAGATAAATTTATCATTTAAATTACTTTACATCGTACATCTTATACATTTTTTTTTCTTTTAAAAGTCTATAAAAAGTTAAATTGTGATAAGAAAATTGGGACGAAAAGATTATATTATAAAATAATAATCATCCATATTAATTATTGGGTAAACTACTAAGGTGGTCACTAACGTTTAGTAAGTGTACACTTTTTCTCACCAATGTCAAAACACTAACGTTGTGATCACTTACGTTTTTATTTTTTAAACATTTCATCACTTGGGTGTTAATTGTCGTTACACAATTAACACTGTGTTTTAACACAATAAAAAGAATGATAATTTACCTAGATAGTCATTAAACTATTATTTCACTCATATTTTGATCACTGAACTAAAAATAATTTATATAATTACATATTTAACTCTTTATATTTACACATGCAATAAATTTAGTCCTAATTTTAATATAAAAATAATTTTAATCCATCGACCGAACCCAAGTCTTTCGGGGGGAAATCCCTATGCTTTAACCACTACACCAATGCCTTTGAAGTAGGATTCCAACGTTTTTATATATGTTATGGTAATATAAAGTTGGATGAAGTGCACATGAAACTATTATTCGAATAATCGCATGAGATTGCACTCCGACAAAAGCGGAGACTATCCATTGAATTATTCTCAATAAATATGAATTGTTTCAAAAAATATATACATATTATAAAAATAAATGTATTAAACACTTAGCCATATTTATTAGAAGTAATATTAAAATATACTAATAATAAACGATACTATTATATAAATATATATACTGTATACACACAATATAATATACTTATATGTATTAATTTGTAAAATATGTATATGGTAATAAATTAATTTAAATACATTTAAAAAAAGTTTACTATATATATTTTAATAGAAAATATTCTACATAATTGTAAAAAATATCATATATAAACAAACATGTATTAAGGTAATATAATATGTTATATATAATGCATTACCTTATAAAATACATTACCATATCTATATATTTAAAAATAATAAATATATTTACTACCATATATTTTGTTAAAAAATATATAAAAATGTATAGAACTAAAGAAACATGTATACTATATATTACATAAATGTTTTCCACATAAAAGTAAAAAAAATACCATAAATGTATTGAAATATTATAAAATTAAATTATATTAAATAAAAAGAAAATAGTTTACAATAATAACATATAGTAAAAAATGTTACAATCCAACTTCAAATGCATTGCATGGTACATGGTTAAGATGTTGGAATTTCCCATAGACGACTTATGTTCAATCTCCACATTCAGCTATCCTTCGCGTGTTACCACATAATTAAAGGAAATAAATATATTAAATTCTAAATAATTTGAATTAAAATTTTCAATTAAATGGTGACATTTGTCACTATCCGATTAATAGATTAAAATTATTTTTATCTTAAAATTATGACTAAATTGATTGTATGAGTAAATATAAAAGACTAAATGTGCACTTATAGTGACTATCTAGATAATTTATCATTCTTTTTATTGTGTCAAGTCAGCATGTTGTCTTTTGTCTAACGACAATTAACACCCGGATAACCAAATGTATAAAAAGCGAAAACGTAAATAGTCATGATGATAATTTTTTAAAACTAGTAAATAAAAGTGTACACTACTAAACATAAACGACTATATCAGTAGTTTACCTTTAATTATTTATGGTTGTGTTTTTTATATTCCTTTTTATGTAAGTAGAGAAAGGAATTCCTTTGTCTTTGATTCTTAAGATCAACTTTCTTTTGTTACTTTTGGTGGAAGTTTGGAACATACACAAAAGGAATTTGTTTTCTTGAGGATATTGGTTAACCGTTTATTCAGATATTAATAATTTCAAATACAAAGAGTTCTACATATATTTATCTCGAATAAATAAATATTGGGTGAAGTAATGAAACACGTTACACTTTCAAGAGAAAAAATATAAGTTGAAATTTAGAGACGATATTATCGAAAAAGATGATCTCAAACCTTAATATAAATACAAGTCGAGTATATATTACATAAGTGTAGAATTTTCCATCAATCGAACAAAATGTGCTTCATGTTACACATAGCAAAGGTTGAAATATGTTAGGATCCCTACTTACCGAATAAATTATATTATAGGTCTGGCTCACCATGTCATCTATGGTAACAACTAATAAAAATCATCAATTTCATCAATTTTTTCATGTCATAATTTTACCAAGTGAATCTTCACTTGGTAAATCTTTTAATTTACAATAAAAATTGGTTGAGATCATGAATGATGTAACGAGCCAGACTTATGATATAATTTCTCTACTTACTGAAAAATTATTTTGTGGGATCGGCTCACAACGTCATACATGGTCTATATCCATTAAAATCAGCTAATTAATCTTTTTTCCCTATGTCACTAATCCATTTATAATCAACTTCTATATAATCACTCACTCCTTATTTACATGACATAAAAAGATGAAGATTCATTAATGGGGGACATGCGTTATTAGATGATTGTGTGTATTTTTAATCTTATTACATAACGTGTTGGCATGTACTATCTAGAGATAGCAATGGATCGGACTTAGATTGGACTTTATAAAGTCTAAGTCCTATCCAATTAATAATCGAACCTCCAAAAAATTCAAGTCTGATTACATAAATCCAAGTCCGCTCTAATAGAATATTTAAAATCCAAATCAAAATCCGAAAGTTCAAATCTAATTTTTTTTAAGTAACAACTCAAACAAATATCTTTAAATAAAAATAACAAATAATTTTCATCAAACGAATTGAGGTGATTAAAGGTAAAGAATTACTAGTTTAAAATTTGGAATTCTAAATTTGGAGAAGATAGATACACAATCATGATTCTACGATGTTGATTCTTAAGCCGCAATGATAACGCTCCGACCTCTACGTATTTCACCAGTTGAGACAAACATATAAAACTCTCTAAACTATTTAGAGGGTTTTTTCATAAAGCATTAATTACTGTTAGATTTCTCTTGCCTTTATATAGCATTTATAATCCTAATTCAACTTATATTAAGATTTTAATATATATATATATTAATATATAATCCTAATTTAACTTTAATTAGAATTTAAATATATATTAAATATATATAATCTCAATTCAACTTAATTAGGATTTTAATATATATCTATTATTTTTTAAATTTAAGAGTTTTAAATGTTTTTATTCGAATTCATATATGGATCAAACTCAGATCGAATATAGATTTGAATCAGATTCGAATCGGATCATGACAATGTCCATATCCAATCCACCTCCTATTAGGACTTTGACTTCTTTCGGATTCGAATTCAGACTTTTTTTTATCGGATTTGGATCAGATTTTTTTCTTCGGAACGAATTCAAATTATATTGTCATCTCTACTATCTGATGAGGTTTCCTAGTATGATTTATTTGTTAAATCAACTAATGTTTTTAAAGAATAAAAAATAAAGATTTTTTTTTAAGAAAAAGCTTTTTTATCTCCAAAAATCGATAATATATATTCAATATAAACAAAATAAATCTTAAATATATTAGCAAATTTAAATATCTTAAAGATAAAACTCATCAATATTATATGATGTACAACATTTTATAGTACTCTACTATTAAAAAAAACATTTTATAGTACTCTAGTAAGATATAGACGTAATTACATTTTTGGCCTTTTAATGTTTACCTATTTTTTCATATGCTCCTTAACCTCTTATTTCCCCCCTCTCAGTTACATCTTTAAATCATATTCGAATTCATATATAGATCGGACTCCGATCGAATATGGATTTGAACCAGATTCGAATCGGATCATGACAATGTCCATATCCAATCCACCTTCTATTAGGATTCAGACTTTTTTCGGATTCGAATTCGAACTTTTTTCAATTAGATTTGGATCAATTTTTTTTTCTTCAGAACGAATTCGGATTATATTGTCATCCCTACTATCTGATGAGGTTTCATAGAATGATTTATTTGTTAAATCAACTAATATATTTTTTTTAAATAATAAAGAATTAAAAAAAGCATTTTTATCTCCAAAAACCGATAATATATATACAATATAAATCTTAAATATATTAGCAAATTTTAAATATCTTAAAGATAAAACTCATCAATATTATATGATGTATGACATTTTATAGTACTCTAGTAAGATATAGATATAATTACATTTTTGGCCTTTTAATGTTTACCTATTTTTTCATGTGCTCCTTAACCTCTTATTTTTTCCATCTCAGTTACACCTTTAATCTCCCCCCCCCCCCCCCCCCCCTCCCCTCCCTCTTCAAATAAGCCACATTTCAATTGAAAAAAGAAAACTGACTTTACAGGTAGTTGATTAGAGATCAATATTTTGCGTGTGGATAAATCAGTCGATATCAATTGACATGAGTCTTCTAGTATATATAATTATGGCTTAAGGGTTTTTTTTTCTACGGTAATCCTAATTTATTATTTCGCTCTTATGGTATTTTCGCATTAATTTAACTTCTGAAGTAATTGAATTATATCACTGTTTGCCCACTTATTGATACTCTAACCTTAATTTTTAAATCTCAAATCTTAATAATTTTTTATCAATATAAAATGATTATAAAACATAAAAGTATTCCTAAACCCTAAACAGTAATGCAATTCAACTACTTCAGGGGTTAAATTGATGTGAAAATATCATATGGCGAAATTAATAAATTAGAACTACTACAGAGGCAAAAGTAGCCCTTAAACTTATAATTATTGACTTGAAACATTTTATCTTATGTGTATCATGTCAATAAATAATTTTAATATTAAAAATTTTAAAATAATATAGTTTTACTTTATCAGTGTTGGTTGTCGACTGTCGATAATCTTTCTTATTTGTTTGTATATTGTATCATATTTTATTTTTTTTTAAATTTAATAATAATAACTCTGCTTTTGTGGCATGTCTTATTCTGTCTTGTGGCACGTTTTTTTTTCTTCCTTTTGGTATGTTTTTTGTTCTTTTGATTTTTACTTTTTACAGGGTTAGATTTGACATCGCTTCGACTAATGAAGATAATACTTATTTGGTTATCTTGTTTATATTCCCTGCTTTAGACTCGCAGGGTGGATTTGGATACACGGTTTGCGTTCGTGGATAGTTTTCTCACGACGCTCGACTCTGATTTGTAGTTGTCGATGTCTTTTAGTACTTTGATCCCCTTCTGTGGTTCGTTTGCCGATACAGCCAGATCTGTTCGTATTTATGTTTTGTTAGAGTCTTTTAGTTGGGTTTTAATCTTTTTTCATGTATGGTTCTTGAATGATCTCAACTCGCTAATTTATTGTGTCATTGGTTATTGAAAAATATTCAAATTATGTGTTTAATTTACTATTATGATCGTAAACCCTCATTGTAATTTTAGATATTTTTTAATAAAATAGCGGTTTCCTATAGAAAAAACTTTTAGGATTTAATTTTCAACTTAATTTTCTCAGTAATTCACTCTTCTCAATTTCTCTCTCTAGGAAAAAATAAAAATTCAAAACTTTTTCTCTCTAAAAAAAATAAAAATTCAAAAATATTTATATTGTCAGAATAAAGTTATAACAATTATCGTCGGGAGCTATTCGCCGCCGTCATTGATCGACATATTTTGTAAAAGTAAAAACTCTCTAGACTGATCTTAATATTCTCTTTTTATTTTTCCAATTATTTTTCTCTAAATCAATCTATATAATAAAATATGTTTGATTATATTGAAGGATCTCCGGTTCAACTGTAATATATTTAATTATTTTTATTAAAATGCTTATACATCGTTCGAAGATACAAAGATTTTTAAAATTAAAAACAAACATAAATATTTAAGAAACGGAATACTTTATTCAAAAAAAGAAATAGAATACTAATGGTTTTTGGGAGTTTTAACCTAATACGTATAGGCCTTCGGTTTTACTAAAAATAATAGGTAAATTTTGATATACAAGTTGTGTCAAATTATATAAGCTTATATATTTGTACTATATAACACAAATCTTAAATTTTTAATTCTAACTCTAAAAACTAAACTCTAAACTATATACTCTAAATTTTAAACACTAACCTCAAATTTTAAACTTTAAAATTTAAGTTCTTAAACTCTAAAACTTAGACTACAATTTTAATTCTTAAAATTAAAATACACGAGTAAACTTTAATTCAAATTCATATAAACTTTATTTCACACCGGCTGTATATTAAATTTTTTCAAAACAATATAGGAAAAGTTTGGGGCGAATAAGGCCGAATTATTTGATGAATGAGTCCGTCTAATCGAGGAATGTGACCTGATCCAATGTTCGATGTGTTAGAACTGAGGTGGCCCACCCATAAGGAATGTCAAAGTGGGTTGCCTTCGCCACCTTACAACCATAATTATACTCTAATATATTAAAAGTTGGCCTTATTAGGTAAGTGTTGATGATCAAAGTGGAGTGATGATGGTCGCTGGTATTTTAGACGGTTCAAATTTTTTGACTTGGATGAAGAATCGCAATTATTGGTGGTCGAGAGAGTATAAATGACATAGAGTTATCTTGGTTTATCAACACGATTTTATTTGTTCTCGATAACAATCTCTCTTCAGAGTTATATTAGTGAAGATTTCGACAAATGTGTCAAGTCTAGATGTAGCGACGTTTCTTCTATTTTTGAAAAACAATACGTAGGGTTTCGGAAGTTTAGTGTTACGGGTTGTCTCTAAAATTATTCTTTGAAAATTAGTTTTAGAGGGGATTATTTTTAAAAATTTTCATTCTTTTGAAAACGATAAAAAATTTAAAGTTGCCACCGGCCATTTGGGTAAGGTGGGCCGAACACCATAGAGAACCAAATATTTATTATGAAAGGGCCCGAGAGTTGGTTACGCGTAGGGAAGGATTAGCACCCCATCACGCCCTGGAATTGGTACCTGAATATTCGTTGCTTTCAAAGTGATGGAATTTGTTGGAATTTGAATTGAATTTAACTCGGCGTACTTAATTAAAAAATTGACATTGATTACATGGGCTTTATCAAATTAGTAGGTTCGAATTAATTAGACATTTAATTAATAAGGTTGACGATACACCGGACCATAGATTAAACCGACATCAAATAAGTCCGGTTGTCGTGTTAATTTATGGTTCAATTTCGTATGTCACCTTTATGCATGATGTAAGCAATTAAGATATGATGTAATGATTTTGTCAAGTTTTAATTTTACCTTGAGTTGGTAAGAATTAATTCAAATATCTAGTCAACATCCTTTAAGCTCTGACTGTTACGACACAAACATCGGAATTAATAGATACCTCATTTTTTATGATTTAAATTAATTAATGTGTAAATCAAATGGGCCAAATGATGACAAATAAAATGAACGTGGCTTAAAAATTAAACACACAAAGGCCCACATTATGGAGATTTAATTAGTGATCTAATTGCTAATTAGGTGATTCTAGTATTAACCCTAAGTTAATTAACCCTAAAAGGCTAAAAAACCCTAACAAATTATGAGTTGTCTTGTGATATGATAATTAATTCGATTGATTTTAAACTAGTATTCCAATAAGCCCATAATACTATTTAAAATAAATCAAGTTAATTAATCATGGTTTTAAATTGAAATGTCAATCTAAACTTGCAATTGATTTTATCCTGAAAGTGATTAA
Organism: Hibiscus mutabilis; assembly: GCA_019671005.1. Lineage (NCBI taxonomy): Eukaryota > Viridiplantae > Streptophyta > Magnoliopsida > Malvales > Malvaceae > Hibiscus > Hibiscus mutabilis. Next base: position 19,568,987 of record CM033721.1, on the reverse strand, counting down.
GAAATATTCAATTAATTTAATGAATTTAACATTTATCCCAATAAGCCGAGGATACATTTAAATTCACTAAGTTAATCCGAACCTAAATCTAACTAAGGCTCTAAAGAATCTAATCCTAGAATTAACTTAATTAATTTAAGGATCGTGCCCCTATTAGACGAGCACACGACCTAAATTAATTAACTTAATTAGCCTAATTCTAATCTAAGGCTAATCTAACAAGCCCTAAAACTCAAAACAAAGCCAAGCCCAAACTAAGCACCCTAAGCCCAAAACGAAACAAATAAATGTATAATATAAATTATAACTATATAACCAAATATTATATACTATGAAAATTTAAACTTTACAAAAATTATATTAAATACTTTTTAAAAACTATATTGTATATAAACTCTACAAAAACTTTATACATTATATATTAAAAACATATATATTATATACTATATAAAAATATATATTATGAAGAAGACCAAATTATATATATTATATAAAACTATATTATATACATAAACACATTTTATATATTAAGAGAACTATAGGTTATACAAACTATTTATTAACTTTTTTAAAAACTACATGCCATATACATATTAAACGTAATGGAAGCATACATATCAAGCCACATAAAACAATATTAACAAGAAATTAAAGCACAAACACAAAAATTAGGACTGAAATGCCCAAAGAAACAAATCTCATAGCATAAATTAAAGTATGTATAAAAAAGGGGCGATATAGCAAAATCCCTAAAATTCCAGGGACTACGAGAGTAATAAAAAAAGCAGAATGGCTTATCAGACGTGATTATCCCATGTAGAGGGACCTATAACGTGATTTGCCCATGCGAAAGGGCCGCGAGGGTTATTAAGGCGGGGCAGAGGGACTTATAACATAATTTTACCAATTTAATAACGAGGGTCGGTTATATAAGACAAATTTTTTTTAAAAAACAAAAAACCTTTATAACAACCCCTCCCAGCCTTTTTCTTCCTCCCCATACGGGGATGAACACTGCCGTGTGTTCATCCCCAAACCCAAAAACCGACGAACAAACCTAGAAACCGTCGTGGTTTCCAAAAACCGGCAAAACCCAAAACCCTAGAAATGACCCTTTTCCGACCAAAACCTAGATTCTACCCTCATTTTACCTATAAACAACGAAAATCTCTCCTATTTTTGTGAAAACAAAACCGAACAAACATATCTAAAAAACCGAACCCAACTTGGAAACCACTCATCGGCGTTAGATTTCTCACCGGTTCATCACTGTATGGTCACGGGAGACCAAATGGCTTGTCACCGGTAAGGAAACACAACGACGTAAAGGAACCGAAACGACACTAGGGTAAGAAACCGAGACCTAATTTCTATAAGCTTGTTATGCTTTGAAATGAACGAGAAAATGAGGTATACTGGACTGATATATATAAACTTGGGTTATTATTATTATTATTATATTGGGCTTTTATTTAATTAACTTAGTATTTTTTAGTTTTCTGATTTTCAATATAAGTTATAATAACGCTACTAATTGACACACAAACAGCAATAAAGGACATAATAATAATGTTTTATATTTTCAATTGGATAATAACATAACATAAAATACCATGATAATAAAATAGCAGCATGTCTATATATATAATACTAGTATAATGTTGGACTATTACTATTTAATAAATAATACTATTTTTTTGTTTTAATTAAAAAACTGACAAAGTTCATAACATAATATTTAGATAGAGGTAACATATATATAAACCTGTTGTTGTAAAAATAGAAGTAAAAACGGGTCTACCCTGAAAAAATTAATGATTACACTAGACTTTGTAAAATATGATGTTACACATACTAGTTATGGCGGCCAGTTAATAGGGTTGGATAGTGGGCCAGGTAGATTTGATGGCCATCTAATCGAAATACTGAGATTCCTCAATAAGAATGCAATTGAATATTTTAGAGATTTCTATATCCAGCTAGATGTGAGCGAAAAATTTTAAGCGGAAAAATTATCGCAAAAGCCTCGAGGACGAAGATATAATCTTGCGAAGATGAAGATAACAAAAAACATGGTAGGTATAATAATAAGCCAACTCTCAAGTCTTGTTCTAGTTTTCAATCCCACAAACTGGTTTAAGTTGTGATTTACCTTGATGGGTTAGCTTTGTATTTAGATAGAGAGTTCTTAAAGCCTGTTTTAAGATTATTTGATATAAGATGAAACTTTAGGGAAAAAATATAAATAGAAATAAAAAAAATGAGATACTCTAGGAGGGGAAGGGCATGACCGAGCTTAAGGTCGTGACCGGCAGTAATAGAAGGTTAAGGTTTTTGGTTCGAAGGAGTAACAGAGGCCGATCACTTTTACAGCCTAGGGAGCCTTGGCACCCTAAAGTTTAGAGAAATTAAATTTATACCCTCAAATATTTTAAAAAATTTAATTAGAGGTGGCAATCGGGTCAATCAGTTCGGGCTGACTTTCGGTTTGAGTTGCTTTTGGTTCAGTCGGATCGAGTTTGGATCAAATTTAGCTCGAGTCTATGGTATTCTGGGTCGAGTCAATATCATATCGATTTCTTTTCGGGTCGGGTCAATATTGTATCGGTTGACTTTTTGATTCTGGTCAATATCGGGTCGATTGACTTTTCAATTCGAGCCAATATCAAATCGATTAAATTTCAGGTCGGGTCAATATCGGATCAATTACTTTTTCGGGTCAGGTCGATATCAGATCGGTTGATTTTTCAGGTCGGGTCAATCTTTAGATTTGGGTATTTATCCAAAGTGTATATATTATTGATATATTTTTGTAAAAAAACGTGTTTTTTGTCAATTTTATCATGTATGTTCAGTTTCAACACTTAAATGTTCAATGTTTCGAATTTAACCAACATTAATGGGTGTCAATTTGATCCAATTGAACCTATAAGACGTGTTAGAATTTATAACTTGAATTCCGTAATGTTGACCACTATCGAGTCTTAACTAGCTATTTTATATTTTCTAAAATAAAATTTTATATTAATTCTAAGACCAAATTAATTGAACGAAATTAGAATGAGACTATGTAAAATTTATTTAATAAAAAATTAATTTTATCATATTTATTAATTTATTTACTTATGAATAAAATAATTTAATTATATTTTAATTATTAGATATTTAATTGGATATTTAAATTTTTTATTTGATTATTTAATTAATATTATAAATTAAATAAATGACCTAATCAAATAAACAAATATATATAAGTTGGCGTGAATATACATATATATTAAATCCAAAGTTAGATTTCAACTTTTCTACTCCAACTTTATATATATATATATATATATATATATATATATGATGAATTTTGTCTTTAAATTAGTATATCTTTGTTTGAATTGGAATAGTACTTCTAAATTCTAATTAATTCAAATAAATTAAATAAAAGACCAAATCAAATAAACAATTATATATATGAAAAGGTTGGATATATATATATATTATTTTATTAAAAATATATGATATACTTTAAGTTTAAATTGGTATATTTTTGTTTCAATTGGAATAGTACTCCTAATTAGTTCAAATGCTTTCCTATCTCTCAATAAATAGATATGTTCGGTTTTATTGTTTCACATCCTGAAAAAATTTCATAAATCCTGAGGCATATACTAGAGTAGAGAGAAAATTGTTGGAATTATTTAGTATTTTCAATAAGATAATTTCTTGCAAAATAATCATTGCGGTTATTTAGAATTTTCAATAAGATCTTTTGGTTTGAATTATAAATCTAGAAGAAGTTTGGGTCGTGTAGAACAATTCGAAGACTTGTCAGAAGATTTGGATCAAGGCATCAAATTCTTAAATACACATGTATTAGACAATTGATTATATTTATAGTATTACATATCAGGTTTAATTTAAAAAAAAAATTAAAAGCTTTAACAACGTCTTTTATAATTTTTTTAAACCAAGACTAATACTATTTATTTTAGAGAAAAATACAAATATATTAAATCACGTTCTCAAATATTTAGAAATATTTGTTAGAGTTACTTCATGACTATGCGATAATCTATTTTTTTAACTTGTGTTAAATTCCTTGTGTTATCTTAAGTCCTCCTAATTAGATCTATTTATCATTCGGTTTATGTTCTTTGTTTTGACAATCATGAAATCAAATGCTAATGCATGTGAGGATCAAGTTGATACTAGCAACGTTTTAGTACCGGAATCAAAATCTGTTTCAATGAGACGAAGTAAGATTTAGAAATATTTTTCATGTATTGACTCGACACAAACTAAGGATGAAAAAGAGAGGACACTTTGTAAGTATTGCAAAATTACTTCGCTCATATGTAACTCATATTATGGAACCTTTACTATGCAAAAATATATTGAAAAATGTAAACAATATATTGCATATAAGGATAGCTTGGGAGCAGATGGAGAAAAAACTAAAAAATCATGTTTATGACCAAAAGGTCTACAGAGAATTGATAGCTAAGGAAATTACAAAGCATGAATATGCTTTTTTTGGGTTGAACGTAAAGGTAATAGGAAAATTCGTGCATATTTGAACAATCGAGCTAAAAGTATATGTAAAAACACCGAAAAAATTGATTGTTTGAAATTGCATAAAAATTTAAAAAATAACATAAAAGAAACTCTTTATAATGTACCTGGTCGTATTTCTTTGACATGTGACATGTAGACTAAAGAAATTAAAGTGTTGTGGCTTGATGTTCCTACAAGATAGAACTCTACATATATGATGCTTGATAGGGCTATTTTATACCGTGAAGTTTTTAAGCAAATGGTTGTTTTAAATTCTTCTTTTCATCATTGTCCAAACATCGAAGAGTGGGAAATACTTGAGAAAATTTGAGATGTTTTAAAATTATTTTTTATATAATTGAATTATTTTCGGGAAGTGGTTTTCCTACTGTAAATTTATACTTTGAGAATGTTTGAAAAAAAATTATACTTTTGAAAAAGTTGACTAAAAGCAATGATGTTATTTTAAAAACAATGGCTATTGAAATGAAGAAAAAGTTTGATAAGTGTTGATTCAACTCGAATGACGATGACCATGGCACATTATTTGCCTTTGTAATAATTCTTGATCCTCGTTTTAAGTTATTTTTTCTCAAATATTGTTATGAAAAATTATTTGAGGATGAAATAAAAGTTGTTATGAAGATTCGTGATGTCAAAACTAAGCTAGAAAAGCTTCTTAAAGAGTATGATCTAGAGACGCATGCCCTACATGAAACATCATTAGAATCAAGCTCAAACTCTAATACCGAGAGCTTATCTAGAAACCAGAAGCACATATTCGATCTTTTTTGCAGTAAATTTAATATTTTAAAATGTTTTATTGTTTTCATATTTTTTTTGTTTAAATACCCAAGTGACAATGTCAAAGATGAGTTTGATTAGAGTCATTTGTTTTTGATATTTTCATATTTATGCTGTAAATGGAATTCTCTTGATCCAAAATATAGAGGCCATTTATTAATTATGTCACATTATAGAAAACATTATCGAGATAAAAAGAACAACAATCATTCTTAATAATTATCTCAAAACCAATCTTGTCTAAACAAGAAATCGAAATGATGTTTTTAGTCAAATTAGACACAGAATAACAATCATCTAAACATAAATTAAGTCCACTAGGCAACGATAAAGTATATGTTCCTATAGCTAATACAACAACTCTTGCTCCATTACCAACCCGTAGGCCCACCTCTCATTTTCTCAGATTTCTACTCTTTTGTAGTCCTTATACAAATGTAAAAATATGAGAACCCCGGTATCCAATACCCAAGAAGTAGGTGTTGATAAATTAATATCAATAACATAAATATCCAAGGCGGGCGTTTCACTTTCATTTGCCTTCTTGATTTTTCAAGATAAAGGGGGCAGTTTCTTTTACAATGACATGTCTTTTCACAATAGAAACATTTTCCTTCTAGTGACCAGCCACGGTAATTTACGCCGTTCAACTTTTCATTCTCAAGGACATATCGCAATGATAACAAATTTGCATTTGTCATAATAAGTTTACAACAATAAAATATGAATTTTGAGTACGTTTACCATGTTTGCTTATAAAAGGACTTTACACCCACTATTTTTTTATTAAAATTAATAACCCTCAAATATTGATGTTGAAAATACTTTCTGTAAAGTTTTTCTAGTTTGCAAGGATCTAAATTTCACATTCTCTTAAGTTAGCTTTGGCTTTTCTCTTAAGATTATGGTTTATCTAGGTAAGCAACACTTTCTAATTACATATCATGTAACTCATTCATTTGGTGAACAACTCTTGTTCATAATCATCTTATCATTATCCAAATAACTAACATTTAGGTTTCTAATCTTATTAGAGTAACCTAGTTAAGTCTTTAACCAATGTTACAACCAACGAATATCACTTGCTTATTTTTCGCGTTTGGCCAAGATAGATACAAGTACCCCACTTTAGCAAAACCTACATTGTATCGATCTAGACTTTAATGAGGGTTAATATTGGGAAGAAATAAAAGACTTAATATTTTATTGAGGGGTTTTGTGAATATTATCTCATCATTTAACATTTGATCTTATTAATTAACTAGCATGCATCTCATACACTCATTTTATCACATACATGAAAAGCAATAAATATGAATACAATAGTTATAGCCCATATCCTAAGGTGGTCTGTCCCAAGCCAATGAGAGAACCAAATTATTCTAAGGATAAAAATACTTCTCAAGCATATTTCTATCGGCCCACACTTCTGTTCCTTTGGTCCATACTTCTTCGTATAGATTACAATTTCAAAAACTCGTTTTACATACAAGGGAGTAAGATGAGAAGAGAATTACAATAGAAGTAGAGAAAGACACGACACGCATGCCATATTTATAAAACCTTATAAATAAAACTAAATGGGCTATTGGGCTATAACCATGCATTCCAAACACCGTGCATACCAAACATAGTAACGACGCAGTTTGTTATTAAGGTCTTACCAGATTGTTCCTACGCATGTGTCAAGCCCCTTGTGGGGGTCTAAGGGGCAGAGCCTTTTACGACGTTCTAACGAGCCCATAGCTTCCAGTAGGGTTACCGCTGCCCGGTCAGCGACGGGGAATTTTTTAAAGATTGGCATCTTAATTGCCATGTAAAAACCTCACAATTTGATAACTTTTATCAACATGATCATGTTTTTCAGGATTTTAAAATCTACGAGATTTTTACTGAAACAACTCTTGTTACTTTCCCGTACGAAATATATAGACTAATAATTAGTCTAATATACATCTAAAACCCTAAAACTCCATATTGAATATGTTAACAATTAACATATACTATTTCAAACCTTATCGATAAAGATCATGATGATTAACTCTTAATCATCGATCTTAGGAATATCCTTTAACTAGATTAACAGAATAATCGTGATTGAATAGATTTGCTCGTACAAATATCAAATATTCGCTAAATAAATTGAAAAATAACATATATATATCATACATTTACATCACCCAAGTAATTGAAACCCGAATCTGTATCGTACAAGTGGCTCTGATGCTATTGTTGGGTCATGTCGGTACACCCTATGGCATAGCGAAAAAAATATCCAGCGATCACCACCTAAGATCCATGTACGAGGAACGAATCAGATTGAAAAGGGTGAATAATTACCTGTTAAAAATCTAGAATTCTAAATTTGGAGAAGATAAAAATCCAATCACGATTCCACAATGTCGATTCTTAAGCCGCAATGATAACGCTCTGACCTCTACGTGGTTCACCAGTTGAAACAAGCATATAAAACTCTTTGAACTATTTTGAAGGTTTTTCCCAAAAAAGCATTAATGATTGTTAGATCTCTCATGCCTTTATATAGCCTTTGTAATCCTAATTCAACTCATATTAGGGTATCAATATATATATTAAATATATATAATCCCAATTCAACTTAATTAAGATTTTAATATATATATATTAAATATATATAATCCCAATTCAACTTAATTAGGATTTCAATAAATATATATATTAAATATATATATAATCCTAATTCAACTTAATCAGGATTTCAATATATATTGATTTAAATCGAATTATATTATTTATATATTAAAAGAGTCATAATTACAATAATAATTTTTCTTTTAATATTTACCAATTAGTTAAATTATATATATATCAAATGTATATAAATTTAACTAAATCCGTGTACAACAAATTTGTACATATATAATTCGTTTAATATATGTTCATTTCAACTGTAGGTGTGACCTTGTAGGTTTATGTAACGTTAGTAGTAAATATTAGAACATTTCTAATATTAAAAATAATGAGTGACATCTAGCAATATGTCATTGTCACCTAAGTTACAAGATATCATGATTCGACGTAACATCTTCATGATTAACTCTTTTTCATGTATTAAATCCTTTTGTCCTTATATCTATATTGGACACAAGTCATTGAATAGTCACACTTGTATAGTCCATCTAATATTAAATCTTTTTGTCCTTATATCTATGTCAGTTTTTATAGAGTAATCAGTTACGACACACGTTTGACTGTATCAAAATATGTCACTCACGATGTTGAAATAATGATGATCTCAAGTATGAGGATCATACATGTAGTTATCACTATGAGCAAATTTTGTGACTGTTATATAATAATCCATGAAACATGCTCATAACGGGTCAGTCCAGTATGTCGTTCTCTAACACATACTTATGTATTAATTTTGACATCTCTATGTCAAAAAGAACATTTTGTCATCAATCAACTACATATTAGTCTTATTGCATTATTGGTGTCTATTCCCACAATAATACTCGACTAAGGACATTTAAAAGTAATCATATTATTTTAAGGACTTTATTATAATTCAATTTATTTATACACGTAGAATTATAATTAAAAATAATAATGCCTCTTTATGAATAAACAAGGTAAAACAAATGTCATTTACAGTCATCTTATGATTGGTCTTTGGGCATACTCTAACACTGTGGACATGATTCTTCAAGTTTTTGAACTTCTCAATCAAAATTGTCGATTATGAATTTCTTCAATTTGTGGAGCTGATTCTTAAACAAAAAGCAAAACACAAAGCTGGTATATGAGTGAGTTGTTTCACAAATTGGCAGCATGTTTGTACATCATTGACTCATGTAGAATTCTCTCCGAATTTTTTCTTACTTGGGTGGTTCACAAATCGAAAGTATTCTTCATTCTTACTTTCGTTCTTCTTCACTCACATTTCTTTTCTTTCACTTTCACATTTGAAATTCCTTCAAAATTTTAACCTTCTTCTTCGTCACTAATCTTCTTCTTCACTTATTTGATCCTTCTTTTTGTTGGGAGCAAGAAGATTATGCTACAAGCTCCCGGGTGAAATCTGAAGTCTCTATTGGACAAGAAAACACCCCCTTATGTCTGGTTAAGAAGAACAAGGATGTTAAACAATTAACTCTCCCCAGATATTTTCTTCCATAGACACTTGGCTGTTAGGCATCAAGTTCATGGTACATCTTGGAGGATAAGCATCTTGGAGGAGAAGCATCAGTTAACAGAGAAAGTCAAATAACATATCACTCTTAAACAAGATCTCAATATTCACCAAAACTTTTAGAATCCAACCAACAACAAAATTCGTAGCAATAAGCTCATAATGCCGAAACCAGTGATCAGAATACTATTATTCAATAGGGCTTGATAAAAAATAATGAGGTGCAGAGTGTGTATGAAAATCATCTAGAGCAACTCACCAATTTTCAGAAAATAAAGATATACTAATCTTGGTTGATCGTGAAACAGTATACAATTTAAGAGAAGCAACTAAACTATAATCTGAAACGAACCAACTAATCAACATTCGACCTATTTATTTTTTTCCAAACTGTTGCTCAAATCAATCACAAAAACTTTCAACAAACAACTTGGACTCAATGATGTCTATCAGTAAACACGCAGCCATCAATATGCAATGACAACAAAAACAATCAGTACTTGGACAACCAACCTCTCTGATTTAGTGAAATCAGCCAATATAGAGTAATAGCCAAGCTAGTCGGTTCAACATCCAAATCAGTGAAACATAAACCAAGATTGGAACGATGACACGAACGGTTAATAAGGCATGAAACAAAATCACCTAGAAAAGATAAGCTGATTGGACAACAGTTGATTATGCGAATATGAAGCTAAACCAAGCTGACTGGCCAGATATAAGATCTGAAACACCAGATCAGAGAACCACAAGTAATGAGCTCCAACGCCAATCGGTTCGGCGCTAAATCGAACGATTGAAGAGGAAAATATGAAACGATTCTTCAACAGCCAACGAAACAAAGATCAGAAATGAACTACAATTAATGCACCTCAAATCTTCATCGGAAGATCCAGCGATGAACAAATCTAACTTTGGTGAAGTGGTAAAAAAACGAATCAATAGCAGAGACGGTAGCAAAGACAAACGTGACGGTAAAGAATAGTAAAGAAAATAAAAACTTCGTGAGAGAGGAAATCAACCGGTGGATGCCAATGTCGTCGAAATGAATTGTTAGTAGCGAAAGAAAACAGCGTCAGGACCGTTGTTGACAAATGATACCATGTGAGAACTCCGACATGGTGGCCAGACAAGGAAGGGACGGTGAACGGTGGTTTTTGTTATGAACGGTGGTTAGGGATTTTAGTCAAATAGAGAGCAAAGTAAAAGAAATGAATCTGATTCTATTATTAGAAAATTGATTAAAGATAATCTCTGACCCATTACATATACTTGTGTATTTATAGCCCAAACGTAAATATGTGAAAATAATCTAACAGATTAACTGAGAGCCCAACAAACTAACTAATATGTTAAGCTAATTAACAACTAAATAACTACCAAGTCTATCAACACATTAACAACTATTCATTCATTTGTCTAACAATATGGATATGCTGAAGTGAAAGACTTTAAATGATAGCATTGAGTTTTATTATACTTATGCAAAAGTGAAAGGTTTTGGAGTTCCAATGAACCCGACAATGACAAGTCAAAATTGTAGTCAAATAATTTCAAAGAAACTGGTGTGTCGTAAGGAGGGATATAGAGAGGAAATGCAGATTAACTTGCCAAACAAAAAACGTGAACAAAGACCGGTCAGGAGAGTTGGATGTGGAGCACTTATTAATTCAAATTGGACATAACCATGAAATTGTTCAGCCAACACAAGTTGCTTACATCAGGTATGTAACTCATCAATAAGTAAATTGTTACATACTAACTTCTAGCTTATATATATAATGTTCTTTAATGATTTATTTTGTAGGTCATTCCGAAAAATTATTGAGTTAGACAAAATTAAGATTAAGAGAATGCATAACTCTAAAATTGCTCCAAGTAAAATGATGCAAAATTTTGTGAATGAAGCTGGTTCAATTGAGAATATTGGATTTCTACTGAATGATTTATATAACTATCTATAGAGAATCAAATGAGAAGAAGTGCAAGATAGTGATGTTGAAACATTGATGGCGTATTTATAGAAAGCAACAATCTGATCCTTTTTTGTGAGGCACACGAGAGATGAAATCAAAAACATAGAGAATTTGTTTTGGTGCGATGGTATATCACGCGCTGACTATAAAGAATTTGGTCATGTACTTGCATTTGATATAACTTACAAGTGCAACGGATACAACAAGTCATTCATTTTTTGGTTGGTGTCAATCATTATCGAAACACAGTGCCATTTGGATGTGCATTGGTGGTGAATGAGAAAGAGGATACCTATGTGTAGTGTTACAAAAATTGATTGAAGCGAGAGATGGCTACAAACCACTTACTGCTATTATTGATAGAGATTAGGTCATAGAAAATGCCATTTCTCAAGTACCACCCAAGGTAAAACATAGATTGTGTTTATGGCATATCATGAGGAACGTGCAACCTAATTCTCATCACAATTTTCTCAACGGGTTTATAAGATGCACTGACAAGTGTAGAACGCCATCAGATTTTGAAAGGACTGAAAAAGAATTAGTGGACAAACACAAAGTTGAAGGAAAGAGATGAGTACAAGAATTGTATGAAGATAAAGAGAAATAGGCAAAAGCATATTTGCAAGGATATTTTTACGCATGTAACATTATATACACTTTGTATTTTATATTATATTTATTTACTGTATTTAAAAAAATTATTAAACATTTTGGGGTGCAGTAAAGAGGACTACTCAATGTTCGATTCAATGAATAGAACAATTAAAACTTGGTTGGACAAAAAAGGTAATGTTGTATCGATTTGTTGAGAACTATCATCAACAAATACAAGATGGGAGGAAGGTCGTCAAGACTACAAAAGAATGAATGAACAACAATATTGTGACGGTGTGTTGGAAACATTAAAAGGTAATGCAACCCAAGTATATACGAAAAATATTTTTGCTACATTGTGCAAAGAATGTCCTATGGGAGTTATTATTTGGTCAAAAAAAAGGGAAGTACAAAATGAGTGCATGTGTTATTGGTTAGTGCATATTGTAAAGGAGAAGTTGTATCTTGTACTTAAAGATACCACACATTATACCATGTACTGTTGTTGTATGAAGTTAAAGTCTGTTGGATTTTCATGTCGTCATATGTTTGCCGTGTTAAAATATGAAAAGCCAAAGAAAACAAGGATGTATAATGAAACGATGGACTATTTATGCGAAGAAAGATGTTGGATTATAAAAGAAGAATGAATATGTTGAAGATAATAATTCAACAACAGTTCAAGTCAGGTATTTCACTCTAGCCTCTTACTGCATGACTATATGTCACCGTGCATTACAGACATTTAAAACTTTCAATGAGATTAAAGATCAATTTGCAAAATTGAGTTTCAAATCGCAAGCGGTGAAAGTGGGATGTAAAAAGAGAACCACTAAAAGCGAAGAGCTTCTTGGAACTGATGATCCTATAGTTCTTGAAATAGGAAAAGGAATGCCTAAGAAAACTAAGAGCCAAGCTTCACTGTCCAAACCAATACATGTTTCATATGATGAAGATGTCACGTTGGACTTGCATAAAACCTCTAAATCTTCTCCGAACAAGCCTTCTTATCAGGATACGAGGCAGACTAATGCTCTTCAAATATCAAAATTAGCTAGATACATGTTTGACACATACAAAAAAGATGACATATCTGAGGTAATTAAATATGAAATATAATAGTAATTACTCTTTGTTGTTATGTATGTTGATAATATTTGTTTTGACAGGCTGCATATACTAATGAATCGAAAAATATGAAAAAAAAATCCAACTATTTTGGATTGGCAACCAAATAAGGATTTGCAGTGTGCAGTCTCGTCCAAAAATTATACTCTTTTTTCTTGTAAGTTAAGAATTAATTTTATTAGTTATTCATTGATTTAAAAAACATGTTTTAGTTTTTTTGTTGTTACAATTGCTAAGTTAATTTCTACGATTTTCCCCCTCATATGAACAGGACTAGGTCTGAGCGCGCCTCGATAACATATCAAAATTCGAAGTAACTACCGCATGATGGACGAGGGTCGCAATTTTCCTTTTGTGTGTCTATTGGGAGATTTAGTTTAGTTATGTTATTCTAGTTATACATGCACGAAATACTGTTAAGTTTTAATCTTTCAGATTGTATGAACCTGGTTTTGTAATTTTCTTCCCCTTGCTGCAGCTCAGTGGAGATTCAGGTTACTAGTAATTAGCTATTTTACCTTACTTTTTAATCTTAAATGATAGCTGGATTTAAATGAAAAATATATCAAATCCTAATTCTTTTTGGCCTTTGGATTCAAGTACGAGTGTCAGATACAAATATATATTTGTACATCTAAATGAGTCTAGAGTATTAGTATATGATTGTTCCAATAAGTTTGGTTTTCAAACAAATAAGTTCTTATCAATTTATTCCTTAATTTGCTTTCTTAATCATGTCATAATGAAAACATTATTCATAAAGAGCACAAGTCGAGCAAAATTTTACGGAGCTTGTCAAGTATTGAGTAGAGTCGAGCACTGTTCAACTTGTGATCAACTCGCTTACTGAACACCCTTAAACAAGAGAAATCAAATTACCTAACTTTAAAATTAATTATGATCTAATAAGTATCCAATATAAAATTTTAAGACCAAAACTTAATTAATTAACTAAATGAATGAGACCAAAATTAATAATGATCAAATACGTAGACAAGGTGTGCCGGCACGTTGAGTTTAACCGTACCAGTACGGTGAGTTTAAGTGTACCGGAACGTGGACCGTACCGGTACATAAATAGCTCACTAGATTTTGTCAGAAAAATACTGCATCGATACGGATGAATTCGTATCGATACACCCGTACCAGTACTAATTAATGAGCGTATCAGTAAGCTGATTTTAAGCATACCGATACGTGGACCGTACCAATACAAAAAGAGCTCACTAGATTTTGTTAGAAAATACCGCATCGATATGGATGAATTTGTGCGTACCGGTACTCATTAATGAGTGTACCGCTACGCGCGAGCCTGGGGATATAAATTGGCCTTTTATCTGTTTTCCCCAAGCTTTTCCAAACCCCAACCCTAAGAGCTTCGTTCCCCTAAAAAAACCCTCCCATTTTCACTCAAAATACATCAATATTCACAGTTTTGCAAGGATTTCAAAAGATTTCATCTCCAATCAATGAATCTTGCATACCTATCACTTTTTTCGTCTATTTTCCAAGTTTTTCGATATATTATTACAATATCCTTTAATTTATTCGAATATTATACTTTGTTTTAGGTTTTTGCATCTAGATTGAAATTTTTAGAACAAAATGACAGTTTAAATGCTAAAAACTATGAGTTTCGAATATTATCTTATTGGATCTAGGTTTTTGCATCTAGGTTTTTAGGTATTATTACAACTTGTATATATGACACGTTATTTTAAATACCATCCTAAATTTTAATGGCGTTGAACTTTCTAGTACATTTGATTCATGTTGTTCATTGTAACACCCATTTCCCGGTCTGGTAGGGATCCGGGTCAGATAGTGTTATCGGAAGACTAATTAGAGGTTCGAAAAAAGGTTTAGAGTTTAAAGCCTAATCTAAGTATCATATTGATTATTCCTAAGTCTTATCCACTTTGTTTGTTACTAAACTTAATCGGGGTTGGGGTCAATTTTAAACTTTTCTTAACCTTAGGGAATAATTTGTAAATTTTTTACCAGTTATCTGATTTCGTATTACCAATAGAAATTAAACTCTCCTAATTATTGATCTAAAGGTTTCATTATTATAACCTATTGAATTACTACGCCAATTAAACCAATTTGAGACTTTCGACGAAAAATCAGTTCTATGACTTAACTAAAGTTACCCAATTTACTAGTACAGTTATAAATCATGTTTCTATTGATATGTCAAATTCGGAATCCATTTACCAAGTTTTCATCTTAGGCTTATTTTATGCACTTTTTAACCTATTTAAATCTAGTCATTATAAGCATACAACAAAACCACAATACCAAGTCATCATGCAACCATAGAAAGGCTTATACAAAACAAGTTGGACCATATGCCACTTCACTAGGAGTTTATAGCAAAAGATAACATACATATATGGCAGGGACGTGACTTGCAACCGCACAACACGATCAGGGCTCAGAATTGATCAAGGTCCTGAAAATGCATGAGACACACATGTTAGGCTTACATAGCCTACTGAGGTAGTTATAACAATTACAATGGATGATCAATATTATGAAATGCATGATAATCAAATATACAAGTAGTCATATTACACTCTACACAATTCATGCTTATTTCACTTATTTTCATGCTTTCGTATTCCCATATACATTTCACATATTCATATCATAATCATAATGTCGTAGCACAATTCATAGGCACATATCATATTAGGTACCATTCGATACACGGATTCCCTACACACCAACACATATAACAGAGAGTGGGTCGTAGTCCTTGAGCCGTAGCTTCGGAGATATATCCCTTACACAACCGATCTTATTTCCCCTACATATAGGCCGTAGCCCTGGACCGTAGTCTTCCCTTACTTAACCGAGCTTAATAATCCTATGGCATGCCAATTGTATCCAATGTCCGTAATTACACAAGTTCACATAGTTCATATCTTTTAAGTCATATCATATCGAATATTAAAATGAATCTTAGCTCCATACCGTGCAGCATTTCATATCATTTCATATGTCACATACATGCAGCATATCATAGTCATATTTGCACATATCAAAGCAATGCAAGGCACTTACCGGATTTGCCAATCGAATTCGACATAGTTGCTCTACGTGAACCCTTAAGAAAATACAAACATAATCACAAAATAATGCAACGGGATGGCACCGAGCCTATCCCCCGACACAACTACACTCACCTCGACAACCCGATGTTTTTAAGATTCTCGGATAATAGCGTCTTTATCCTTAGCTTTTAGAAGGGACGACGATTGTTCTTTATCAACCTTTTGAGCCAATCGATAGCGAGGATTCGAATTTGTTGAACTGAAAAGCTCGAGCTTATCACTGAATCGTTTCTTTGTTCCTTACTTTTCTATGTTTCTTGCGCACACCCCCTATTTATACTCAAATTGTCGGCCCCCAAATGTTTTCTCAATGCTCCACGAAGGCTGGAGCCGTGGCACATTTTTGGGGCATAATGCCCTTTTTGCTTGCCCACGTGGTGGGAGGAAAATATGGCCTATGGCCACCTTGCCGCTTCATCCCCCAAACGTGGGGAATTCATAGCCATTTCCTTCAAATTGAAGGAATCAGCCCTAGGTCCCCAATTCAACGTCATTTTCATTTTTTAACTAATAATAATAATAATAATAATAATAATAATAAATTGTTACAGTTAGCCCGAGTAACCTTCATTGCTTCAAATTAGGTACGAGATCGAGCAAATTACATAATCGGTACCAAATATTCGATCACCGGAACCTAATCCCGACTATACTGGTTTTTGGCGTGTGACATTCATAATTTGAACAATTAATGGCATTGACCTTTTTAGTACATTTGATTGATGAATTTTTCATACATTGTGCTTATTGTTTTTGCAAGAGTTTGATTTTTCCTCAGTGTGTCTAGAATCTTAAATCCTTTTATCCTTTCAATTTTTTTAAATGGCACCAAAATCAAAACTTGCGACTAAATGTCGTCACATGAGTTTACCCTTTGCAAGTCAGCCCACATTCGAACCTCAACCTATTTTACCTACTTCTTTTGACACATGTTTAGATTAACCCGAAGTACAAAACCAAAGGGTAAACTTTGATATGTTCAAAAATTTTACTATTAGGGATGAGCGTGTTGTAGATTTTGAATTTATGTCCGATCCCAATTTTAAATTTTCTTGCTTTAGTCATATAAGGCGATGGAAATTTCTTACAATGTTTTAGCTCAATCCTGAATATTTTCCCACTTTAACCCGAATTTTTTTCCAACGCTCGTTGTCTTCTTGATGATTCGAGTAAAAGTGTTATTGCCATAGAGTCTTATCTTATGGGGAAGACCTTTCAACTAGTCACCGAAATAATTGTCACCCATCTAGGTCTAAAAAACATCGGTCGTGATGATGAGGATCAACATATTCTTGATTCTCCAACCCCTAGCTCTGTTACTGCCCTAAACACCCATGACCGCTTTCTCTATTTCATTATCACTTGGTGGTTTCGGTCATTCGGAGGTAATTATTCTACCATTAACGTTGTTGGTGCTTGGTGGATTCAATGTTTTAGCACTGGCCATCGCATGTATTACGCTCAGATTATTTTTGCCAACCTAGTTTACATCATCAACAACCATCGCACCTCTATGGTCACCTTATTTTATTACAGTAGCATCCCCAGCCATATCTTTCTTAAAAAGGACATAAATTGCTCCATAGATATTCTCTTCTCTAGGAAATAAGATTGATGGTTCATCTCTTCGAAGGGCTCATTTCAATCTCGTCAACGGCGAGTGGTTTCTTTGCGTTCCATGGCCAGCTCCAGCACCTCGAGCGGCTCATCAACTAGTTGCTCTGGTACCTCAAGAAGATTTCTCTTTGGCATCACTTTCGAATTTGATCACTCAGATGTAGGGTCGTATTATGCGTCGGTTTGATTTAGTTGATGAGCGTCTTGAGAACTTGGAGTATTCGGTTCAGCTTCTTCAAAATGATGTTGAGGATGATGTTGATGGCAGTGACAATGCATCGGAGGCTTAGTTTTATTTCATGTCACTTTGGATTATGTTGCATTATTTTGTTGTGGCTATGTCACTTTGGATATTATTTATGGATTATTTCATCTCTATTTTATTTTGGATATTATATATGGATTGCTTAATATTTATGAATATGTTTACTATGTTTATCTTGCTTCTTATTGTTTTTGATCTAACAAAAATGGAGACAATTCGACTATTATCTAAGTTGAAAAAAAGCTAAGTGTTCAAATAACGTTGAAAAAGAGCTAAGTGTTCAAATTACATTGAAAAATACCTAAATGTTCAAATAAATTTTTAAAGTATTTAAATAACTTACAACCTCAAAGTTAAAAAAGAGCTAAGTGTTCAAATAACGTTTTTGAAAGATAGAATATTATCTAAGTTATTTGAAACAAATTCAAAATTTACAAGGTTAGAAGTACACAAAAAGCCAATTTGGCCTCTAAGTACTGGTACGGCCTTGTACGCGTACATATATGCTTTAGTTATGTTAAAATTCAATGAGTTCTTTCGTACCGATACTAACCCCGTACTAATACGTTTCATCTGAGAGTACTGGTACGCCCTTGTGAAACAAATTCCCAACTCCAATTTCAATTGTTCGATAAACTCAACAAATATTTTAAAACTTTATTTAAAATGATTTGAATATAAATATTTGTGTTTGGAAAATCAATATATATTAGTTTTACAATCTTAAATGGTCGAATCCTCAATGTATGAATTATGAAATTATAGTGTGTGGGGACAAAATATACCTGATGGGTGCTGGTAGGCACTTGATTACTTTTGCATTCCTAAAACTTGACCTCGGCAAGAAATTATAAATACATGAAATATATTGTTTGCAGCTGCTATGATTTGTCAAAGTAGGAAACATTGATTGCTCAGCTATGATTGTGCTTCATGTGAAGCGGCATTGTAATGTTCGACTATTTTTTTTGGTTCTTAATCCATTTTTCAGAATCAACACACATTATGGTGAATTAAATGTTACAATTTTTTTAAAATTTAATATTTAAAGTTTACCTTGTGTGTCATTCTCTGAAAATTCCAAGTCACCGCCATTATTCACCACGTGAAAAAAAATAAATGAAAAGTGAAAAAAGAGGGAAGGTTGTGAACCATCCACAAACTGGTACAATAGCATTCAATTTTTTTGTAAATAATGAAACCTCATATGTATAATCTCATCCATTTATTATGATCATAGTATAATACTATTATAAAGTAAAAATGAGAGAGAAAACTATGATTTAACTAGAAATTTCAGTCAATTATTGCAAACAATCATATATTATTTTAGCTCTCTTTACCTGATTCTTTTTCTCAGTTTTTGAATCATGTATGAGCAGTTCACGATGATTGAAAAGATCAACTTCGTTGTGGTTGCTTGTAACAAGTTTTGTCAAAATTTTCAGTCATTCAACTCTTATTTGTTGCATCTACACAATAAATATATCACGTTATTCAACATCAAACAATAGCTAAATGACAATACATGGTATACTTTACCATGAAAATAATCTTCGACCAGTCACTTTTTTATCGACTTCTATATACTTCAATATGTACATGACACAATCATCCATGAATCTAATATAAAATAAATTAATTTATTAAAAAGAAATTCACATACATAAGAAATAAACTTTTATTTTAAATTACGTACGAATTTGGTTGCTTCAGTAATTCAAGAAAATAGATTGGAAATTTTGCAACATCTTCAAATATGCTATCTAAATGAGCATGACACTCATACATAAATAAAGCTTTAATCAACTGTTATAATAAGTTAAAATAAAATTAAGAAATTGATAATTAAAAACAATACTAATTCTATTAGTTCTCATAACTGAATAAAGAACTTATAATTTTTTTGTAACGTTTTTACGCACTTCATTGACGCCAAGATAATCCAAAACGTAATTATGTCCCTCCACAACATCAACAACTAATAAAACCTAATGTTTGTCTTTTGCGTCATGTAAAGACATATATACCTGCTAAATTATGTGAGTTAAAAATCACTGTCAACTACATACAAGCAAACAACAAAGTATAATATACATGTTCAACATTACTATTATCATCAATAGGTATAAAGTTCTCTATCCATCATGAATGAAATTTAAAAATGCTAGTATTTTTTCATGCCTTCTGAGCATTTGTGAAATATTCAATAATAAATCTTTGGAATAATCTGCTCAAAATAAGGCCATAACTATTATACTTCTTCGTCGTCACCTCCATGAGGGGTTGAAATCTGAATATTTAATGGTGAAAGATCCTTTCATTCCTTGGAATAATCTAAAAGAACGATATGACCATCAGAAAACTGTTATTCTACCTAAAGCTCAATATGGTTAGTTGCATCTGAGGTTGCATCTCAGATTGCAAGATTTTAAATTGGTAAGCGAGTATAACTCTGTTATGTTACGAATTACTTCACAATTGAAGTTATGTGGTCAAAATATTACTGATGAGGATATGTTAGAAAAAACATACTCCACTTTTCATGCAAATAATGTTGTCCTTAGACACAATATTGTGAAAAATGTTTTAAAGGCCCACTGACTCCACTCCATTCCTTGAAGTGAATGTGAGATTTTATAACGAAAAAATAAACGCCACATTAGTAGTTATGGTCATGGTCAAGGCTATGGACATAGACATTATGGTCATTTTGAGAATAATTATACTCACCACGAGTGGAATAATAAAGATGACAATAGTTCAAATTATCATTCCAAGAAAGAGGAATCTATGTGTCATAAATATGGCAACTTAAATCATTGGCTTTGTATTTGTCGAACGCCGAAGCATTATGGACCTTTATCCACAATCATGAATGATAAAGGAAAGAAAATATAAACAAATTTTGTTTATGTCAAAAATAATTATGGTGTTTTTGGTCCAACTCAATTAGATATTGTTGATTTCCCCATAACCTTTAAGGGAATAAATCGCCATTTATTTTATTTCCCTTAAAACCTCTAAAGGGAATAATTGATCCTTTATTTATTTTGTTTTATGTTAATTTGTTTTATTTATTATTTATTTATGTTAATTTACTTTATGTTAATTTGTTTTACATATTATTTATTTACGCTTTAAGTTAATTTATCCTTTGAAGAATATGATTACTTCTGGAATAAAATATGCAATGAATTGTGGCGATTTATGCTTAGAAGACAGTGCAAGTACTCATACTATACTTAAGCATAAGAACTATTTTTCCATTTAAATGCAAGGGGGAAAATGTGAGTACTATATCTCAAAGTACTAAAATATCAATGCTCCAGAAGAGTAATAAGTTCTTATGACATTATCTTTGATAGATAATTGATTTGATATGTGCTATATTTAATATTTTTCATTCCCTGAAGTGAATGATACAAAGCACATATTTTTCATTCTCCAAAGTAAATGAAACAAAACACATATTGAAAGCTGCATAATTATACATATTTTCCCATTTAAAATGCAAGGAAATAATATGAGTACTATATTCGGAAGTACTAATATCATGGAAGGCTCTGGAAGAGCAAATATGTTATTGCCAAATGGAATTCTATTCCATATTCACAATGCGTTATACTCGCCAAAATCGCAAAGAGACTTATTGAATTTTAAAGATATTCACATAAATGAATATTATATTGTGACTATTAGTCAAGGGGATGTTGACTATCTCCATATTACGAGTATAAACCAAGGCAATAAGAAAATCTTGACAAAATTATATGTACTATCATTCGAATTGTACTACACAAGAATTAGTACAAATTGAAGCTCGTGCTATTGTAAACCAAAAGTTTACTGATAACTTTATTATTTGGCATGACCAATTAGGCCATCCTGGTTCAATTATGATGCGAAAAGCTATTGATACTTCATGTGGTTATTCATTGAAGAACTGATAGATTCTTCAAAGTAACGTTTTTCATGTGATGCTTGCTCTCAAGGCAAATAGATTATTCAACCATCACCAGCTAAGATAGATTATGAATCTATTAATTTTTTGAAACGGATACAGGGTGATATATATGGGCCCATACACCCTTCTCATAGATCATCTAGATATTTTCCGGTCTTAATCGATGCATCGACTAGATGGTCATATGTATCCTTGTTATCAACCCGCAACTTGGCGTTTGTGAGGTTACTTGCTCAGTTGATAAAATTATGAGCACATTTTCCAGATTACCCTACAAAGACAACACTCTTGATAATGCTGGTGACATGTTATTTTATATGCAGTATCACTAATTCGCATCAAGCCAACAAATTATCATAAGTTATCCCCATTACATATGGTTTTTGGTCAGAAACTAAATAGTTCTCATCTTAGAATTTTTGGGTGTGCGGTATATGTTCTAATTGCTCTACCACAACGCACAAAGACGAGTGCTCAAAGGAGGTTGGGAATATATTTCGAATTTGAATCTCCTTCGATAATTAAATATCTCGATCTTCATATGGGGATTTTATTTACAACTCGATTTACTGACTGTCATTTTAATGAGTCGATTTTCCCAACATTAGGGGAGAAAATACACAGTTGAGAAAAGAAATATATTGGAATGAATTATCATTATCTTATTTTGATCCACGTACTCAACAATGTCAATGTGAACTGGAAGTTCAAAGGATACTTCATGTACAAAACTTAGCAAATCAATTGCCAGATGGTTTTACTGACCCTAAAAGAGTGGCTAAGTCACATATAGCAGCTATGAATGCTCCGATTAAATTTGATGTCCCATAAGGACAAAATCTAGTTGCTAATGAATCTAACTTACGCCTGTAGAATGGTAGACAAGTAGGTTCCAAAGATAAAAAAATCCTCGAAAAATAAAAGGAGCTATATTTTATGGTGGTCTGATCGAAGAATCAATGTATTATGAAAATCTCTAGAAGAGATTAAAAGGTCTCCAACAGAGACATTGACATGAATCAGGTACTTGATAATAAATAAATCTCAATAGATTATGTCATGTCTGGTAATAAGTGGAACCGAAATCAACTCGACGTCAATAATACATTTATATGCAATATAGCACTAGAGATTTTGATGTGGATCATGAACTATTGTCAATTGGACAATGTGAACAAAGAAATGATTGGCCAAAATAGAGAGAGGCAATTGAGGCGAAACTAAAATCTCTTTCGAAAGGAAAAGTATTGGGGCCTATAGTTCATACACTGGAATGTGTAAAGCCCGTGGATATAAATGAGTCTTTATGAGAAAGAGAAATGAAAAGGGGGAAATTGTGAGATATAAAACTCTTTTGATTGAACAAGAATTCTCACAAAAACCTAGAATCGATTATGAGAAAACATACTCTTTGGTGATGGATGCAAAAGATTTTTATTAGTCTAGCAATAAAAGACTTAGTTTCCGCCTAATGGATGTCGTTACATCCTATTTGTATAAGCCCCTTAATAATAATATTTACATGAAACTTTCGGAAGTTAGACTGCAGAAGCAGTTAATTCAAGTTCTCGAGAATATGATTGATCCTATTGAACTAATCTATTTATGGATTAAACAAATTGGGTGCATATTGTATAATCGTCTTAATGAATACTTGTTAGCGGAAGGCTATAATAATGATTCAATTTCCCTGAGCATTTTTATTAAGAGGTTTAGCTCTGGATTTGTCATTGTTGTTGTTGTGTATGTTGATGATTTGAATATCGCTGACACTCGTGAAGAAATCTCCTTAACAATGGAATTCTTGTGCATCAATCGACATACACAGAAAAATATTTAAAGAGACTTTACATGCATAACGCATATTTATTGATCACCTTTATGCCTGCTAGGTCTCTTAATGTAAACAAAGATCCATTTTGCCCCTGAGAAAAGGGTGATGATATTCTTGGTCTAAAAGCACCATATATATATATATATATTAATTGATCTGGAGGCATCATATCTTAGTTGGTCTAAAAATACTATCTAAGTGCTACGAGACCATTACCTTTAGATCTTTCAAAACTCGATGCCTTTCCATATCATGTAAATAATTGTTATGCACGAGGCAAAGCCGAAATATGTGTTTGGCTAAACATATCCATAATATATGTGAATTGCTTTCACAAGATAAGATGCAAGCTATTTTGTGTAGGGATAATGCAAAATTTATATCTCAAGGTGGATACATCAAATGTGATAAAACGAAACATATTTCTTCAAAGTTTCGTCCCTCATGATCTTCAGAAAAATAGAATTCGATGAATCCTTTCAAGCAGTAATTTGAAAGATATATTCACCAGTGCATAGTCTACTTCAACATTTGAAGATTATATTCAAGATTGAATTATGAAAATTCAAAGATCTTATGTAATATTTTCATGAGGGGGAGTAAAATGCGTTGCACTCTTTTTCCCTTAACCGAGGTTTTATCCCAATGGGTTTTTCTGGTAAGGTTTTTAATGAGGCAACATGTTATGCGTATCAAAGATGTGTGTACTCTTTTTCCTTCACTAAGAATTTTTTTTCCACGGGATTTTTACCTTAGTAAGGTTTTAACGAGGCACATTATCTTCATGGATATCCAAGGGGGAGTGTTATGAATATCTTTATTTATGGTGGATATCCATATATATTAAATGAGACTTTAATGTACTTTATTATTAGGGCTTAATACCTATTGAAATTAAGATTTCCATCTTATGCCTATAAATATAGAGTTTAGAGAAAACATTGTACACAACCCTACTTTGAGAATATAATACAAGTCTCTCTCTTTGTCTCTCATCTTGTTCTTGTTCATCTATTTTGTTCTTACTCTTTACTTTATTCACAACACATTATGATTTATCTTTCTTTTTGAATAGGATTTATCTTTCTTAAATGGACAAGGGAAGAGAGATAAAATTAATTTTTGAAATAAAGAGATAAAGTTAATTGTTATGCAAAACAAAGTTGGTAAAGTATGAGATAAAGTTATGAAATTAATTCCTGAACTTTTTTCATCTACATAAGTTCATTAATAATTTTTTCATTTATAGTTTTTTGTGGTGATGTCTTCCTTTAAGATTATATTATGCAATATAATATTAAAGTATCATGTTATTAAAATATCAAATATCAAATTCAAATATTATTATAGACAAAAATATAAGGTTAAAATCAAATGGAAGAAAGATGAAATTTAAGGGAAAAAGTTAGTGATATTTCACAGGCAGAAGGTTTAAGTGACTGGGACATTACCCCTCAAATTTTAGAAAAATTAAAGTTTTACCCTCAAATTTTTTTTAAAAAAAATTAATTTAACCGCCTCAAGATTTTTAAAAATGCATATTAAGCTTCAAAATTTTAAATGTTTTTAATTAAATATTTTATTAAATATTTCAAAATTATTAAAAATTTAAATTAAAATTTGGGTAATTATTTGATGCTCTCACAGTAGAAATTAAAAGTGTCCACAAGCGTCTTAATTTTAGGTTTTAAGAACTTAGTTTAGGGTGTATGATTTAGGGGTTTAGGTGTATGAGTTTTAAATGTAGGGATTGTGGTTGAAATTAACAATTTAGGGTTTATAGATTAAAACCTAAACCCTCACCATATTACCCTACAAACTAAACCCTAACCATTAAACCTTAAATTCTAACCCTAAACCCTAAATTCTAACAACTATCCATGAATTCTAAATCCCTGCACCTAAATTCCTAAATCTTAAACCCTAAACTAAGCCCATAAATCCTAAAATTAAAGAATTTGTAGAAACTAAAAGTTTTCACCGTCAATACATAGTATATTTTCTTTTAAATTTTAAAAATTATTAAAAAAAATTTAAATCTCTTAAAATTATTAAAAATTTTAATTAAAGTAATGTATTAAAATTTTAATTTAAAGCTTAAATTTTTTAGAAATTTAAATTGACCGCATAAATTTTTACCCAAATTCCGTTACAAGATATCTAAAAGTATCATTATGGCGCATGTAGAGGTGTAGCGGTGGTGACATATAGTAGGAGTAGCTCGTGGGAGGGGAAGGCAATTACAAATCACAGTTTTAATTAGAAAAGCCTCCAAATTGGTTGGGCCTAATTGTGAGCTGTGACTCATTAATTCGGCTTCAATAAATTTGTTCAAAAAAATTGTCAATAAATTAAAAGAAACGGGTTGCTTTATACATAAGTTGGGCATTTATCATATAAATTTAATTTAATGAATATTATGGAAAATATTAATCGCATCGAGGCGTCACAATCAAAGCCAAACTCTTCGCATGGAATCAGCTTAAAACAGCATTATTATACGGTGTGGGATGTTCCAACAATTCTTACATAAACATAAGTTTAATATTAATACAAATGCAATGTCAAAATATACCCATAACGTTTGATTGAATATACATTTTAGTTCTTATTTTTTTTAAAGTAATTTAGCTCTTAACGTTTTATTTTGGGTCAAAATAGTCACTCTACGGATGAAAACTTTTAGTCAATTAATGTTAAATGGCTTGAAATGACATGACAAACTTCCATAGCAGTGCACGCCACGATAGTAGTGTCATATAGGCAAATATATTGACTTTACAAAATGATACATCAGTTAAAAATAATTTTATAAAATTGTATAAAATATATATAAAAAATTCTTCTGACGTGTCGTTCTGTCAAGTCATTTCAAATTGTTTATCCTTAGTTGACTAACAATTTTTATCTGTAGAAGGGTCATTTTGACTCAAAATGAAATGTTGAGAACTAAATTACTTCAAAAAAATGTGTGCTAAAATAACTATTCGACCAAACGTTATGGACATATTTTGACATTATGCCTAATGCAAATCTTTATACTTTTTTTAAAAAATACGAATCTTTATCTTTTAATGTGTTGAAAAATGAAACATAGTATTTTATATAAAGAAATCAATTTAGGGGATAATTAGTTCTTCGACTAAAAAGAGTTAATTGTATTAGATACTCTTAAATTATGGATTATAATTTAAATTAATTTCTATTTTTGAATATTTTAATTGAATTCTTAAAATGCTAATATTGTATCATCTCATAGCTTACCTAGTAGTTTGAATATTAACAATCAAATGTCAACTCAAATTTAACATGAGCGTATTCAAAGTATATTGATCAAATATAAATATGTGTATTTAGAAACGGTTCAAAGATTTAAAAAATTCCTTATAACTTGTTAAAATAAAATTATTAATTTATAAATTAAAAGAGATATTAAATCTTTGAAAATATCAAAAGAAGAAAAGTAACTACAAAAAATAAATGTATATTAACTCGTGTGCGTGATAGATTAAATTTTGAATTTAAAAATGAGTATAGCAAGATTTGGACCCATGAAGTACAAAAACTATTTATTTTCTTACGCGTTTTAACACTAGTTCAAAACCAATCTTTCATTTTCCTCGCAAGCATTTACTCAAACTCATTTTAGGTTCTATACAGTCATTCGCATTACATTCTTTTAAAAAAGTTATTATGTATAAATACAACTTGGAATAGATATGCCAAATTAAATGTAATATATTTTTTATATGGCCGGTGACGACACCAGCTTTAGTATTGGTTATCAACAACAGACAATTTTCGCTTATTCTTTTGTTTTGATTTATATTTTTAATTTTTAAATTTAATAACTTTGTCCATGTGACACGCTTTTTTCTACTTTTTGGTACATATCTTCAGCCTTTTGGAACACTTATTTTTATTTTAACCGATCGCTTAGTTGCTTCTTCTTTTTTATTTTCTATTAGGGTTGGATTTGACGACGCCACGACTGATCAAGATGGCGTTCTTTTGATTATCTTGTTGATATCTTTATTTTTAAACCCTCGAACTGGATTTGGATACGAGCTCATAGTCACCGTTCTTGTTCGCGATTGCATTTTGGTAATGTTCGTGTTGTCAACATGCCTTATTATTGTAATAAATATTTTTTAATGTTGTTTGTTGGTGATTTTTACCTTTTATCGTCGAACTTTAGTGATGTTTGTATCTATTTTGTTTCGAGTCTTTAAATTAGGAATTTTACCTTTTCTTCGTATGATCTTATTTATGATCTAGGAACGTTATTTTTGTGTTATTAGGAATATGTCCGGATCAAATTTATTTACCATAGTTATAAAGTCTTATTGTATTTTAAATATTTTTCTTTTAATGAAACCGGCGTATTCATATTTAAAAAATTAATTTTAATACAGAATTAATTTTTTAAACATTCTGATATATTTATAAATTTCTTTAAAATATATTTTCTATTAAACTCTTGCTGATATTTAACGTCCTAGTCGATAATTAAGGTGGATAAATTAACCTAAAATAGAAGAGGCTCGTACTTTTTTTTTGACAACAGCGACGCCAATGGTTCCGCCGTAATCAAGTTAATACGGCTGCTTTTGGCCCACCCGGTGCTTTACTCTTAACCTTTAGAACCGCACTCACACTATGAAACGCGCGGTGGCCAATCTCATATTTATAGTATTAAATTTTATACTTATTATCCATTCTTTGGTGCTCCATGTCATCTTAATGTAAATTTTACTAAAAACATCTTTTAATGAGCCAATAAAAGTTGGTTGAATTAATAAAAATGGAATACTTCACTTACAAGATTCTCGTTTTCAATTAAACATAATTTCACAAAATATTAGAAAATAAAACACTTTTTGGACATTAACCCTTTGTTTTCTAAACTATTAAGAATACAAGTAGCTCGATTAATTTTAATTAAATACTGTAAGAGTTTATCATGGAATAATTCTTTTAACTTTATTTGTTTCATTTACAAATTTAAATTCGAACTACCGATTGAGTTTAGCTTCACATCTCGTTAAACTTACTTATAGTCGGTGAATAGTATATAATAATGATAAAAAAAAAGCTCGGGTAATTAAATGCATAATATATAGTCGGTCCGAATGCAAGCAACAGCAAGAAATTGCAGTTTTCTCTTCTTCTTCTTCTAATCTGCTATACTTTGGAGTTGTGTCGCCGGTCGCGACTCGCGAGGATTGAACCATGTGTATTGCTGCGTTTATATGGCAAGCTCATCCACTCTATCCTCTCCTTCTGTTACAAAACAGAGATGAATACCACAACAGGTATATTCTCATTTCACTTCACTTCAATTCTTCTTCTAATAAAAAGTTCTTATTTAATCTATGGGATTTTTTCATATGTGGCATTGAAGGCCTACAAAGGCATTGGCATGGTGGGACGTCGATGGCTGCGAGATACTGGGAGGACGAGACGAAGTTGCAGGAGGGACATGGCTGGCATGTTCAAGGCAAGGCCGAGTAGCTTTTCTCACCAATGTGTTGGAGCTTCACCCGCATCCCGACGCCAAGACCCGCGGCTATCTTCCATTACTTTTCTTGGAGGTAAAGTAAAATGATTTTTTGTCTTTGATTCTCTTAAACCAAGCTCACCTAACAAAATGGGATCGGATTCGTTAAGTGTAACGCAAACTGTTGGTGTTTAAACAGAGCACGAAGAGCCCCATGGAATTTGCGGAGCACCTTGTCTTAGATGAGCATCGATACAATGGATTTAACCTCATAGTAGCCGATGTTCCGTCCAAATCAATGGTTTATATCTCCAATAGGCCAGTGGGGGAACCCGTTACCATTCAACAGGTTTCCCCAGGCCTCCATGTACTATCAAATGCCAAGCTCGACTCGCCGTGGCACAAGGCTCAGCGGCTAGGCAAAGGCTTCAAACAAATGCTAAACAAATATGGCAAAAACGAAGTAATGGTGAAAGAAATGGTGGAGAAACTGATGAAGGACAAAGTGAAAGCTGATACCAGCAAGTTGCCCGGCATTTGTGCACTCGACTGGGAGTTCAACCTCAGCTCCGTCTTTGTCGAAGTGGACACTCCGCTGGTAAAATTCCGAGTTCGAAATACTAATTTTTTATGAACAACAATGTTGAAGCTGACAAATAAAATCTGGGGTTGTTTTTACTCGTACAGGGGCTTTATGGCACGAGGAGTACTGCTGCATTGACCATACGTGCTGGTGGGGAAGTTAGCTTTTATGAGAAATGTCTTGAAAAGGGCTTGTGGTTTGAGAGAACAATCAACTATCATATCCAGAAGGCAAAGTAGAGTGAATCCATATCGAATCAAGGGATTTTACTGCTCGAGCTATTTATTTACTTGGGTATTTTAAAAGCATTTTAAGTTTATACTAATTATAGTGATGAAGTGATGTATTATTGCCTGTCTGCTTGGTTGATGCGGAATTAATAAAAACAATGGAAGAAAATAATGTATCTAATTGTTGGCCAAATCATTTCAGCCTCAGTCGCATCTAGAATTGATCACCAAGCAACCATTTGTCACTTTTTTTAACAGCAACGCTGGGCCTGGAAGACACAAAATGTCAGATAGAATGATAATTCCAAAGCCTAAAGTACAGGAGAAAATAGTTATTAACCAAAATTAATAATATCTTTTTTAAGCTCAGAAATAAATAATATTAATATTTGTGTTTGGCGTGGCGGCGCAGGATAAAGTAGAGGAGAAGATAACTATTATATCAAAAATAAAGAGAAAAAATTTGATATATAGTCTATGTAAACGCACGTGTTTTTTAAATTTAAGAATTAGGAGCTTAGCTTATGGTTAAAAGTTCAGGGGTTTAAGTTGTAGGATTTAAAAATTAAGGTTAGTGTTTAGAATTTAAGGTTTAAGGTTTAAATTTTATTGTATTAGGATTAAGAATTTAAAATTTATATTTTATAAGATAAAAAACACATACTTGTATAAAGTTTTACCGAGCATGTGTCTCAAAGTATTACCAAAAATAAATACAATATTTTTTTCACAGCAAAAAGCAAATAATATTAATACTTTGGGTTTGGTAGTAGCGGCGCCTGCGGTTTTTTAACCGGTGACCGCCCTGATATTCCTTTGGGTAAATTTTATCATTGGTGACACAAGTATTATTATTATTTTATTTTGGTCATTACATTATTTTTTCACCAATGTTTCTTTTTTCTATGTTGGTCATTGAACGTTAATTTTTGTGCTTAACTTAACGGAGATAGTGATGTGATATGATATAATAATAATTTTATCCTTTAAAATTTATATATTGTTAATTTAATCTTACTTCAAAATAATTTAATATATTTAACTCACAATATTTTAAAATTCTATTAATTTAATCTTATTCTTATATTCACCACCATGCGTTATTAATGGAGATTTCTTTCCCATTTTTCTCAGCAATATCCTAAATTTCCTCACCTACTAAACAACATTGAAAACCTAGAAAAATTGGAATCCTAAATCCATTTTCAATATGTAAAATTGAAATTCTAAAATCAAATTGTTCTCTGAAAATTTTTCTCAAATCTACAACCCAAAAGTAAGTCAAAGGGGAACCCAAAACAATAAGGGAATGAGTTCTCAACCAGAAGCTGTTAACAGTAGTTAAGATGAATAAAGATGAAGATGTTCAATTTAAAGACAAATTATGGACTAAGACAAAAAAATAAAAGACGTGGAATGTCGCCGGCCCTGCAATGTTCATCAGGTTTTGAACATTTGGTGTCACTCTAATAAGTCAAGCTTTTGTTGGCCACAATGGTTGAGCTTGCTATTTTCTCACTTTGTTTCACGAGAGTAGAGATTTTTATTAAATTAAAAAAAATAAAACAAAATATAAAAAGTAAAGGAATAATGAACAACGACTAACGACAACCAGCAATAAAATCAATATCGTCGCAGTGAAAAATGAAAAAGACTTACAGCTAGATTTAGGGGGAAAATAAGGCTTAAAGAAAACATAAAAATTCCCTATATCACTATAATACTTATCAGTCATTCAACTTGTATTATATATATACTTGTAACAATATTGTCTATAAATTTACAATACTTTGTAGAGAAAATTCTTATTCGCCATTAAACCTATATAAATTTTCAAGGTTAAAAATTGTAATTCGTTCATATATTGTACATAATTATGGATTTAACTTATGTATTATACTCCTATATCAATAAAAAAACTTATTTGTTTTACATTGATGTTATTTACTTTTTAATTTTTGAAAATTCGATTATAGCTCAAATAGTAAGTATTATATAGATTTAAAATTAATTTAACAACTAATTAGTTTAGAAATCCCTTAAATAAGTTTAAAATTCAATTTTTAACGTTATAAATGGTGAAAACTAGGTTGAAAATGTCATCTCTCAAATTAAGCCTTTGCAATAGTTGAAAAAAAATAGATACTAATAATTAAATAAAAATAATAATCAAATTAAAATAATAAAAACTAAATCTACAAGCTAAGCCGAACATGTGAATTAGAAGAATTTGACCAATTTTTAAATAGTTATTGAGGTGACCGACTTTAATTGGTTGACGTCACAAGATGAGTGGAACCTCACCCCCAAAATACCGTACAATCGCCCGCCTTTTCTTCTTCTTTTCAGGGTATTAGCCATTTGTTTCCTAAAACCATTGAAGTTTGTAGTAGCAGTATTTTTCATAATAATCCATAAACAAAAAAGGAAGATGATAATTATAAAAGAAGGAAATTGGGGTGATCAATTGCATGCTATATAGTCGGTCCGACCCAGGCTTATGTCCAAGCAAAGCAGAAGCATAATCAAACAAGAAACTTGCACACTTCTTTCTTCTCCTTGTAATCTTGCTAACCTTTTCTCATTTCACTTCTGTCGTTCTCGAGTTAACCCAATTCACTGTAACCAAAACAATTGGATTGAACCATGTGTATTGCTGCTTTTATATGGCAAACTCATCCACTCTACCCTCTCCTCCTGTTACATAACAGAGATGAATACCACAACAGGTATGCTCTCATTTCACTTCAATTCTTCTTCTTCTTCTTTAAATATCTTATTAATCTATGGGATTTGTTCATGGGTGGCATTCAAGGCCTACAAAGGCATTGGCATGGTGGGATGTTGATGGTTGTGAGATATTGGGAGGAAGAGATGAAGTTACTGGAGGGACATGGCTGGCATGTACCCGGCAAGGACGAGTCGCTTTTCTTACCAATGTGTGGGAGCTTCATCACATTCATCGCGCCAAGACCCGCGGAGATCTCCCTTTACTTTTCTTGAAGGTAAAACCATCTAGTTTTTTTTTTTTTTTTTGTGGTTGAAGCAAGCTCAACTAACAATAAAGGTGGTGTATTCATTAAACGTAACACAAAATGTTGTTGATACAGAGCACAAAGAGCCCCATGGAATTCGCTAAGCATCTGGCCGTGGACGCTCATCGATACAACGGATTCAACCTCATAGTGGCTGATATCCCATCCAGATCAATGGTGTATATCTCCAACAGGCCAATGGGGGAACCCATTACCCTTCAACTTGTTTCCCCGGGTCTTCATGTACTATCAAATGCCAAGCTTGACTCACCCTGGCCTAAGGTACACTACATTCATATAAAGTTATACCCAAATACAAATGAACATTGGAGCATGATACATCTTTCCCCTACTCTGCAGGCTCTGCGGTTAGGTCAACGCTTCAAACAAATGCTGAACAAACATGGCAAGAAAGAAGTAAAGGTGAAAGAAATGGTTGAGAAACTTATGAAGGACAGAGTCAAAGCCGACAAAAGAAAACTACCCGGCGTTTGTGCTCTCAACTGGGAGTTCAGCCATAGCTCCATATTTGTTGAAGTCGACACCCCACGGGTAAAATTCCAAGTTCTAAACTATCCTTCTACTTGATTTATGAAAAGAAAAAAACAATGTTGAAGCTGATGACAAGTCTACTTTTGGAATACAGGGGCTTTGTGGCACAAGAAGTACTGCAGCATTGACCATACGTGCTGATGGGGAAGTCAGTTTTTATGATAAATATCTTGAAAAGGGGATGTGGTTTGAGAGAACAGTCAACTATCACATACAGAAAAAACCTAGGGATTTTAATACTAATGTTACTTATATGTGTATGCTATAAGCATCTAAACTTTATAATGATAATATTAATGGCGTGTTCAATGTCTGATATTGTAAAATGAGCAGACCCCAAAACAATTGTATATCCTGTAGAGTTCATAAAAATCTCTTGGGACGACATGCCATAGCCTGCTAATTGTTTTAATTTGTTATATATATGGTGGCGTCTCAAAATAGCTAATTGACTTTCTACTCTCCCGCACAACTTTATTGTTTTAATAATGTCAACCATCGACAGTAAAGGGTAGCATAAAATAACATTGGCTTTACATCCACCGTCAACCACAAAGCACAAGTAAAACATGCCAATCAATGGCTCACACAGAAAATTGAAAGCCCAGGTTGCTTGAAACATGTGTTGCGCACAATGCAGACCCACATAAATAAAAGGCAATACAGTTGATAACCAAATAGTTGTCCCTAAATCGGGTAAATAACGAGCAGAGCATCGAAATAAATTTACACAAACAGCAACAGATAGTAGAAGTAAAGAAAAACGTATCAAATACAAAAATCATGAATACTAACAACCACTAACAAGATATTCCAAGCTAACCTGTCAATTCCAGAAAAAACATCCAAGCAAGCAGATAGACAAAACACCTAGTAAAACTCTTAATAAGAACAAACACGTACGAATGGGAAATTATAGGCCGACTAATTCTCTACAAAAGGATTTATCTAAGCCATTAAACTTCAAATCAAAAAGTACATATAGCAGCAGATATCCAATCTACAACTATTTAATTTTCTGAAGGTCAAAAGAAACCAACAGGATTCAGAGATACAGTCCCCCTTTAGATGGCCTGTGCCATCTAACATGGAAAACATCAAAGCATTAACATAAGATTTTGATTAAACACTATCACAGCCTACATTGATTATGCTATCCTCCCAAGGATTCTTCCCTACTCATCATCATCTTCCTGCATTTGATGAAAACAAATTCAGTAAGTCAACCAATGAGCAGATAACAACAAAATAACTGAAATATTGAAAACTCACATCTCCACTGCCTTCCTCATCATCATCCTCATCATTAACCTCGGACACAGACTTTTCGGACTCCGCATCTTCATCTTTGGAACCCTCAGCCTGGAAAGACATCATTAGCTGCCAAAACAGACATTCTGCGAATCGACTAAGCTTTAAAACAAATATGATTTAGTTACCTGTCTCTTGTTGTAGGCTTTCATTTTCTTTTCATACTCGACCTTTCGCTTCTCGGCCTTGGCTACATAAGGAGCCTTTTCCTGGATATAATGAATTGAAATTAATCAGAAATCACATTTTCATGTATGGGTTTTGAATTTTGAAAGTTCCAAACGAGGCAATTAAATACTTACAGCTTCGGACAAGCTCTTCCACTTGTCACCTCCAGCTTTACCAACCTGAAATATAAGCAAATTTAATCAAGTTGAAATAATAACATAAGATGAAGCTAAAAACCAAAAGCATACAGTGTATTATTGGTGACACTTACAGCAGCGACGGATTTGTTTTTAGGGTGATCCTTCTTGTATTGCTCACGGAACTCCTCCCTAGAAAATACAAAACGAAACATTAATTAGATGAGAAAATGAGAGTAAGTCAACGCAATCATTTTTGCTTTGAAAATAAGAATGGCTTTAATTGACCTCTTCGGTTGAGATTTTTACAAAGAACATAGACGACAGAATTTCAAACTTCGCAAAGGTAAAAACATGAAAATAAACAAAAACGACGAAATCAGCTGAGAATCAATAGTGATACGCAATAGAGCGGCAAGACATGAGAAAACGATAAAATTACATGAACACGAAGAAGGCGCTAGCAGGCCTCTTGGGTTTGTTTGGATCCTTAGCAGCCTTCCCCGATTTCTTCCCGGCTTTCGGTTTCACGTTGAGCCTATCAAAAATTCAAAAAAAAAGTTAGTCAACCGATAAAAAAAATTCAGAACTCTCATCTAGATCTCAGAAAAAGGGATCTGAAACTCACTTAGCGCTCTTCGTCTCTGACTTAGATTTTCCTCCCTTCATGTTGAATCCTGCGAATCAAAACCTCGTGTCAGTGAAAAATGCAAGAAAATTGGTGGAAAAAACGACGGAAAGACCGGAAAATACCTTGTTGGTGAGAGTTAGGGTTAGGGTTAAAGGAAATAGAAAAGAGGGGAAACAGAGAAAAGGAATGGATTGAGGAACGAGTTGGGATAGGGAGGGGGAAGGCGGAGATAATAAGTTAGGGTGCAAATTGAAATTCAATTGCGCACGAAATGAAGATTGGGGGGTTTGGGCGGGATTTGGAAATTTCATGCCACGTTATCGATCCGCGTGCTCTTACTAGATTGGCTGTGTGGCTCCTCAGCTTATGCCTTTCCCAGATTCACCTCTTGCCCTTCTGTGTTTCCTTTGTGCTTCTTCGCTCTCACTCGGCCTTGGGTTTCTCTTTTTACCTTTCTTTTTGTTGACTCGCGTACTTCGTTGGGGCGTTGGGGTAATTTGGTAAATTCGTGCCCCTGTCCCCATAAATGTTATAAATCTTGAGTAAACTACATCAAAGGTCATTTAACTATGAACAGAGCCGTTTTTGGGTCAAGACAAGAGCGATAGCCCAGGGCCCTGCCTTACCTTGGGCCCATTCTTAGCTGAAAATTTAGGTGAGTTTAAATAATTTTGAAAGCCCACTATAATAATGATATATATGTAACATACATATTGAGTAAAGGCTTCAGAATTATAAATAGAATAAAATTAGCCGTATGGAGCTCACATCATTATTATTTTTTTGAATAATTTATATTTAATTTTTTATAACTGTTTGAACTTTAAACTATTATTTTTTTAAAAATTACAACTTAACCAAAATTATAGCTTAACTAAAATTACAAGTAATCTAATACCATGTATTGTACTGTTAATTTTTATTTCTGCAAAAATAAAAAGGTACCATTAGTTTGTAATTAGTACAGGTTTTAGGGTAATTATTAAGGCTTAAATAATAGCTTATTTTTTATTTTATTAAGAACAAAAATTTCAAATAGACTTATAAATAATCCTTGTAATGTTCTTGTTCTTCACATCTCAATTTATCTTCAATTTTCTCTCCTTCTTAAAATTTAATTTGTCAATATTTGTTATTAGATGCCCTAATTTTTTTGAATGCTTGTTATTCTGGACCTACTCTTAAAATTTAATTTTTTTCAATACATGTTATCAGGGACAAAGATTTAAACAACGGTCCGCAACCGCAACAATGACCGTTATATAACGGTAGGACATCGCCCGAAACTATGATGTTCACAACCGTTATGTCCTCAATCGCGATAAACGCAACGTGGTTGAAAACACAACCGCAATCGTAATTTAAATTTCTAATTAGGGCCCAATTTTTTTATTCACCTTAAAGCCATTAAAATCTTAAAAACGAGCCTGACTATAAATTTAATAATAAATATGTTATTTTTTTAAAAGAAATTATAAATTATATTACTGGAAACATGTCACTTTTTCTTGGTATAATACTAATTTTGTACCAGCATTATATTAATTCTGAACGATCAAAAGGTATTTTAGGATATGATTAAGTCACATAAAAGTTAGCGATCCTATATGACGATTAAATCATGATTTATGAGAAGTTATTTTAAATCTAATGACAATTTATGGGTGAGGAAATAATGACAACAATCTTGGTGTAAGAATCGAGTAAAAAGTTGAAGCGTAAAGGAGCACAGTGATAGGAGGTCGTCATAATTTAATTTTTTTTTATGTAAGTGTATTTTCTAGACTTATTCTAAATTTAACCCTTAAATTATATCTTATTTCTAATTTGACCCTCCACGTGTCGCCCATTAATCAATTATCATTTTTAACGGTATCAAGTGAAGGGTGAAAAACATGAACGAAACCAAACTTGAAAGGCCGAAATGGAAATTGGGCCATACTTTAGGTACCAAATTGTCTATTAATCCCCTAAAAATACTAATGTAGTTGGATACTTAGGCTTCCTTTGGATTGCTGTGGCAAATACCCATTGGCCAAAGCTGGATTTTCTAGCTGCGACCAAACGTTCGTTTGAGCGCTGAAAATGGTGGGCAAACACTTGTTGGACCAAACTGATACTCGTTTAACGAAAAAATGATCGGCAATAACTCGGGCAACAACAAAAAACGCAGCCTTCGCCAAGCCCAATATTCAACATATATCTACTCTTTCGAACTCATCATTTAACAGAACCAACTATATATCTGCAGCCATGTAGCACATTCTCAAATGAACTCCACCATACACACATTTTTGGCACACTCGTTTTACAATTCACTTTTGACTCGTGCTTCAATCTGTTCCATATCCGACCAGCCTCACTTGTGTTGTTCTCTTTCATGGCCCAAGGCTACTTGATCCCCATGGTCGATATTTGTTCGACTGTTAGCACGACGCATTGCGATTGTCACTATTGTTAAAACACCTCATAGTGCAGGCAGAATCCAAAAAAAACAATCGCTCAAGCCGTTGAATTTGGGGTACCCTACCCGTTTAGTTGAGCTCTATTTTCTTGGCAAAGAATTCGATCGGGAGACGAGGTTGAGAATGTATACATGATAAATTCAAGGGAGGAAAGTGTTCAAATTCTTCACTGCAGCAAACATTATGGACTAAGCAATGGAGAAATTGTCAATTCAGACATGTAATTTATGCTTTGCTTTGGAAGTGTGAGCTCTTATTTTCATTATGAAACTTTGGCCCCCAACATCTATTTGTTTGATTTGCTACTTTTTGAAGGTTTAAATTTTTTTTAACACGTGAATTTATAGTTTTTCAACAGAAGAATTTCTACAGTTGTTTTTTAAATAAAGTTATCTTATCAGTATCTATAGAAAAAGATAAATGACTATAAATAAAATTGTTTCCTAATAGTATGTCTCCATGCATATCAAGAAAGTATAGTAGTTTTGGAATTATAAATTTAACACCATTTATGTAAATATGAACCTTTTTGGCTTTATATTTAATTAGTGTCTCGTTTCTATCAATTCCTATAATTTTGATAGGTTTCTCATTGACTACCACTTTTAACTTACTATAACATTTTTTTCTACAACTACTTGTTGTAGCTCTAATATCCAACAATACATGTAAAAAATAATCTTTAAATTAAAATGTAATTTCTATATATGTATAACCTTTTCTTTGTTGAGAATTAGAAAAAATAATCATGTCTTTTCTTAATTTTAATTTTTGTATTATTGTGGAAGTTCGATTTTTTCTATTCTAGTGTTTCTAGAATTAAAAAAAAATTGTACTTGGTTTGATAGGAAAGATAGGAATATGAATTGTTTTCATCCCTATTGGTGTTGAAGTATTTTCTTTAACTTCCTCTACTGGTTCAACATTAGAGGTTGAAGGTAAAAGTAAGTTTTTATTATTATTATCAACATGTGCATTTTTAAAACACAGTTTATCACTGGAGACAACATACTCTATTGTAACTGTCAGTTTAAAACTACTCGCATCAGTGATTTTTTCTATCATCCAGTATTTAGGAATAGATAGATCTTTTAAAATAAAGTATGGTGTATTTCTATAGTAAATTTATTAGGTTCAAAAAGTTCAATAATTTTGTTATTGACTTCTTTTATATATATTTCAACAGTATTAATATATTCATTAAAAGAAGTCCAAATGATTGTTAGATCCTCCACTAGATTCTTCATATAATCTTCTATTAAAGGGTCGATTATGGAAATAAAGTAATTTGGTTTAACTTTAAATCCTACGATTCCTACATGTAGATTTGATTGAATTCCTCAAATAAGTGTTTTTACTAGATTTTCAAAAAAAATTATCTAAAAGTACTGATATGATTGATATATCATATCCTCTTGTAAACTGCGGTTTTATTGTTATCATTATTATTCCTAAATGTATATACCTAACTTGAGGATATATTTGTCTTATTCTTTTAATTTTATCTTTAGTAAATAAAAGAATTTCTGTTAATCTCCATTTAATATTTTTAGCAACTGTATTACCACCACTATTTTTTTTCTCCTATAATATTTTCAAAATTTTTTGAATATATATTACCACTAATTTTCTAGCATATCATTGGAGAGATTTTTTCTCCTATAATATTTTCCAATTGGCATAAAATAAAAAATACCCATAATGTTTGACTGAATAGTCATTTTGGCTTTTATTCTTTTTTTGAGTAATTCAACCCTCAACATTTTATTTTGTATCAAAATATCCCCTCTATGGATGAAAATTGTTAGAAAACTAACATTAAACAGTTTAAAATGACTTGACAGAATGATAAGTCAGCAGAAAAAATTATTTTATATTTTATATAATTGTAAAGATATATTTTTTGACTAGTGTAACGTTTTTTCAAGTCAACACATTTGTCTATATGATATTGTCATGTCAGTGTGCACTTTCATAGGTTAGTATCGTCATTTCAAACCATTTACCGTCAGTTGACTGACAGTTTCATTCGCAGAGGGGTCATTTTGACCCTAAATAAAACGTTGAGGATTGAATTGCTCAAAAAAAGAATAGAGGCCAAAGTGACTATTTAATCA
The DNA here is from genome assembly GCA_019671005.1 of Hibiscus mutabilis. NCBI lineage: Eukaryota > Viridiplantae > Streptophyta > Magnoliopsida > Malvales > Malvaceae > Hibiscus > Hibiscus mutabilis. The sequence goes on along the minus strand of CM033721.1, from coordinate 19,528,229 downwards.
AACGTTGGGGGCATTTTTTGGCTTTATGCCTTTCTGATTTTATTTCTTGTTGTTCATTGTTAGGATTTTTTTTCTAATTGGTTTTTGAACTATTTCTTGTTTTTAATATAAATAAACAGTCATCATTATCACGGTCAATGTTAGTGTTAGATTGTGATATTAATTCATATAATATTTTTTCAGGATTTATTTCCTCCTCAAAACATATTTCTAATTCCGGTTCTCCAAGAATTTTAATAATCTTTTTAGCATTTTTGCCTTTGTTAGAACATTCAAATGCTAGATTGGAAAACCTATATTTGATTTTGATATAATAAGGAAAAACATGGACTATTTTGTAAAAAGATATAATTTTTTAAGTATTCAAAATATAACAAAATTGAAAAGGATTCGAACTTAAAGGGATTTCTAAGTCAAAACCTTAAACCCCAAATATTTTCTAAGTGTTTTGGTGCTCAAAATAGCCAAATTGGCCTAGGGGTATCGATACGCCCTTGGTCCTATCGATATGGTTTTTAGCTACTGGAATTTCGTTTTATACATGTTGGCTATAGGGTACCGATACGTGTGTAGCCGTATATGTACGCCATTCAACCTAGGAACCAATTTTGCCTTTGAGTATCGGTACGACTTTATACGTATTGGTACGAGGTGTTAACATTTTCCAAATCTTTTGTAATAAATATTCGACAGTTGCCTTGTCAGTTTATTGGAATCATAACTTTTAAAATCAATTATAGCGTACCGGTATCCTTATAGAAGTAGCGATACAATTTTTGTTGCACAAGTTATCATGATTTCAGTGAGCAAAATCAGTATCGATATGGCCTTTACCGTACCGATACCCTTTGTAAATATGCACTCCGTGTATCGATACGACTTCATATGTATCGATACCTTTTTGTACAACGGCTCTTTCTTCTTATAGTAGGTACAATGGCTCTTTCTTCTTATAGTAGGTACCGATACCCGAGCCCGAGTTCCGATACCCAGTGTTGGCATACTACATTTATTGCGGGAAAAATAAAGTTTAACGGCTATAGTAATGATCTCAGCTACCCAAATGGTTAGAAATCAATGAGAGAGTATATAAATAAGTCTCAAAAGCTTCAACAACAACTATTTATCAAGTCTAAAGTATTCAAGCACAAATTCAACAATCTTTGATCCTTTTAAAGTCAAATTTTGTAACCCACTTGAGAAAGCTTAATTGTAATATTTTAATCCAAGTTTTTGGGGTTTGAGTGAACTTTGCATTGGGCAAACATTCTACCTTTTAGAGGATTTTTCAGTTTTCTTTATTTGTATTCTCTTTGTGAGGAATTATTTAGACTTTGGGGTATAAGTCTTAAAGGAGTGTAAGGTTATCTCTTTTAGCCTCAAAAGGAAAAACAAATCTAGTGGATTTGAGAAAATTCTTAGTGTGGATAGCTAAGGTAGTGGATGTAAACCTTGTTAGAAGGTTGAACCACTCTAAATCTCTTGTGTCTAATCTTTTTACTTTCCCATTTGTTTACACCAAAATTTTATTCTGCCAATTCACCCCCTCTTGGCCTTCTACCATTGATTGATCATCCAAATAATTGGTATTAGAGCTACACTCATTGAATGTTTAACATCCTCTTGATTCAATCTGAAGGTGATTCAATCAATCGTGGATCAAGCCATGACCTCTACTTTCGGCACCAATCTCTATGAGTCGCAATCCATCACCAAGTCGCCCTTCTTTAATGGGGTAAACTACCCATGTGCCTAACTGTCTAGAATTCATATTAGTAGCTAATTGTCTCAATTGAGTTTCTAAAGTACGTATTGATGAAGAGTGGCCTTGCACTATCGCTTCAGTGCGAGACAAGTGATCACACATTATTTCTTTAAGAAGAGCAAATAGGTCAGATATACTTCATGGGGCATAGTAACTTATCTGAGATTGAGCCTGAGATGGTGCACCATATTGTGATTGTTGAGACTGTGATGCAAGATGTTGTGGTTGCATCCTATTCTATTGTGGTTGCATTGGAGCCTATGGCGTTAACTGTTGTTGCGAGTAACCGAAATTTCCTTGGCGCACACTAGAATTGCCTTAAAAGGTGTTATTCCCAGAGCGGAAGACTCATTGGTTATGTATAGGATTAGAGTTACTCCAAGGTTGTCGATTAGTTGCATTATTAAATGTACCCAAGTTGTTGCCTCGCATGTTTCTAACATAACTCGCATTTTTTGCATGTTGTGGATAATCCTCAAAACTATGGTTTCCTCCACAAATATTACAGGAAAATACAAGGGTGGTTGTTTATTGAGCTAACTGGATAGGATCAACTTCATTTATCCCCTCAATATTCATGATTTTATTCTCTAAAGTAGAAATCTGAGCTTTTAGAAAAGATAAATCATCAAGCTCAAACACTCCCGATGCAGTTTTGCATGATGCAGCCCTTAAGATAAGATATTACGAATCATTCTGAGCAAATTGCTTCAATACACCAACAACGAGATTGTAGGTGCAATCAAGTAAGGGACCATTAGATGACCCATCGACAAGATGTCTTGTGGCTGCATTCAACTCGTTATAAAATATCTCGATTTGAGTTTTTATTGAATGCCATGATTGGGACATCGTCACAATAAAGATTTATATATTTCCCATGTGGTGTAAAGAGTCTCATTATCTAACTGATAATTGAATCTAATGTCATTCTTTAGGCGTGAATTCATTGTCGATGGATTAAAGCGCAAAACAAATTATGTTGCGAGGTCATTCCACGATGTGATAAAGTCGGCAAGTAATCCTTTAAACTATATGCGAGCTCTACCCTACAATGAATAGGGAAACAATTGTATTCGTAAGGCATCATCAGGAATGTCTTGTTGGCTAAATGAAACACAAATTAAAAGAAATGATTGAAGATGCTCTCGAGCGTCTTCATGTGGTAACCCGACATACTGCCCATTGGAGTTGAGCATTTGAAACATAACCAGTCTCAACTCAAAGTTCCAGTCTGAATAGGAGGTCTAACGATTCCCAATTACAAATCATCCAACTAGGGAACAACAACCTATTGGCTTGTTCTGTTATGGGCTAGTTGGTGAAGTGGTGGGTTTTTTTAGCACGAGGAATTCCCTCGTTTTTGTTTGGTTGTCTAGCCATTTCACTATTTTCACGAATTTTTCTTCAAAAAGTTATCTCAACTTCTGGATCTGATATAAAAGGTGGTGTAGTGGCACTTATGGTCATACAACACCTGAACAAAGTAATAAAAAGAAAAGTAAAACTATTAGAAACAACTTCAAACTTAAATAAAAAAACAGAATTGCAAGTATAAATATAAAAACATAATAATGCCATCCCCGGTAACGGCACCAAAACTTGATCGGTGTGAAAACGTCACATTTTTTAGTGCAAGCTACATTATCGATGTAAGAATAGAAATAATGAAATTTTTTTAATATCGACCCCCACGAGGATGGTGTATTACGTTTATACTTATATGACTACAATATATTACTATAAAAGTAGTAGTTGTGAGTGCAATGGTGGTTGCAATAGTTATATAAAAGAGAGAGTAAATGGTTTAATATGGTAGCGATAACAAAGAGTAGTAAAAGATAAAGAATAATAAGAATAAGCATGGATCTCCTTTGCTCTGCTCGGCAGAAATATAAAGTGCACTTCGAGGATTAAGGATTGGTTTAATCAGCGGTGTAGTCGTCAGCTTGAGTGTTAACTTTCATTTAACCTTTAACTATCAACTCAGGTACGAAGATCAGCTTCACCTTTTTTGTAAGTCGAGTCTAAGGCCCCTCGAACGAGTAGACCAACTTTCGTTGTATCCAAACAACTTTCACTACAAAAACTCATTAATCTAACGCGTCATTGCATCCGTCAATGTCGGTGACTTGTTTTAACACTCTCATGCAAAACATAAATCAGATCCAACAATTAAAACTTAAGAAAAAGTTAACACTGAGATATATTAAAATAAGAAAATAGTTTAAACAAGTTCAACAAGCTCTAGAAAATTAAACCATAGTCAATACGAGCACAAATACAAGTAAATCTCCAAAACAACATCAAAATAAATAGAAGTTTAAGAAGATAACAAGATATTTCCTTGGTTCAGCACTCGAATCCTCATCTCCTTGGATAGATCTGCCTTACTTTACCTCGAATCTCCAAAAATTAAGCTTAAGCCGCCATGAGAGGAGGATAAAAGCTTCAGAGGTTAAAGATAATATGAAAATAGGAATAGTGTGACCTTCTTTTTCCTCCAAAATAGTCTTTATATAGGCCACCTGAGGAAGAACACCTATCATGCAAGTTATTTGCGTGCTCAACGTCGTACAAATTTGTTGTAACAGAATGGGCATTTGGCATATTCATCCTTATCCTCAAGTAGACTGGACATCTGACAGATACAGTGTCAAACTGACTACAGTGGTGAAAACAACTTATGTAGGGACATTAGAAATGCAACGACAATAAGGCAAAAATAGGCAGAAATATACAAAATACAAGCCATTGAAAGTAAGTTAGAAAATATACAGAAATAGACATGAAAATATAGAAATAGATGCAATGAATGTCAATGTGGGGGACAATAAGACCTATAAATCAAGAGAAAACTTATGCTCTTTAAAGAGCTATCAGGTGTTCACCGTGTTCATCTTGAACAATGATGAACATCAACCGAAAAATGAGGCCTATGATCCATTTCTAGAAGCTTTTTTGGGAAATAAGGAGTTTGTTGCATAAAGTTTGGGTGAGAGAAAGAAGAGAGAAAGTGTGAGGGTAGCAAATGAGTGACTTATCTCGGTATAGGCTATATATATAAATGAGTCAAAACGGTAGTGTTTTGGCACCGAGTTATGAAGTTGACCCGTTCATTTCTGAAAACGGGTTAGGCTGATCCACGCACTTTTGGATATTTGAGCTAATTTGGGTTATGGTCCTCAAAGTTTTATGATGTAATGCAATTTGGTCTCCAATTTGAATAAAAATTAGTTCAAGTTTTTGTTTGATTCAATTTAATCCCTTTGACAGCATTTAATTTGTTTAATATATATGATTGATGCATGATTTTAAATATTGCATATAAGATTACTTGTTAGATAAATAATTCACCTAGATTTAATTATTAATTGTTTAGAGCCTTAGTCTTCTAGGTTCTATTAAAATAAATAATTCAATTAGGAAAGATAATTGTAGAAAATTAATGTGTACCAAGAGGAAACTTTGAAGTTCCAATTTGGGTGATGTTCCATTGTTTGCAATGGTGTGTTGTCCAACATGGGCTTTTAAGTATAATACTTAGTATTCATTAAAACTTAGAAAATAATAAATAGTCTAGCTAATTAATTAGAGCCTTAATTATGATTAGAACTTGAACAATTAGATTAATCAATTAAATTAGGAATATTATATATAATTTTGGGGTTTAAATATAGATGGTGCTCAAGCAATTGAGTGTCATCTCATGTAAGCCTTTAAATTAAATAATATTCATAGAATTAAATAACACATGATTAATTAGAACTTTTTTAAGTTAGAACTTAAAATAAACAATTGACCGTGCATTCAAAACATTTTATGTTGGAAATATAGTTTTGAATATGAATGTGGGTCCCTCGAATGTATAAATGTGCTTTTAATCTCATATTCGTTTAAAAAATGTATTTCCTTATAAAAGGAATATCTCCATTTGGAATTTAAATCCAGTTAATAATTAATGGTTAAATTAAATTCAAAATATTATTTAAAATACCAATATGCCACGTAAAATTTAAGGTACCAATAACGAGCGTTTGTGGAGTGCTAATCCTTCCTCACACGTAACCGACTCCCAAACTCAATTTTAAAAAATAACGAATCTCTAATTGTTTTTATGGTGTCCGATCTACCTTTAAGTGACCATTGGTGACTCCAAAATGGTTTTCAAAAAGGAATTAAAAGGCAAAAATCCTAATTTCAAAAAATAATCATCAAACTATTTTCTCGCCTAAAAAATAGTTTCGACAGAATCTGACCGATTAACTGTTTTTTTTGCCCTTTTCATATGCCAAATTCTTTCCATCTACGAAAAAATAGTAAGACGTCACCTTAAAAAGTTCTAACAAAATAATTTAATTTTTTTTCTCTTGTAAATGTTGTTTACAACAATTGTCATGCCCAACCATATATAATTTTTTTCATAGTTTGATATGAAAATATTATTTAAAGCTAAATATAATCCTCGTTAAACAATATTTCTTCTATTAAGACTATCTAGCACCTAAGGAGTAAGGAATTGGTTGTGACGATTCACCTGTTTTTCAATTTTAACCTTACTAGAGTTATATTTTCAGCTTGTCCTCCTATTATTTTAATTGCGTTTTCAACCTACTCTATATATTTAATAGAAGATCTTAACTAATTATCTTTAAAAAGATCAGAATATTTTTTTTCTTTAAGATTTGGATCTGGTGGATCGGTACCCATATAATTTGGTACATTAATATTTTCATTAATTTTTCTTTATCAAAAATTGCATGACTAATAGTTTTTATTACTTTTGGATCCTTTGAACTACAACTACTACTTTATGTGGTGTTATAAATTTAACATATAATGATATTTAAACAAAACAAACAACTCTTCATGTTCTCTATAAAGTTGTTCTATTAATTTTAAATATTTTATTTTTTTATTTTTTGATTTATAACGTTTATTTTTCCAATACTTTATAAATTATTTATAGAATTGAAAATTATATTTTGTTGAGATTTTTTATTTTTTATTTTTTTATTAGTACGAGGTGTTCTTTCAAAATAAATATCTTCTTCATCTGATAAAACTAACATTGTATTAGTATTATCATAATATAAAGATCTAAAAATCTTCTTATTTAGAAGAAACTACTACTTGTTCTAATATATTGTTAACATCAGATAAATTTTTTTAGACTCGTTATTAAGTCTAACTCAGTTACCGCTCTTATATTACTAACTTGTTGTTCTACTTTATTGTTCGTATTTTACAATTCAATAAAATATACATAAGTAAGATCTATTAAACTATTCAAACATTTACTAATAGTTGATATATTATTTTCTTTTATAAGTCTATATGCAGACTGTAATCTTTATCTCCATGCAAACAATTTATTTGAGTTTGGGTTTAAAAGCGTCCATGAATAAGTCATTTATTTGAGTTTCAAGAGGGAATAATGACTCATCAAAACTAGTGGCTATCTGGATTTGAGGAAAGAACAAATGGAAGAGGGCTTGTAGATATGGGATGAGCTCTCAATTTCTCATATTTTTTTTATGAGTTAAGGTATCCACTGCTCATCAAAATAAGTGATTAATCCCCTCGTAGATCTGCATACAGCTAATTCAAGTTTTCTTTAAGAATACTCGTATTATTTAAAAATATAAAAATTATATTTATGAAATTTTTATTTAATTTTCAATATTTTCTTTATTTTAGAGATTACAAAAATACATGATTTTGTCGGGTCTTGATCCGATAGGGGTATGTTTTTTCTTTAAAAATTAGGTTTAAGATGAAAAATCCCAGACCTGATCCGATTTATTTTTTGTTATTTTATTTATTTTTTGGGCGGGTCAAGTTTTTTGTTAATATTTGGGGATCAGGTTATGCTTTTATTATGTCGGGTCAGGGTCAAATAAGGAGACACTATATATTAAATTCGAGTCAAACAGAGTTGGGTCGAAAATTTAAAATTCCGAACTGGTGCAACCAAAAATTAGCCTCGTCCAGACTCGTTGCCATCCCTATAAATTTTAATTTTTTTGACTAAGAAGTATGTTGTATTCAAAGTGAAGAAGTACAAAGGAATGACACCACATATATTGAAAAATCAATGCGAAAAAAATAAAAACAATAAAATTGAAAGGTGTGAAAGACATGACAAACAAACTTCACTTTTGAGAAAAAAAACTTGCACAATAGTCTTTTGAAAGAACTCAACAACTCACTACTTTGAACATAACGCTCTACGAAAAAAGTAAATTTTTACACTGCTAATTCTTGACATACCAGCAAAACCACAAAAAGGGATCATAAGCATCATAGACCATCGATCTTCGCTGTTTAAGAACGCTTGTTGATACTCGTCATACAAATGTTAAACTGATGTAAAATCATGCAACACTATCACAGAAACAGATTAAAATTGTCGTAAAAGTAAACGAAAAACTATCAAAAAACAAATGTGATATGAATCTATCAAAGCAAAACAAAGAACAAAAAAATAAACTTGAAAATAAAACATTTATCAGCAAAGATTAATTTATATATATACAAAATTAGAAAGACATCCAAGAGCCACTGTCGCCGCTGTTAGAGAAACAAAATGAAAAAGAAGAAATTTTGGAAATGTGATAAAATATAATTTGTTCTCCTTTTGTGAACCGTAAATTTATTTAAATATATATTAAACTAAAAAACTACCTTATAATAAGATTAAAATATTCAAACAAGAGAAATTAGCTATCAACGTCCATTCGATCCCGCTTGTAACTTGTAAGGACCAAATCCAGAAAAGAACATACAAAAGGTTTTTCGAGTGTTGTGTTTTTAGTCCACGAAACTAAAATTTAAAACCTTATTTAAAGATAAAACAAAACTTTTAACACTCGATCCAACTTGTACACAACTTTTAGTCATTAACTATACAATAGTTTGTACATTATCGAATCCAGAGGTAGATTGGTGCCTTGGTCCTTAGTTTAATGGAAAAAAAATGTATACGTTTAGCCCCTCTCAAATATAAATAATGCAATTACGATCCTGCCTTGACAAGCCTGTTCGGGACCGAGCAAAGGCGGACCGAGCGGTGATATGAGCAATGCCTGAAGAGCTACCAAGTCAAGGATGCAAGTTTATTTGCTTTGGGAAGGCGATGAAGGCCATGTTCAGAAAGTGTCCTCGTTTGGGACGAAGCAACGTCTACTCGCGTCATACTTGGTAAGTTTATTTAGCTCTTTAGGGGGAAGTGGTCTGGTGTTGGGTCTCCACCATCCTCCTCGCCAAGCGCTAGCAGCCGAGCTGCCTTGGTGTAAGTAACCTTCTCCTAGGCCCACGTAGGGCTTAGGTGTGCGGGCATTGGAGCCAAGCGGATGGCACGATGTCTCTCTAGGAGGACCTCTTAGCGACGGTTTGGGGCCACAAGGCCTCATATTGCGCTCGTCGCGAGAGTCAGGGGTTGGCCGCTAGCATTCGCTAGGCCCCGCGGGATACGATATTTGACGCGCATGTTGCCTGATGGATCATGAGACGACACTTCCGAGCTGAGTCCTTGGATAAAGGGCTTGTTGAAGGCTGACTTGTCTAGATTGGGTCCCTTTTCAAGTGCCGCACGGCGTGCCGACCAGGCCTAGACGGCATGGTCGTGACAGTTGGTATCAGAGCAAGGCTTTCGAGCCGGGTTGATGTGAATTTAAACTTTGTACGACGTTAGATGGTTGGACTCCACACCAAGTGCTCCCGTAAAAGGAGTGGGTTGGGTGAGTCAACAATATTAAATAAATTGAGGGTTGGTTAGTGCACGGAGGTACCTGACTATTGTTCCGGGCACAGAGGTGCTTGTTTATTATCTCCGTGCAGTGGCGCTCATTCCTTTAGCACAATGGTGCTCAGTTGTGAATTTGTGGCACAGAGGTGCATGTGAGTTTTATAGTGGAGCCAACGTACAGAGGTGTCTGTCGGTAACCACTATAGCGATCGAAGCATACGCGGTGCTCGATCTTTATATTGCACAGAGGTGCTAACGAGTTAGACCTGGTGGGATAAGTATACGGAGGTGACTGTCGCTAACCACCATGGTTGTTTCAATACAAGAGGCACTTATTTCTTGTTGCATAGAGGTGCTAATGAGTTGGACCTGGTGGGATCAGTACACGGAGGTGACTGACGTTAACCACTATGGTTGTTTCAGTGCAAGAGGCACTTATTTCTTGTTGCACAGAGGTGCTAACGAGTTGGACCTGGTGGGATCAGTACACGGAGGTGACTACGCTAACCATTATGGTTGTTTCAGTGAAAGAGGCACTTATTTCTTGTTGCACAGAGGTGCTAACGAGTTGGACCTGGTTGGATCAGTACACGTAGGTGACTGACGCTAACCACTATGGTTGTTTCAGTGCAAGAGGCACTTATTTCTTGTTGCACAGAGGTGCTAACGAGTTGGACCTGGTGGGATCAGTACACGGAGGTGACTGACGCTAACCACTATGGTTGTTTCAGTGCGAAGGCACTTATCATTTATTGCACAGAGGTGCAAACGAGTTCAAACATAGTGTCATCAGTTCACAAAGGTGACTGATGTTACGCACTATGGTTGTTTTGGTGCAGAGGCACTCAATATGCCTTGAAGTCTTAGCTGGGTAGTCATAGTAAAATCAGTACACAAGAGGTGTCTGTCGTTAATCACTATGGTTACCTCTGTATGGAGAAGCCGACTACTTGTGAATCGTTGATGCATGCTTGGAAATCATATTGCAAACAGTGCACAGAGGTGCCTGTCGTTAACCAAAAATGATTATCCTAGCATGATGTCACGTGGAAAGTAACCCTCTATGGGGCTCATTTATGTTCAGCGCAGAGGCGCTTGTTGTGTTGAAAAGAAGAATGTTGTTGGGCTTGTGGCACAATAGTGCATCACTTGGTCAATGTAAAGTTAGTCTTTACAGGTTACAATGGTACCTCTAACTAGCGAAGGAATTTTTTTTGTTCAGTCGACGAGGACGTCGACAAGATGATGCAGAGAGAAGCGAGACAAGTTGTACGTTACGTTGGATAACCTTAAAGGCGGTTGGCTTGTGGGAAAAGTGTTATTAGCTGGAAAGCCAAGATGCATGAGTTCATGAGAGCAAGGTTGTTCGAGTGGGAATAGATGTACATTCACTTGGCAAATGGTGAATGCGTAAGGCAATATTTACCAACCAGGTATCGTTCGAGACTTGTGTGAGTAGGTTATCACTAATGTATGTGCTTGTATGTCTTATAGTACAGGTCATATAAAGAAAGACAAAGAGACAAGTACACGCTAGTATCGTGTTCGTAACCAGAGATCATTTTACGTCATTAAGCAATTAAGTGCAAGGTGAACCTGTACTTGCCCGCTTGGATATTGGCCAGATGGTGACACATTCATTGCTTGAAGATCTCACTATATGGTGGGACACAATTGGCGAATGGGCTTAGTGCCAAAGAGCAAGCCATTGTGTGGCGAGTCTTAGTTCTCTTGCATATGGGCGGCAGGTATGCTATTTTTGTTTTGTAGGTCGGTGGCTAGTTCGTGATACTCAAAGACACTACAAGGCATGCGTTAGTTGAGTCAGTGATTCGCTACAAGTGTTTCGCTCGAGCCACAATCAGAGTAAAAGTGTGGGAGCAGGAATCTAGCACTTGACATTGAAGAATCAAAACTGGGTCATAATGAGTTCATGATCGATGTAGATGGTCACGCAGGTGCAATGTGGTCATAAGGGAATCAAAAGAACCCTGGATCTAGGCTTGAGTTATTTGCTTGAATGTTCAAATGATGGGACTAGAGAAGCGTATTAAGTCAAGCACAGATCAAAGAGGAACTGCCTCGATGTGCATATCGACTCATCAAGTGATGAAGATCGAATGTCAGTATCGATGAGGACATCGATAATAGGAAGTGTGGGAGAATGTCAAGGCTATCTCTTATTGTATTACGATCCTGCCTTGACAAGCCTGTTCGGGACCAAGCAAAGGCGGACCGAGCGGTGATATGAGCAATGCCTGAAGAGCTACCAAGTCAAGGATGCAAGTTTATTTGCTTTGGGAAGGCGATGAAGGCCATGTTCAGAAAGTGTCCTCGTTTGGGACGAAGCAACGTCTACTCGCGTCATACTTGGTAAGTTTATTTAGCTCTTTAGGGGGAAGTGGTCCGGTGTTGGGTCTCCACCATCCTCCTCGCCAAGCGCTAGCAGCCGAGCTGCCTTGGTGTAAGTGACCTTCTCCTAGGCCCACGTAGGGCCTAGGTGTGCGGGCATTGAAGCCAAGCGGATGGCACGATGTCTCTCTAGGAGGACCTCTTAGGGACGGTTTGGGGCCACAGGGCCCCATATCGCGCTCGTCGCGAGAGTCAGGGGTTGGCCGCTAGCATTCGCTAGGCCCCACGGGATACGATATTCGACGCGCATGTTGCCTGATGGATCCTGAGACGACGCGTCCGAGCTGAGTCCTTGGATAAAGGGCTTGTTGAAGACTGACTTGTCTAGATTGGGTCCTTTTTCAAGTGCCGCACGGCGTGCCGATCAGGCCTAGACGGCCGTGACACCTTGGTCCTTAGTTTAATGAAAAAAATGTATACGTTTAGCCCCTCTCAAATATAAATAATGCAATTAAACACTTTTAACCTATTAGTGAAATTGAGAATTTGCACTTTTAACCCATCTAAGAAAAGAACAATTCAATTTAAAATTTCCTAACATAATTATATTTTAGCTGTCCCCAAATTTTGATAATTATCTCAATTTCCAACCCAAATTTTATGATTTCGACCCCATCGACCGGAGACAGAGCAAACAAGCATGGTTGACAATTGGCACCCGTCATGGTTCTGGACTTCTCCAGTCATTGTAATTTGTTAAAGTTTACCCCCCCCCCAAATAAAACAGTCTAGTAAGGCAATTGTCATAACTAATAAGCACCAATTCAAAATTTTCCAAAAATACGATTATTCAGCTTTTTTATGTTTTTTACTTGGAAACTAAAATTCAATATTAAAAAACCAACGAGATTGGTTCAACTGATAAACATTTAACATAATTTAAGTAAATCTCGAGTTTGATATATTATGTATAAAAGAAATTCGTTGAGAGAGGCAATTATTAAAGTAAGGTGTTCGATACGAATCGATCTGAATTAGTTAAGATAAAACTCTGATAAACATAGACGAAAAAAAAAATTCAAACGTAGTTGACGGCTACCACGATCGCCATTGGTCCAAGCTGCCATAATCAAACACAAAGTTTACCCGCGCAACCCGGCAGTGCAAATCTGCTAATTTATGCAGTTTTTCGCTCCCTTAATTGCTCACTTTTCTAATCAAGTATTGCTACTAATTACCATCTTTGCTGCCGCTTCTTCCTCAATAAATTGAACCCGGGATTTCCAAGAAGGAAGGTAATTATTTTCTCGAGAAAATGGAGTGGGAAAATCAAGAAATGCAACAAGCAGAAGAGTATTTACAGTACCAAATCCAGAACCGGGTTTGCGGTAAAGTGATGACCGAAGAACAGGTAGAGGAATTGAGGAAACAGATCGTTGCCTATTCCTCCATTTCTGAGCAGCTCGCTGAGTTGCACAAATCCATGTCTGCCCACCACGATTTTACTGGTTTTTCTTCCTTTTCTTCTCCGTTTCCCCTCATTTTATATTCTTCTTTAACATTTTTTCTTCGTTTATTATTCATTTTTCTAATTTCTGGTTCAGGAATTAGATTGGGGAATCTATACTATGATCCGATTTCTGCCTCCGTCGGCCACAAGATCACGGCGAGACAACGATGGACTCCGTCCGCATTGCAGCTTCAGATTCTGGAGAATATATACGAGCAGGGGACCGGGACTCCAAGCAAGCAGAAAATCAAGGAGATAGCATCTGAGCTAGTGCAACACGGTCAGATTTCCGAAACGAATGTGTATAATTGGTTTCAGAATCGTCGTGCTCGTTCGAAAAGAAAGCCACTGGCCTCTACGGGTTCCGGCAACGGAGAAATGGGACCACGTTCGGAATGTGTTGGTGCGAAAGAGAAGAGGACGAAACCAGTAAGTTCAGACTTCGCTGATAGCGTTGGAAACGGGGTTGAATGTTTCTATTTCCAGAATTCCGATACAGGTACTAAAATGTTTATTCTTTTAAATAAGCAATCTCTCTCTTTTGTGAAGAAGTTAATTATGAATAGTTAATTACTTTTCAAACCATCTCTTCTGCATAATTTTAATCAAATCAATTATTTTTTATAAACTCGAAATAATTTTTTTAGTATAACCATTTGTATTCAACTCAATTACGTGAATGACTATATTAATTTAATTTATTTTATTCATAACTTTAAAATTTAAATTCTTAACATTACATAATTTCTAGTGTTTCATTCTATTAAATTAATTTATTGTTGATATCTTTTAGATTGATAGATACAAATTTGAACTATCGGATTATTCATCTACTCATCATAGCTTTTTGAACATTAACCACCATTAAAGTCTTTTTTTTGAAAATTACTTTTTTATTTGTTTTTTAATCACTGTTGATCATTAAAAGTTCAGTTAAATATTCATTGCGATATGAGCAAGTATATTTGGTCGATTAATTAAGTTATTCATCATTGTTCCTTTGTTTTTTTTATGTTCATGGTTTTACACTCATTAGGAGCATCTGTCCCCTCCTTGTTAGCTAGTATTATACCCAAGTTTTATTGAAATAATATTCATTGTGGTATTGTAATCGTTTGTTGAATAATTTTTTAACTCAAATTAATTATAATAGCTTTCTATGACATTTTTTTTGAGGTAAGTTATTTTTGTGCCAAAAACTTGATTATCTTTTCTTGTGAGCAGAGATTGATCGGTTGATAGGGAAAGTGGAATCGTCAAGAGGCTATGATTTCTACTCTAATCTAGTCGAACAATTTAGCCCACTTAGATGAGGTCTTGGCATACTCATATTCATACTCAACCTGTTGGATTCGAGTATTACCAAGGACAATATGAACAACCTTGACTTGACATTAGTATTTAGTTAAGCTAGGTTTAGTTGTGATTCATATACAAGTTCCATGTTAGTTTCAGCTAATTATATTGTTGATAATATGTAGTTATGTGATTGGTTTTTGAGTAACAAGATGAGGCTTCTAGCTTTTCCTACTTTGTAATGAACCATGGATTTGGATATTTGCTAATAGGAGGATTTTAATCGCTTGAAAATGTTATTGTATTCATTTGTCTCATTCGATATTAAATCAATCAAATTCTGCAAATCAATTTGACAAATAATATGAACATAATCAAGATATCAATAATATAAGAACGTCAGTTTGTAACTTTTGAAAAATGATGAAATTCATAAAATTTTTAAATTTAATATATAAGTTAAAGAAAAATAAAATTTTTTGATGTTGGGTTGGAGCCTAAAGCCCCCCCTAAAAAGTGAGTCATTAATTTCATTTTATGTTGTCTCATTATAAAGACTATCATTGTTTCTATAACCTCATTTCTCATGGTATCTGACATAATCAACTTAGCTCAATATTTTATTGTTTTTGTTAAGAAAAGAAAGAGTAGAAAAAGATGGAAGAACATGAGAAATTTGAAGTTTGGTTATGATATTTGAAGAGACGTTTTAAACCATGAATTAATTAATAGAATATACAAGTTTTAAATTAAAGTTATTATTATATTATGTAGTTGATAGTTGATAGTTTTTTATTTATCTTTAAAAATTTGATTTTATAGGTCGAGTCGGAATTCGTCGGGTCTATGTCAAATGACCAACTCTAACGTTGTCAGTCCTATTTAACAAACTTAATGTTTTAATTATAATTATGTTTAATTTAATTGTGCTTAATATTAAAATAAGTGTCTAAATTATATATTTTTCTTGGGATTGTGTCTAATGTCTTTTTTACTGAAATAAGTATCTACCGTTTTATTTGGGCTCATTTTAAAGTTAGTCAATAAAAAAACATTACCCAATCATAGCTTTGACACGTGTTTTTTGTTTTTTTTTAAAACAAACTGAAAGAAAAATAAATTAAAAAATATCTGAAACTTTTCAAAAATCACAGAATAGTCTCAAATCTCTAAAACCCAAAACCTAAAATTGACGCCATTAGCCCATTACCGTCATCATCGAAGGCCACCATTCATTTCCTCCAACCACTCATCAATGTTATTCGACGACAGATGTGTCTATCGGATGCCGAAGACGAACGTGAAAGACTCTAATTGTTTGATGTCTGATATACACGCCTCTCGTCGGTCACCGACAATGGATGGGTGAAATTACCCATTTTCATCCAGGATTCGAATAACTAAATTAAAAATATAAAAAATAAAATAAATCCATTAAAAATCCATTGAAACCAATATTCAGTCCATCCATGTTACATTGCCATTATCCATAAAACCCCTACCTATTACATACACTCCATCCAATTACCCATTACAACCAGCCCACTAAACCCCAAAAATCCAACTGCCCAAGTCCATTACCTAACTAAACCCATTACACTCTATCCAACCCAAAGCCCAAAGGCCCAACAACCTTAACTCAAATCTGTCAAACTCTAACCCTAAGAGACATTCTAGTAGAGCACGCGTTCGCCTTCAAGCTTCTTCCCTTTCAGCTTCCACAGTGGCAACCATGTCACTGAGATTTCGATGGCTTCAAATCTACCAGTAGAGATTTCGATGGCTTCAAATCTACCAGCGTCGGTTCCTCAAGAAATACCTGCAACAGATGAGGTGAGTTTTTAAAGAATTCAGAAGGTTCAACCGTCACCTGCTCATATTCCATTAGCAAAGTATTGTCATCTCCTTGATCTTGCATGTGGTCGTGCAATTGCCGTGGCAAAGGTGGATGCAAGCAATCTCCAAATTCCTGCTTTAGCATCAACGTTGTAACATTCTGGGCATCATATTCCTCATAATTTGTTGTAGCATTACTCTGCTTTGCCTCTTGGAATGTTGTCACGACGTTGCTCTATTTAGGCTCCTCAATCATTGTAGTGGCAATTCGTTGCATAGGCTTGTCAAGTGTCGGATAGCCTTCCTCATTGGCAGTCTCTCGACTTGGAGGTTTTAGTTGATCCTCACACATCTATGATCTCTCCTTGTATTACTATTTCTCATCTTCCCTTAGGATTTCATTATCCCTAGCAATTTATTGTTGGGGCATGTTATCTAAGATATATGTTAATCTCCTCAATCGATCTTCCGCCTCTCTCAAGAGCACATCCATCCTGGCTATCCTCATATCCATAGAATTTGGTAGCTCTTGACGAGGACTACATTGCCATGACATATCTGTTGCAGCGCAAAAACTATCATGGTAAAAAAATTTGAGTTTTTTGATCATACCATGAAGGATTTTGCTGTTGGTTCCATCTATGGTCTTCATTGTAGCCATATACACTGGGATTACGAGGGCAATCTTCAAACACATGATGTTCTCTACAACAAGCGCATGAGTTTTCCACGGTATAGGCTTTTCTCGGGTGGTATAGGTAATCACCGGTGAGTGTAAGAAACTCTTAATTGGATTGATTCTTATCTTTCATCAACTCTCAAATAGATTAACTTTTATTTCCCGACATGTTGATGTCCCTTAACTTGTAGCGCACCTAAATTGTTTTTAATAAAACAAACAAAAAGAAAAGTTAGTACAAATAATAAAAAATACAATGACAAAAATAACTAACACCAATTGCCAATCCCCGGAAACGGCACCAAAAACTTGTTGCGTGTTTTAGTGCAACGCAAACTGTGCAAGTATACACATCGCAAGTAATAAAGTGATATGATAAGTATCGAGTATCGTCTCCACAGGGATTGGTTTGGGCCACTTTGCTTAAGTTACTGCTTTGAAAAGAAATAGATTGATAGAGATGAATATCAAGTAAAATAAACTAAACAAAATAAAGAAAATAGAGAGGTGTAATCGATTTAGTAGAGTAGGCCGGGTTATCGTGAGTTGTGGGGTGATAGTTGAATGGACCGTCATGGTAATTGAGTGCTATAGTAGCTCAATCACTCATCAATTGAATCCAGTCAGATCGTCTGGGCAATTGGGAATAGAGCGATTGCCTGGGCAATTGGGCGATAACCTTCAAAGTTCGGCGAATCATTCTTCAATGGTTTCTCGTTATCCCTAACTCAAAACACTGTTAATTGTGCATGCCTTGATAATATATCCCTGCGTGAACCAATGGTGGACAACGACCTATCTTGCGTTCCTTTTAGCCGTTGAAATTCGCAACTTATCCCTAATTCAAATTAATCTTCACCATCGATTGGTTGAATAAAGATAATGCCCATTCATTTCTTGAAGCTAACTCTCTCAATATTAGATAAATGGATGAATTCACGAGATCATCTCCCAATCCACTCACAAAATTAAGAACCAAGAATGAACGAACTTTGAATTAAAATTGCAAACTCAAATACCTAAACAAATCCAATTGTTCTCATACCCACAAAAACACAATAACCCAAACCAATTTACATCAATTCATGGCTGGGTTCGAAAGATGTACAAAGGAAAAACTCATAGCCATGAACCGAATGAAATAAAGAAGAAAGAAGAAAGAATAAAAAGATGTCGAACAACCCTAGTTTTCTCTCCAAGTCGAACTCTCTTCCAGGTAGGCGGCTAGGGCTTCTTTATATAGGAGATGACTAGGTCAAAGTCTTTCTTGAGGAGGAAGTTAAGTTAGAATTAAATAAAATAAAAGAAATAAATTTCTTTTATTATTATATTTTTATTCCTCCTAAAACTCTTGAAATTTAATCTTTTGTGATCTCCAATTCTTCTAGGATTTATCCTCGTAATTAACTCGAATTAATTGGATTTATCAAACAAAATCGGCAGCTCCCTACTTCTTATCATCAATTGCCTCGGCAATTTCCTACTTGCTTGGGTAATTAGATTATGCACACACAAAAAACACATACCAGCACTACCTTTTTCCACAAAAATCATCCAAATTATGAAATCAAGCATAACGGTGAAGGAAATCATTAAAACATGCATGAATGCCTAATAATGCAACTAAAAAAAGCCTAAGTCTAACAATAATATAAGTAAAAATGGTCATAAAAATACTACTTTTAAACACTCATCACCATCTTTAAATTTCACCATTTTTTTTCTTTTTCTTTCCTTTTTACCCTTTTGAGGGTCATGTTCCTTTTATCCCTTTTTATATTGATTTTCCTTATATATATAATATGCTCTTTTGTATGATATAATATATAGTTATTATACTTTAATATATAGTTATATGTATCATATATAGTTTATGCATAATATATACATGTATACTTGCCTTATTATATACCTATATATAAATATCTTTAATTGTTGCACCTTTATATTTTGGTTCGAACATTACTCACCTTCGGCCTTACGGTGACCCGCAACGGGTATGATCTGTATTATTCATGGCACGTTTAAACTAATTACCCCCTAACTTACTAACATCTAACTTTTAAATTTTCACACTTTAACTTCTCGCATTTACTTTACGCATATCTTTTGTTCGATCCGATCATTTTTCCGGATTTTTTCTTTATGTAATTTATTTTTGCCATTTTTTTTTGTTTAATTCCTTATTTTTGTGACATGCATTTTATTTGTCATTCATTTAACCTTTTAATTTCATGTTTATCTTGATAATTAATTAACTTTAACTATAAAAATGAGGTATTTATTAACTCAGATATTTGTGTCGTAATATCTTGGCTTATTCGATATTGACTAAATATTCGAATTAATTTATATCGTCTAAAGGTAAATTTTGAAATGAATAAAATTGGTTAAGACATAACATCATGATTAATTGCTTGCATCATGCATAAAGGTGGTGTATTTAATTCGAGCCATGAATTAACACGGCACTCGGTCTTATTCGATGTCAGTTCAATCTGTGGTCCAGATTTACGTCATCCTTATTAATTTAATGTCAAATTAATTCAAGACCACCAAATCTTAAAGCCCGCTTATTAAGGTTTATATTCAATTAAGAGCATTTAATTAAATTTAATTTAAATTTCAACAATTTCCATCGATCAAGAGCAACGAATGATTTGGTACCGATTTCGGGTGTTGTGGGAGTGTTAATCATTCCCCACAAGTAACCAACTCCTGAACCCTTTTCATGATTCTCTGGTTTTATGGTATTCGGTATACCTTATCCAAGTGACTAGTGGCGACTCCAAGTCTTTATTTTTATGTATGTTTTTTTCAAAAAAAAATCCCACTTTAAATCAATCAATTTTCAAAAAATATGGGGATACCCCGTAGCCGATTCGAATTTTAAAAGAAAAAAAGGTCGCTATAGTATGACGAATCCACTAAGGAGAAATTTGTTTTTATAAATAAAAAAGATAGTTAAGCCAAAAATCAAATGTTGCTTTTATCAATGAGAGTTTTGAAACTTAAATCAACCTTAATTAATTTGTTCTTTGAGGATAACGCTTTCATTAAGTGGGACTTGATAATTGGCGGTTTTGGATTAATTTCTCATTTAATTTATAAGGAATCACCGACATGTGTTGCATCATAATCATCGAGCATTCTACCCGAGCTTTGTCCCTTGAGTGGGAGTGAAACGCCACATACCTACGTGAGCAACCCTCAACGGGTAGGTAACTGGCTTTCGGAATCCACGCCTTTGACACGTGAGCAGCCCTCCACGTTACTAGGTCGTGCTTTCCCTCGAACCAAATCCAATTTGCAAGCTTGTATTGGGCCAGAATTGAGTTTCTTGTTACCTTAGTAGGTGATAAGATAGGTTCGGCTACCTTTGTATATAACCAAATCCACATGTGTGAGAATCTAAGGAGCCCACACTGTTAGAGCCATGCGGTAACACTATAAAACTAGAATATCATGTAAATATGGTTTATTTTGTGCTAAAACATGCAGGTAGATACCATGATGGGTAAGGTTTATTTTTCCACAAATGAAACATGTTGGGTAGAAAGCATGTCAGGTAGTTTTGTATTTCGCGTTTTTTATATATATCATTTCCCTTAATTATTTTATTCGTACTAACTTGTGTTTTCTTTTGACATTCACATCACATTAATATTCATCTACATGGTAGTTTCATAACATCATCTTGATATGTTCCACATTGCATCATCATAAGGTTGCATTTAGGGCATTTGCTTTGCATTTACATGCATTCACTTTGGAGACGTCAAGACTAATTTTTAGGATGTCCCGTGACAGTGATTCTGGATAAAAGGAAAGTTCAATCAATTTAGCACCCCTACGGAACCTAATATAAAACTAAGATGGTGAACGAAGAAATGTTAGACCGGATTGAGCAAACCTAAAGGGACATGCAAGTAGATTTGGCCCGAAAAATAGAAGAACAGTTAGCCAAGGCCCGATAGGTCATGATGGTGCAGTTCAAGAAATCTCAACAAGAGACCTTAGGACAAATAGCCCAAATATTCGGACTTAAGATTCCCGAGCAAAGAGAAGCTTCTGTTGATAATCCTACGGCAAGGTCTAAAATTCCTACCTACCCGTCAGGTTTCACTTCTCCCCATACTAAAGGTCAATCAGATACTTAAGTAATGCTTTCTCGAGGAAAAGCACTACTTCATTAGACCGGTGCCAAATTCCCTATTAATTTACCCTCCGCATCGGAAGTCAAGCTCAGGGGCAATAAAGTCGAAAACTTTGTCTCAGAGATGGACCAGTTAATTGAGTTTGAGAAACCCAAGATTGAGACCTCAAAAGAGATCAATGATCGTTGTAAGTGACCCGAAGAGAAAATGGAAGCTATGAAAGTATTGCACACTTCCATTGGATTTGATGCTAACGAACTTAGTTTGGTCCCAGATTTGGTGCTACCCCCTAAATTTAAGGCCCCAAAATTCAAAAAATATGATGGGGCAAGTTGCCCCATGCTCATCTTACTATGTTTTATCAAAGGATGACGAGATACGGTAGAGATGACAAGTTATTGATCCATTGCTTCCAAGATACTCTATCAGGATCTGCCATTAGATGGTATAATCAATTGAGCCGACATCAGATAAAGTCATAGAAAGACTTGGCCAAGACTTTTCTAGCCCAATACCGTCACGTTAGTGATATGGTGCCGCACCATTGGACCCTACAACATATGAAGCAAAAGTCTAATGAAAGCTTTAGGCAGTATGCAGAACGTTGGAGAGACGTGGTAGCACAAGTTCAACCCCCGCTTGGTGAGAAAGAGATGATGGTCATATTTATCCAAAATTTGGAGGGCATAATTTTGGATCGTCTTATAAGCCATACAACTACCAATTTCATCGATCTAGTGTTATCCGGTGATCTTATTGAGAATGCCGTCAAGACTAGAAAAATTGACAGTGGAGGAAGTTCAAGTGCATCCTATAAGAAGTCATCATATGAAAGAAAGAACCATGAAGTGAACTCTTTAGAGGTTTACAATATCGGTTATTCGAATCTGTCACTATTGTACAACCTAAGACTACACCAAGTGCCCAAGATCCTTTGAACCAAGGCTCCGGCCAAATAAAGAACATCGTGAAGATAGATTTTACTCGCTACCAATCTCATACGGTGAACTATACAAGCAGTTGTTCGATATCCATGTGGTGGCACCCTTCTATCAAGCACCGTTGTAGCCTCCATTCCCAAAATGGTATGATCCTAGTACAAAATAATACCATGGAGATCAAGTGGGGCACTAGATTGGGACTTGTATCGGCTTCAAGAGGATCGTAGAAAAACTAATCAAGCTCGGGGTTATCAGTTTTGACAAATCCAGTGGGTCGGCTACAACCACCAACCCTTACCAAATCATACCGGTAGAGTGAATGCAATCTTTGAGTAGAGCAACCGAACGACTAGGTCTAAGGTGTCAGAAGTCAAATCCCATCTAAGTTGGGTTTGGAAGAAGCTACTCGATGCGAGTCTGATCAGTCAAGGAATGATGATGCCCGAGGGGCATAGCGTTTTGTATTGTGAGTTCCATGCTGAAAGGGGGCACACTATTCAAGACTGCTGCCAGTTCAAAGATAATGTTCAAGGCCTGATAGACAGTAAAGAAGTTGAATTCTTTGAAGAATGAACTCGCTTTCACCCTTTAGTGTATACTTCAAGCTCAAAACTGCAGTAAGTCTCCTTTTGCTTTTAACTTCTTTTAAGTGATACATGTAAATCAAATCCATTGGTCTAAGCCCGAAGGAAGTGTCAATCTTTTGTAAGGGCCTAAGACTACACGGTTTAATTTTCAATGAAATGTTGCATTTTGTTCTTCAACTCTATCTTCATTCTGTAAATATATATGTCTATTGAGTCCCCACATATCAAATGCACAAGGGACATTGACTTTGACCCAAAGGTTGAATCCGAGTAACATGTGTCTAATTGAAATCCTAAGTTGTGGAGGTTATGAAGGTGTTACTCGCATTTCACATCAAATAATAATACATCAGTGCAATTTAATGTTTGAATCCTGGTAATAGGCATTTTCAAAACAAAAGGAAATTATTTAACTTTTAAAGCCTAGTAATAGGCATTTTTCAAAAAAAAAATACTTCAAAGGCTGGTAATAGGCATTCTCTTTCAAAAATTAATCAAAAGCACTCTAATGCTCGAAACCTAGTAATAGGCATATTTGGATAAGAGTGTAAAACTTTTGGGGCACTCCGCTGAAGCTCATTTTAATCAAAACTCTTCACTTCATGAGTGATGATAAAATTTTCAAAATCATGACAATGCCGAATAGCTCAGAAATTTGTTGTTTGCTCTATCATTTATTTCGAGCCAAAGGAATATGATGAGTTAAATTCCCCAAACAAAAATAAGACAGAAAGAAACCTGCCAAAGACAATGTAGTCAAGCACCGAAGGAGCTTAAAAATGCACTTCACATCTTCAAACATCAATTCAGCTTTTGAGGTCTCCTAGATACGTGATTTGGTTGGGGGTAATCTCTAGTAAGCCATTTTCAGTATTGCTCGTGCACTTGATATTAGAGGCATTCAATCTAGCTTGATATATTCACAATCTGAAAAGAAAAAAACCCAATTTTTAAGCATCTCACGTTGAAATCAGAACATGTAGCCCTAGATTTGAAATAAAAAGTTATCTGCATTACTCACAAAAGAGTTCAAAAGTATATGGACCTACAGTGAAGGGCCCTCAGATCGTTGCTTCTGCTAAAGAAAGTAGTCACAAGTTGACCTTCACTTAGTGAGGTAACATCTCAAAAGAAGATGGTCAAACCCACAAGAGATTAGGGCAACAGTGACAACAACCCATCCAGTCTGCAAGACAAAACTGGGACAAAAACATGACCAAGCCACCAATATGGCCAGAAAGTCACGGGGCATCCCCTTTAAAGTCAACATCATGGCCAATTACATTGCATACCATTCATATCAACATCATTCCACTCATCATGTATTCACATCAAATACCTACGCCATACATCAAATAAGATGCATTCATAGTGCATCTACTTCATTCATACATGAAACAAACAAGTTCAAGCCTCAATCATGAAAGACAATAACAAATTGGCAAGCCCTCAACCACGAAGGGAAGCCAAATCAACAAAGAAGTTAAAATCTCAAAGAGGGAAGATAACAACACCAAACATGAAATGACAAACCCTCAAAGCAAAGGAAGCCAAGCCTAAACTCAAAACTCTAAGTGAACAATCACTAACTATTGTTTACTTCTTTTTCAGGTCCAGCCCCATCGTCAGTGGTGTAGTGGATCAACCAATTCTTCAGATCATGCCTCTTCGTCAGAGTTGTAGCTTGGTCAAATCCATCTTCAGATCTTGGCTCATCGTTAGTGGTGTAGCAGATCAAAATCTCTTCAGATCATGCATCTTTGTCAGAGTTGCAGCTTGATCATATAACATACTCCTTAGATCATGCCTCTTCATCAGAGTTGTAGCTTGATCCCCCTAATCTTCAAATCATACCTCTTAGTCAGAGTTGTAGCTTGATCATAACAAACTCTTCATATCATGCCTCTTCGTCAGAGTCGTAGCTTGATTACCTCTAACTCCTCAAATCATGCCTCTTTGTCAGAGTTGTAGCTTGATCGCCAAACTAACTCCTCAGATCATGCCTCTTCGTCAGAGTTGTATCTTGATCCAATTCAATCCTCTGATCTTGTCTCGTCGGTGGCAGCGTAACAGATCACCAATATTTAAACATCGCTTTACCCCATTTCTTTAAATTTCACAATTTTAAATAAAATAAATGGATACTCAGTCTAAAACAATTGTCTTTTACTCTCGCAAGTTCTATATTTCTGGAAAAAGGGATAAAATAGATGATTCGACCATGTCTTGACTCTCTGTCGGTGGTGTAGCTGATCAACATACGAGTTATATTCCTCCAGAAGTTGGAAGATGGTTCAATTGGAGTTGAATGAAGAATCGAGCCATGAAGGGTGTCCTAGTTCACCCGAATGAAAATGGCTATCTTTTAGTCTTTGCTCCATTGCTGTTTCACAACAATGAGCAAAGAGGGGCACCTGTAATTACCCATTTTCATCTAAGATTCGAATAACCAAATTAAAAATACAAAAAATAAAATAAATCCATTAAAACCAATGTTCAGTCCGTGTTACATTGCCATTATCCATAAAACCCCTACCCATTACATACACCCAATCCAATTGCCCATTACAACCAGCCCACTAAACCCCTTAAGTCCAACTACAAGTCCATTACCTAACTAAACCCATTACACTCTATCCAACCCAAAGCCCAATGGCCCAACAACCTTAACTCAAATTTGCCAAACCCTAAGAGACCTTCTAGTGGTGCACGTGTTCGCCTTCAAGCTTCTTTCCTTTCAGCTTCCATCGTGGCAGCCATGTCACCGAAGACCACTTGTTGTTGGCCACGTCCACCAGCAACCGACCAACCGCATTGGCCACGTCAGCCTCTTCTCCACAACCACGCGAGTTGGTCCCTCCAGTACAGCCCTCACCAACAAACATTTAGAACATTTTCAGAGAGCATATGAATGCAAACAAAATGCAGCAACCAATCAGATTTATTTGTTCTTTCTTTTTTACCTAATTTCATGTAACTCGAGTATAAAAACCTAAATCAAAAGTCGTTGTAGAGAGACTATTCAGATCAATACAAAAAATACAAAAAGCAAGTAAATATTCAGAGGCAAAAAGAAAACAATCCCTATGTATTCTTTTTTTTTTTAAATTTCGCATAGCATTAGGGTTCTTCCCTTTTCCTCTTTTTTTTCAGAACCGAAATCAAGGGCTTTTGCTTCCGGTTCTCAAAAATTTGTTTTCAAAACAAAAGAGTTTCAAAATTTTCGAGCAAAATCTTGTTTTCAAAACAAAAACAAAAGGGGTTTCGGTTTTCAAATCAAAGTTTAGGATTTTTACTTTTTGATATTGAATCGAAGTCAAAAAAAAAAAGATTCAAAGCTCACCATAATCTGGGTTGAGGCCACCTTGCTCAAACGCTTGAGACGGCTCCAGCGAGGTCCCGTTGCTGATAAACGGCGGGGATGGTTTGAGGTTTTGTTCAAAAAAAAAAGCTGAGGAAAAGTGGTGAAATGTTTGCATTTCCCTTTCTACATCAGTTTCTGGAAATGGGGTGAAGCTCTTCTTTTTGTTATTTTATTCCTTTTTTAAACCTTTAAACGTTGCTCTTTGGTTTTTTTTTAATTAATTGTTTTGGCCTTTAAACCGATGGTCATGTTTTAATTTCACCCATTTTTCCTTCTTTTTTTTTTTTCATTTTTACCCTTTTGAGGGCCGTGTTCCTTTTATCCCCTTTTTTATATTGATTTTCCTTATATATATATAATATATACTCTTTTGTATGATATAATATATAGTTATTATACTTTAATATATAGTTATATATATCATATATAGCTTACGCATAATATATACATGTATACTTGCCTTATTATATACCTATTTATAAACATCTTTAATTGTTGCACCTTTATATTTTGGTTTGAACATTACTCACTTTCGGTCTTACGGTGACCAACAATGAGTATGATCCGTATTATTCATGGCACGTTTAAACTAGCTAACCCCTAATTTACTAATATCTAACTTTTAAATTTTCGCACTTTAATTTCTCGCATTTATTTTACGCGTTTCTTTTGTTCGATCTGGTCTCTTTTCCTAATTTTTTTTATGCTATTTATTTTTGCCATGTTTTTTGTTTAATTCCTTATTTTTGTGACATGCATTTTATTTGTCGTTCATTTAATCTTTTAATTTCATGCTTATCTTGATAATTAATTAACTTTAACTATAAAAATGAGGTATTTATTAACTCATGTATTTGTGTCGTAATATCTTGGCTTTTTGGATATTGACTAAATATTCGAATAAATTTATATCGGCTAAAGGTAAATTTTGAAATAAATAAAATTGGTTAAGACATAACATCATGATTAATTGTTTATATCAAGCATAAATGTGGTGTATTTAATTCGGGCCATGAATTAACACGACAGTCGATCTTATTCGATGTCAGTTTAATCTGTGGTCTGAATTTACGTCATCCTTGTTAATTTAATGTCAAATTAATTCAAGCCCACCAAATCTTAAAGCCCACTTATTAAGGTTTATATTCAACTAAGAGCATTTAATTAAATTTCAACAATTTCCATCTATCAAGAGCAACAAATGATTTGGTACCGATTTCGGGTGTTGTGGGGGTGCTAATCCTTCCCCACACGTAACCAACTCCCGAACCATTTTCATGAATCTCTGGTTTTATGGTGTCCGGTCTACCTTATCCAAGTGGCCGGTGGCGATTTCAAGACTTTATTTTCACATATGTTTTTTCAAAAGAAATCCCCCTTTAAATCAATCAATTTTCAAAAAATGTAGGATACCCCGTAGCCGATTCGGATTTCAAAAGAAAAAAGGTCGCTACAATGGGTAGAAAAAATGAGTAGTGGCCTTTGATGACGGCGATAGTAGGGCCCGACGAGTTTACCAGTGGCGGTAGCGGTGTTAATTTTGAGTTTGAGATTTTAGGGATTTGAGACTTTTTTGAAGAATTTGAATTTTTTTCTTAGTTTTTTAAAATAAATATTCATATCAAATTTAAATTGGGTGATGAATTTTTTTTAACAATGTTATCCTAAAATAATGTCAGAATAAAATTTAAAGAATCTATTTTAATAAAAAATAAATATTAGACATTTATTTTAACTAAAAATAATTTAAACATATATCTAAAAGATATATAATTTAAGTATTTATTTTGGTATCAAACCAATCCATTGGTACAAATTATTTAATTAGGTAGTGTCACCACCGAAAAGAATACTGAAAACAACACATAAGGGGCTGAGTGGATTCAAACCAAAGACCTTTGTAGTGTAAGTGTTGTGTGCTTACCACTAAGCTAGGCTTATTTCTGTAATAAGAAGTACAACCATTAACATATGTTTTAAATGGTTTTAATGCCTAGAAAAATGGAAGTAAAGAAAATAATCTTGGGCAGATTCAAACCATGAAACCTTGAAATACAAGTGGCGTGCGTTTGCCACTAGACCAACTATATTTTAGTGATATAAAGTACAACATCTAATATATCTCTTATACTGTTGTTAATGCCTGGAAAAATGAAGAAAATGTGGTTTTAGAAAATTCGAATATGACATACTTATGATGCATAAAAACATCTAACACAATTAAATAAATCTAATAATTAAATTAAAGTTAACAATATTTTGTATATATTTTAAATTATAATTAGTGCATGATTTGAAATAAAAAATTTAAAATTATATTAAATTCATTTAGCAAATGAAAACTCACGAACATAATTTAAGATTATATTATGTTCGTGAGTTTGGATTCGCTAAATGAATTTAATATAATTCTAAAAATAAAATTTTAATATAATTCTAAAAATAAAGAATAATATAATTCTAAAATTTAATATAATTCTAAAAATAAAAAAATATATTAAATTCATTTAGCGAATCCAAACTTACGAACATAATATAATTTTGAATTATATTCGTGAGTTTAAATTCGCTAAATAAACTTAATATAATTTTAAATTTTTTATTTTAAATCGTGCACTAACTATAAGTTAAAATATATACAAAATATTGTCAGCTTTTTCCTTTATTTTTTCAAGCATTAACAATCGTATAATTGATATATTAAATGTTGTGCTTCATATCTCTAAAATATACTTGGTCCAGTGGTAAGCACACACCACCAAGGTTCATGGTTCGAATCTGTCCATCTAAAACTTATACAAATGGTTGTACTTCTTGTCACAAAAATATGCTTGCGTCTTTGGTTTGATAACATGTGTCACCACCTAATTAAATAATTATTTTATTTTATTAAATTAAAATTAGGACCAAATTGATAAATTATGTAAATAATGGAGATCAAATGTATAATTATACCAATTTATTTAACAACGACATCAACTTTTATTTCTTAACGGTTCGTGGCTTAATTAGAACCATTTAAATAGTTAAGTGGTATATTTGTCAATATTAAAAGTATAGTGGTCAAATTGACACTAACTGCATAGTTAAGTGGTCATCTATGTAGTTTACCCAAAAAATTAGCACTTTGGGTTCTGGGCCAATGAGAAACAAACAATCGCCGTTTATGGCGATTTCCGGAGATAGCCCACCAAGCCCACGTCATCTCCGACTCCGATTGTCTCTCCAATTTCACCCATTTCTTAATAATTCAGCCAGCGATCCCTTTCCTTTCCTCTCCTCGATCTAACCATCAAAACACCCCGAATACCATTTTATCTCCACTGCCTCTTTGTTTCTGTACATTTTTTTTAAAATTTTCGGGTTCGAATTGCATTTCTTATTTTTAGATTTCTTTTGTAACCCGTTTTTTTCTCAAGTACTGTGAGTTTGTGATCTGGTTCTGGATTTATTTTTCCTATCCTGATCTACGAGAGTTTGTACAACTAGTTCGGAATCTGCTTCGGTTCTCTGTTTTGGGGCGTTTAGATGGCGGGGCAAAATCAGGATCAATTCGAAGCTTACTTCAGGAAAGCAGATTTGGATGGAGATGGAAGAATTAGTGGAGCTGAGGCTGTTGCTTTCTTTCAAGGATCCGGTTTGTCCAAACAAGTCCTCGCGCAGGTCCCTCTATCCTTCTCTCATTTCATTTCCTATTAGAATCGGGATTTCTAGGAACTTGCCTATTCCGGATATAGGTTAGATTTCATTTGGTTGTAACATGGTGAAATTTCTAAATAAGCCTCAAAATTTTGCAGCTGATTTTCTTTTGTACAATTATCATTTTGCTTCTTCAGATTTCTCATAACCAACTTGTCGTTTGCTTATGTGGAATTTGTTCCTTGTACTACGTCAATAATTTATCAAATAGTTAAGGCTTCAGTTGTCCAGTTTTTACTAGGATGCTTGTTAATAAGCTTTGAGAGTGCTAAAATACACACGTCTTGTTGGCTGAAGTTGCACTTGGGAATTCAACATCATATATCCGTAATAGGAACTTATCTATTCGTTTTGTGGCTATTTTTCTTATGGATGCATTAAAAATGTTTAAACTGGCCTTGTTTGCTGCTGAACCAGTGGTGACAGTTGGTTTTGTTGTAGATTTTATTCATGTACTGCTTGTTATTCTGAAACAGAACTCACATACGAGAAAGGAGAGGCTACAAGTCAGTGGGTTGTAGATCACTGCATTTATAATTTGATAGAATAGAAAAATTGAAGAATCATTTTTAATTCTGATGAAATAACAGATGCAATGCCTTCAGCCTTGCTGTACTTTCTCTAGCATTTGCTGGTGATGGATTTTCACACACTGAATGACATGGTTTAGGGATTGCAAATTTTGACTTCTGGATTTTTGTGTTGGATTGGTACACATGTAACTTGTTATACATGCTCTATAGTGATTCATGTGCCTATACCCTCTTTTTTGTATTAATTTATTTGAGCAAGGAATTTGATATTATGGGTTCATTCATATCGTTTTATCCTATAACTTCAGATATGGACATATGCTGATCAAAGCCATAGTGGTTCCCTAAGTAAGCCAGAGTTTTTTAATGCTCTCAAGCTTGTGACCGTAGCACAAAGGCGTGAATTAACACCAGACATTGTCAAGGCAGCATTATATGGTCCTGCTGCAGCAAGAATTCCAGCACCACAAATTAATTTTCCTACCACATCTGCTCCACAGATGGGTGCAGCTATGCCAACATCCTCTCCAAGTCCTGGGTTCAGAGGACCAGGAGCTCCAAATGCTGGTATGGGCCAGCAGCATTTCCCTTCTCAACAAAACCTGTCAATGAGACCCCCACAAACCATGCCTGCTGCTACTGCCCTGCATCATCCTCAAGGTATTGCAACTCCAGAGTTTTCTAGGGGAGGTAGTACAGTTGGTCAACCTCAAGCCATGCCTGCTGGTTCTACTGCCCTTTCACATCAATCTATGCCCGCTGTTGCTACTGGTCCTGGTTTCACAAATCAAAACATGTCAAGTAATTGGCTTGCTGGAGGGACTGGTGGAGCTTCAACTGGGCCACGAGGGGTCACTCCATCAACTGCGCGCGAAGCTTCAAACAGCAGTTTCAATGCCTTCCCAGGCCCAGCCTACTGCTAATGATTCTAAAGCATTGGTTGTCTCTGGAAATGGACCTGCTTCTAACTCCACATTTGGAGTTGATGCATTTTCTGCAACCTCATTTGCACCAAAACAAGAATTATCTACACAAACCTTTTCTCGCAGTGCACCCACCTCACTAGGGATTAGACCAGTTTCAAGTGGGTCCCAACCCATAGTTAAGTCCAACTCTCTTGACTCATTGCAAAGTACGTTGTCTATGCCTTCTTCTGGTAGTCAAAGTCAAAGGCCATACTCTTCTTTAATCCCAGGCCAACAAGTTTCTTCCCAAAGCTCCTCCTCTATTACACCATCTGGGATCTCTGTTGGAGATGTGAATGCTGCTTCAAGCGGGTCCCAGCCTCCATGGCCCAAAATGAAACCATCTGATGTTCAGAAATATACAAAAGTGTTCATGGAAGTGGACACTGACAGAGATGGGAAAATAACCGGTGAGCAGGCGAGGAATCTATTTTTGAGTTGGAGGCTACCCAGAGGTATGATTGCTTCATATACTGTTATTATTCAAATAAGTTTC
The DNA here is from genome assembly GCA_019671005.1 of Hibiscus mutabilis. Taxonomy (NCBI): domain Eukaryota; kingdom Viridiplantae; phylum Streptophyta; class Magnoliopsida; order Malvales; family Malvaceae; genus Hibiscus; species Hibiscus mutabilis. The sequence continues at coordinate 19,496,299 of CM033721.1, read as the reverse complement.
TGAGATACAAATGTGATGCATGGCATAGATGATTTTATCTGTTTAGTTTAACATGTGTGGTGATTTTTATGCATAAGAAATAGTGTTGGGAATTTCACTGTCGTTGAGATGCCAAAACATATATTTTATTCTTGTAGGTTCTGGGTAGTGAAAATACTTTTTGCTGCTAGGGTGGTAAACTGATGTTACCTAGTATTTTTTAGATGGCATCATTCCATAAATCCTTGTTTTGACTAAAATATTTTGGCATGAATCTTACTGGAGAAGTTCTATCAGTGCAGTGTTTTTTTGAAAGATTTCCATGGTTGGTCCTGCTGGATTGGAGACCTTTGTTATTCAAGTAAACAAGTTTAACATTCTTATTTTGTCCTTCTCAGAGGTTTTGAAGCAGGTTTGGGACTTATCTGATCAGGATGGTGATAGTATGCTTTCTTTGAGAGAGTTCTGCTTTGCTCTCTATTTGATGGAGCGGTATAGGGAAGGCCGTCCTCTTCCATCCGCACTCCCTAGAAATGTTATGTTTGATGAAACACTCTTGTCCATGACAGGCCAACCCAATGCTTCATACGGAAATCCAGCTTGGGGTCCCAATCCTGGTATTAGTTTGGATCTCTTCTAATGTTTTTAATTCTTTTAGTTCCCATTGATGTCATCCAAGATGTCTCTTCATAAAAATGACTATTGGCATTAGGTTTTGGACAGCATCCAGGGATGAGTGCCCAGCCAGGGATGGGTGCTCAGCCAGGTAGGTGCCCAGCCCATGACTCACTCAGCTGGTTTAAAACCTCCAATTCGCCCCAATGCTTCTGCTGATGCTACTACAATGTCCAACCAACAAAAGCCAGGAGCACCAATGTTGGATGACTCCTTTGGAACCCAAGTTGATAACAATGAACAGAATTCAGAGAATGGAGCAGCCCAAGATGTAATGGCTGATGGACACAAGGCATGACATCTTCTAGATAAAGCTCAAATACTCTCTCTCTCTCTCTCTCTCATGCACACACCACACACACACACATGTGGGCATGTACCCACTTAATTTGTTCCTTCTCTATTCTTCCGTAGGTTTGTTGAGAGTTTGAGGGTTGTTTTCTTATTGCTTCTGTAAAGAATTTTTTACCTAAGCCAACCTTTTAATGGTTTTTTATTCCTTCCTCGAAGATAATGAGGAGCATTCTTCTTTGAAATTTGGCAGGTTGATGGACCTGAAAAAGTGATTTTGGATTCTAGAGAGAAGCTTGAGTTCTACCGTGATAAAATGCAGGAACTTGTGAGCATTATCTATTTCACTTTTTTCCTGGTTTTCTGGAAACACTTGTGCTTGGGGGGAAAATCTCATTTTTGATTAAACCTGTAGTAAAGTACCTTATCGTGGTTAAAGAATCAGGAACTAGAATGATTAGTTTAATTGCGTGCATAGTATTATTTTTAGGTTGTTTCAGGATGTTGAAAGCATCGTATTAGTAATTCAACATTGTTCTCATTAGAATTTAAATGCAAAGCCTGAAAGCTGGTCAATTCTTTTCCTAATTTAAGTGCTGAGTTGAATTGTACGTCAAGCTGGGAAAATTTGGAACTTCAAACTTCAACCATTTTTATACTACTTTCATTGTTCTTATGTTAGGTCCTGTATAAAAGCAGATGTGATAATAGACTAAATGAAATCACGGAAAGGGCAATTGCAGATAAGCGTGAGGTACTGCCTAAAATCTGAAGTGTTTATCTCATTTATTTGGACATAATTTTATTGATTTCTGGCTAACAATTTGTGTTGCAGGCTGAAATGTTGGCAAAGAAATATGAAGAGAAATACAAACAAGTGGCAGAAATAGCTTCCAAGTTAACAATTGAAGAGGCAAAATATGCATGAATGGACCTTGAGTTGGTTTGGGCTATTTGAGTGTTTTGGAACCCTTAAAAACTGTAGTATTGGTTTAACATCAGTTTGTTTTACAGAGGGTTTCTTCACATAAATTTTCCTGGATTGCAATATCTAGGTGTTGATTTCCTCATCTTAATGCCCGACTGCCTGTCAAGGCAAGGCATCATCTTTTTAACGGGATAAGAGGAGATGAATTGTTAACCTTTAAGCTTTGTTTCACATGTCTGAGCATTTGTCTCTTGTTTTTTGTCCTTTATTTGCATCCTAAAACTATATCTCTGCATTTCAATCTATTATGTCCTTCCATTCTTTCCTTTAATTGACCTATGGCTAAACATTTTGCCTACTAGCCATATGTTACCATGTAGTATGGAGGTCTTCATATCCCTTACAGGCCCCTTTTTCTTTATTTCACTTTTGTAATTGTCTTGTTTTTAGGAGAGGAAGACAGAGTTGCATCAGGCTATTGTTAACATGGAACAAGGGGGCAGTGCAGATGGTATTCTTCAGGTAAATTTAAACCAATCAACTAAATGTTTTGAGAGATTTAAATTTTCTGACACAGGCATATTCACTTGCCTAGGTCCACGCTGACCGCATACAATCGGATCTTGAGGAGCTAGTGAAAGCCCTGACCGAACAATGCAAGAAACATGGATGTGATGTTAAGTCAGCTGCAGTAATTGAGCTTCCCATAGGTACCTTTTATCTTTTATTAATAAGAAAGTTCTTCCTCACAACTGCCATTGAGTTAAGACCTGTAGTGTAGTATGATATTCTTACCATCATGTTTGGTGCTCTTGCATTTTACTTTTTGATCCAGCTTCTTGAGGCTGAACCCTATTTAAGTCATTGCTTCCTTTCAAAAGTTATTTAGCTTGGTAAATTTGTGGAGATATTTTTTTATTTGAGCATGTTTATGATTGTATTTGGGGATCTATCTTTAGTGATTTCTATGGTTATATGTCAAGATATATTATTTCATATTCCCTTAATTTCTATTTTTATCTTTGGTATATGGGATGTTGACTATACATGACACCTCCCTATGACCCTTTCCTATGATTTTTTTTGTTTTTCCATTTTAAGCTGTCTGAGTCCTAATTCAAATTTTACCATTGGAAAAGGTCAAATTATTTCAGTCTTAAAACTTTCCAAACCTACATCCCTCATAATGAGTTGACAGCAATAGGATCTATTAAACAAACAATTTAACACTGCATTCCATGTTGCTCCTTTTCCTTTTGACTTCTCAAAACATGTGTTTAGTTGAAAAGTGGCAAAAAAAAAAAAAAAATAAAAGAACGGGTGGCAAATCACTTCATTTATACCTTTCAGAACTCTGGAGCCTAAAGTTCTATACTTTGGCTGCTCTCTGCTGTTGCTAATGTCTGTTTAGATTTTCTTTTGGCATGGAACCATATTTTCATTTTTGTTTTCAATATTTAAGAACCCTTTTAGTCACTTTAGTAGAAGGAAAGAGACTTTGATGTTTGGTAACAATTATAACTATTATCTTCGTTTGTGTATGGAATGATCCTTCAGTTTTTGGTTTTTGTCATTTTTTAAAAATAAAGACAATTCCATTTACTAATTAGAGGTTTTTGGCCTTTTTACTTGCATTGTCTTTTTAAGGTTGGCAACCTGGAGTTCCAGAGGGAGCAGCACTCTGGGACGAAGAGTGGGACAAGTTTGAAGATGAAGGCACTTACTTCCATTACTGTTTTAGGATTCTGCAAATGAATTTTTGCTTAACTTGACAGTGTTATGTAACATTTTTGTGTGGCTTTTCACTTCAAATTTCAGGATTTGGCAATGAACTCACCATAGATGTGAAAAATGTGTCCGACTCTCAGAGAGGAAAATCATCTCCAGATGGTAGTTTGACCCCTGATTCCTCCTATGTGGATGGAAAAACTGGGAATCTCTTCAGTGCTGAACATGCCTTTGGGAACGGGTCTGCCTACAGACACAGTGAAGATGAATCTGCCAGAAGTCCTCATTGGTAGTACTGCAGAAAAAAACTCTCTAGAAAGTCCATCTCGAAGATTTTCTGATGACCATTTTGAAAAGAGTACTGAAGCAGATTCAGAAAGAAACCGGTATGGATGTATAAATTTTTTAAGTTTTTAGTTGACTATTGTTCTTCTTTGTTCTTGCTAAAATCCTTTTTTTTTTTTGCTGGACAGAAGTTTTGATGAATCAGGATGGGGGACCTTTGATAATGATGATACGGACTCTGTGTGGGGATTCAATTCTGTTAATACCAAGGTGACCCTGCACTTCTTAAAGCACTCTTATATTTTTGGGTTGCAAGGATATGATAGATTTGTCATTTATGTACAATGCTGACTCAAATGGTATATACACTATCGTGCCGATAGGGTAAAAATAATATATAGAGTGGGATATCTTAGTATTTTGTGAAGTTTTATGTCAAGATGTAACATGGCCGAAACCTTGTGTTTACAGCTCTCGGTCACAAGGCAGAAACCCTCAACAAACTCTGTTCCTTGCGTGTTTAAAATATTTTTATGTGCTTATTATGATCCAGTCTGACGTATTGAAATATATTTACCCTCGATCTTTAATCTTACATGGCAGGACTCGGACTTGGACTTGGACAAGCACAGAGACTTTTTCGGATCAAGCGATTTTGGTGTACACAAAAAAACAGAATCCCCACGTGCGGATAGCTTTTATGATAAGAAGAGTCCATTTACATTCGAAGATTCGGTTCCCAGCACTCCGGTCTCCAAGTTTGGGAACTCCCCATCAATGGATTTTGACAGTTTCTCAAGGTTTGATTCCTTCAGCATGCATGACGGTGGATTTTCAACACAACCCGATAGGCTCACGAGGTTCAACTCCATAAACAGTAGCAAAGACTTTGGCAGCGGGTTTTCACCACAACCCGAGACGCTCACTAGGTTCAATTCCATAAATAGCAGCAAGGACTTCAGCCATGGATTCTCATTTGATGACTCCGACCTGTTCGGCTCCAGTGGCCCATTTAAAGTCTCATCGGACCAACATAGTCCGAAGAAAGATTCTGATAATTGGTGCTTTTTAAATCCAAAAGAGAGAAAAAAGAGATGTAATTTTCCTACGGGCTCTTCTATTCATTTTCGTGATTTTGTTGAGGTTTGCCTACCTTTTATTATGTGCTGTGTTGTGTCTAATATCTGTGCAGCATGGAATCGGATTTTTGTAAAGTTGTGCTGTATTTCTTTTATTACGTCATTTTTTGGGTGTTGGCATGCCAGAATAGTTATCGGAAAATAATGAAAAATTATGGTTTCGGAAAATAGTTTTCTGTTTTTATCTTTTAGAAATTGAAAATGTTTGGTAAAAATAAATAAAAATTTGTTCTTAATAATGAAAATATATTTGATTACTTATTTTCTCATGATAGAAAGATGATAACTAAAATAAAGAAATTTCATACAATTATATGAATTTGAATTTTGGTTACAGATTTAATGTATTAAGAATTATTAAGATTATTTGCACCTGACATCCCTAAATTATGTCTAGAATTAGAAATTGGTTCTCAAACTTCAAACCATTTTAATTGAGATCTCCCGCCATAATATCATTTCAACAAGGTTCTTATGTTAGTCTAGTCTGTTGTTTAAGCATTAAATTGGATATAATGTAGTGTATATCTAAAATATATAGGTGTGCAATATTAAAAATTTGATTCCCACGTTTTAATATTGCTCCACGTCGGATCTAAATGAACATTTAATGTCCGCACTGATAGCTAGAGTGACAAAGAACTAATTGAAATGGTATTAATAGTTCGGGAATTCAATTAGAATATTTTCAAGTTTGAGTACCAATTTAAAATCTGAAGTATAGTTTGGGGGCATCTAGTCATGGTATCTGATTCAGAGGTTGGATGGAATAAAGCTGCAACTTTGATCCAGAACTGGGAGCTGAACTGTGCAATTTATTTTCTGGTTAAATGGAAGCTGAATTGTATAATTAGCATTGCTCTCGAGTGTTCAAAAGCAATGTTAAACGAAAGGATCTAAAATACTTTGCTGTTAGAATTATATTCTGCTATGAAATATGAATACAATCGCCCCCAACACTACACCTACAATTCTTCCTTTTTCGAAAAATCACATGCGTATCCGAGTCCTTAAGTTCAAAAGAGGAAAAGAGAAGTGGTAGAGGGATAACATAAAGGGCGCACCTGTCTCAAATGATAGCTGGGCGGACCGAAGCTTCGGAGAGACTAGAGTTCCAAACACTGAAAGCGATTTAGATCTCTCCTTTTGAACCTAAACCGAGACAAAAAGTTTTCCAAAATGATTCCGTGTAATTGTTTCTATACCGAAATTTACTACTAAACAGTCAAATTCGACAGGAAAGCCATTTATAGCTAAGGTTCCTTAACAAATATATGATATAGAAAGGTTTTCTAGTTGACCCTGGAAACTACTAAAAGAGAGACATCCCAGCCACTTTAATGGCAAAGATAAGCATCCCCCAAAATTTCAAAAATGAAATCGAATGCAAAACAACAAAAAATGGTGCAAGAGTGAGAAAAGACACCACAATCCAAAGCATGTCCTAGTTTTAAGTAAAAACAAAACAAATCCATAAACGAGCTCTACAAGAGTGGTAGGATACTTACTTGGTCATCAATTTCACACGAAGCTTTATTCTCGGACGACGTCTTCTCCTCTTAACACAAACAGAAGAAAGGAGAATGTGAGAAACCATACCAAACCATTAAGAAGCAGTCATGGTTTGCAACTGGAATACTATACTACCCATCATTTGGTTTCAGCACAAAATTACCTAAGAATTGTCCTAAGTCCTAACAACTATTATTCCAAAATCTTGTTTGGCAAATAGTTTCAGACTTTCAGTTCATTGTAGGTCTATGCGGTATGTGTGTTAACAGCCAAAATGAGTGTCAAACTTCTACATAGAGGGTGAAAAACATACCAGAAAGCTGGGTACCGCCCCGGTGTCGTAACTGTGGATGCAATTGGTCCTGGCTAGATTGTTTCTCTCCCAAAACTTCTCATTACTAGAAGATCCCCACTTGCATAATGTAAAGTGCGGTTCTACGGAGTCAACTATTACAAATCATAAATCAAATAAGTTCCTTATAGCAAAAAAGATAGAAAACAAATAAACCATAAGATCAATGCTTCAACATGAATGAGAAATGAATGCCACAACAATATAACCTTCTCCACTCTAGTTTGCAAATCACTATTCCGAAACAAAAAATTAAATCCGATTCCAATTGCTATTGTAGCTAAAGCTGATAAATACCTTTTCCCTCATCTTGGGTGACAAGCAGTGTTGTAGCAGCAGAGTGAGATGTATGGTCCAACAAGACAGTATTCACACGGTAAGCACCCATGGAATGTCGTGCACTTGCCAGTTCCAGCCATCCCTGTATTTGGTACTTCACTTGTTAAAATTAACAAAATAAATAAAAACATATATCACAAATAAGTACCTAAAGTATATCAACTTTTTCATTTAAGTACCTACTTTTGGTCAAAATAAGTAACTAAAGTATATTTGTTTGCAAAATAGGCACATAAAGTATTTTTTTTGGCCAAAGTAGGTAACTGAAGTATATTTTTTCGTCAAAATAGGTAGTACCTAGATGGAAAAAATATATACTTTAGGGGTCTATTTTGACAAACAAAAATACTTTAGGTACCTAAATGAAAAAATTAATATATTTTATACTTATTTGTAATATAAGCCATAAATAAACAAAAGCACAAGATCAATTCTGGGTGACATAAACAAGAACTACAAGTAGACAAAACAATCATGATTCAAGGGTGAAACTTTGATCGTGTTTTTGTTCACTTGGTATCGGTAATGAACCTAACTGAGATTCAATTATATACCCAAATCAAGTTAAAATCTCATCATTTATCAGTCCAATTGAACATCATAAAACAAAATTCAGAAACGATGTTTAAGGGTTTTTTTACCTGGCGAAGTGTGGAAGATAAAGAATGAATGAGGGTCAAATAAGCATCCATGGAATCCATAAATTGTAAAACATTTGCATTCTCATCTGCTACTTGTTCAGCTGCTTGCCCATTCTCCAAGGTTGGTGCTTTATGATCTGCTACTTCCATCTTCCAAACCCCACAAGTACTTGCACTTGCCAATTCCCAGAGATTCCCAGTAATTATGGCTACTGTACTGGGAGATTGAATCTAACACATTGAGGCAGATGGATTACATAAAACATGTGGATCCTGTGGTACTATAGATTAAGGAAATTCATAGGTAAAAGGCCCAAACTCATCAAATAGAAACACATGTAGCCCTAAGCCCAATATCCTTGGGACAATGTGGGGATTGGGGATTTTTTTTTTTTTTCTTCTTTATTATTATATTCTAATATTTATTGACCCGATCTAATTCGAATTTTAATTATTATAAAAGTTTATTATAAATAATTCTCTTAATTTAATTTGCTTCATTTACGACTTTAGAATTTAAATTTTTATTGAAAAGCATAATACTTCATCTTACTATATCAACTTGTAGTTAGTTACATAATTAAAACACAATTTTGAGTTATTACTATGAGTCTATGATAGAGGAAGGAATTGTTTAAGATTATATTTTTTTTTATATAAAATGGACTCAATAGAATTATTTATTTTTTTAGGAATCAAAATCATAATTTTCCATTTACTTAAAAGTTAAAAAGATTAAATCAAGTTTTCATTTTTAAGGGGTCTAAAATTGCAATTGGACCATTTAACTAAGGATGCTAAGGTCCCTCATCTGCCCTTGGCTACACTCCTATTATTTATGATGAGATTTAAAACTGGTATCAACAAATCCCTAATTTTTTTATAAACAAAGAGAAATAATCAAAATAAGCTCTTAATTAATGCAATCAGTCTGTAGAACATAATTAAGGGAATACAACTTAATAATAGAACATAATTAAGGGAATAGAGCTTAATAATTGAAGATGAGAGTGGTCCCAATCCCATAATTGAGGATGATGAATTTGATTATTAAGCACACCGAAATGATTGACTTAGCTAATGAACGGGGACAAACTGGGAGTGATAGTTCTCAACATACAGTTGTTCATTGCAAATTCTAGCAAATTAAAAGATAAATCAAGTTTAATATTACTTTAATAAGGGTCTCAAATTCAAGTATTCAAGTTTATATATATAAAATAAATTTTAAGTTTTAATTTTTGTGTATGCAAAAAATTCTCATTGGAAGACTCACTTATCAAAACTAAATATTATTCATATTATAGTATATTTTTCGATCATTACCCGTTGATTTTTATTCATCACCGTAGTAAACATTTCTTTTAAATTTTAATTCATTCGTTTTGTTGACACCTAATAAATTGGCTATAACACACGTCTTTTTATAGTATCTTATCAAAATTATAATTTGAGTCGCGAATTCTACCACTCTTGAAAAAGACAATTATCACAAAAACTCATATTACTTCAAAAAAAATAATTATTATAAAAATTTATGTCATCCCAAAGAAGAGAGTCACCGTCGAAACTTTTACAAACCTATTAAAATATTGTCGTATTTAAAAAGAGAGTCAACTGAAACGACACAAAAAATTTAAAGAAAAATTATTAAATTAAAACAAAGAAAGAATAGATAAACTCATATCATGAGGTGTTGATATTCTTCTAAACTTTAAATTTATAAACTACTTTTTAAAGTATTGAACTTTAAAAATGCTAAATTTTCGGTTAAAAAAAAAAGCTAAATTTAATTATCCTCCAATATCTCTAGTACAAATATTTAAAAACTATAAAGTGGAAATATCATGACAATATAGATTGCTCTTTTAAAGAATTTTTCTTAATTCTTCTTCTTTAAACCTCTCAACAATAATTGTTTTTTTTATCAGGCCATTATAAAAATCTGCTGAAGTACATTAAAAAATCGCCACTGTAATTATCAAAGAGAACACATCACCCGTCGCTAGCTCAAAACAAATGCAAGCAAAAATGTAAATATCTGCTGAAGTAGAATATTTGGATCCCAGAATCACCTCAGGACACCTAATTGTCTTGTCTGCATTTATTTTGTTCAAATTGCTTATATGTTATAACATGCATTCCCAAAATCAACTAATTTGTCAACTAATGCCATTAGCATTTCCTTACATGTTAACATGATGACATATTATAATACCTTGACTTTTTGACCAGAATCCTTTGTAATAAAATTATCATCAGAGAAATCTTATATTAATTTTCGGAACATGTAGGGCATTCAGCACTCAGCAAACCCACGTATATAAATGATTTAATAACTGCACCAGATGTTTCAGGATTTAAATCTGCTTTTAGAGTAATTTCCTTCTCCACATATCCCTGAGCCACTCGCTTAGTTTTTCTCCTAAATTTTTTCTTCTGATTTCTATTCAAATCCACATTAGTAGACAGCACTGTCTTGTCCTTAATTTTTGATTTGGAAGGAAATTGGAGGATCATTTATTTACTCCTTAGAAAAATTGATCTATCATTGACAGCAACAAAATAAACACTTCAAATCAACTTTAGATCAATGTGTATTATAGAAAGCTCCTTATGCAAGTAATCCATACAGACATGTTGTCCATTCGGACCTGAATGCTTAAAATGATCCAAAAGCTTCACCACATATTTTTTATCCTCTTTATCCCAATCGGCAATCTGTTGCAAGATTGTTATCTCATCCATAGCCGCCTCAGTGTAATGTTGTCCATTCAGATTTTTTTAATGGCCTGGATAAAAATATAAAAAGTTGTAGAGGTTTAGAGGAGGAGGAGAAGAAGAAGAAAGAGAAGGTTCAAACTTTTGATCATTTGGGATTCATCAAAGTATATTATTTTATTGAAAAAAAAAATTTTTGAACATTTTTATTTTTTCCTCAAATTATTGTTTATGGACACATCAAAATAAAATTACATAATAAAAATTGGATGATCCCAATAAAAAATTTAAAAGTTCGATGATCAAAATGAATATACTTTAAAAGTTTGGTGACCAAAAAACTGGTGTACTTAACCCAAATTATAAAGTTAAAACGAAGAAAGAATAGATAAACTCATATCATAAGGTGTTGATACTCTTCTAAACCTTAAATTTATAAATTACTTCTTAAAGTATTGAACTTTAAAAAGGTTAAATTTAATTATCCTCCAATATCACAAGTATAGATATTTAAAAACTATAACTTGGAAATATCATGACAATATAGATTGCTCTTTTAAATATTTAAAAAACTACCATAAAATACAAATATTAAATTTGAATGGTAATAATGTTTAATTATGGGAAAATGCAAACATATTTTTCTATAGATTTACTTTTTATTGACTAAAAATTATTTTCCCATAATTAAAAGATTAAAAGCAAATCTATTTTATTTTAAAATCATATTTTAGCTAAACAGATCTTCACTTTAAACTGTTAATTATTTTAAAATTAATTTTTTCTCTCTCTATGCAATATAGAGTGAAGATTCACTTGGTAAAAAATATGATATGGAGAAAAATAATGAGATGGTGATTTTTATTAGTTGGTCTCATAGATGAATATTTTTTAGTTTTTTATTTTTTTTTTATATTTTAAAAAAGAATATATATATATATATAATTGCAAAAACATAGAAAAAGATATGATAATTAGGTAGAAGAACACACATATTATGCTTTGGATAATTGGAGCATGATAGAGAAATGTATATATAAATTCTAAGATTTTTTATTTATTGTAAACCTTTTCTTGTGTATTTTAATTTAGTTTTCATACATTTATATTGTTCAATGATCCGAAGTTATTATTCAAAATTGTAATTACCGCATTAGATGGTGATATGGGTCATAATAATTTTACAAGTGGGGGTGTATTTTTAATTTTTTTTTAATCTTATTTTGTGAATTATTAAATGATGAGGCCTATCACTATTTTATTAGAAGTGGTATGTCTTTGGGAATTTAGCGATGGTGATTGAAATTGAAAACTTTTATTAAATTAATAGTGCTCTAAAAGTTAGGGGTGTTTATGTAGATTTTTATAATTTTTTAATAAAAATTAAGTGGACATTATAAAAAAAATTATTACTAAAAATAAAGAAAACATGCATAAATAGTTAATAGTCAAAACTGATTCAACTATAGTTTACTCTCGAAATATATTATAATTTTTTTTTACAAGTTCACTATTTCTTTTGATTGAATAAAATTGTTTAAAGATAAATAAAAAATTATGAAAGATAAAATTAATTTTTGATGCAAACGAATACTTACTTTTAAACAAGTCGGGTTATAAATTAAAATAACTTTTTTTTAAAAAACTAAGAATTAATGTAAATAATAAATAAATATAGAATATAATTCGCATTGTTGTATATTTGTCATTCATTTGAATCACAAATATGACTAACGTTTTTACTCGTTTTAATATGCACATTCTACTTTTCCAATTCTTAAATCGTTTTTTTAATTTATTTTTCCATACAAAATCACTAGTTTTTTAGAACACTTTTACTTTAGTCATTAAAATAATTTTTTATTATAGTCACTAAACTTTAATTCATTTTCATTTTAGGTACTAAAATTTTAATTTATTTTATTATGGTCACTTGACTAAAAAATGTTGATGTGAAACATTAAAATCTTCTTTTAGAAAAGAACTATTTTTTCAAATTTTTTCTAGTTTTTAATAAATAAATATGACACTAGTCAATTCTAATATTGAGAAAGATCTGTTTAGCTAAAAGATTAATATATTTTGATTTTAAATTAATCTGACAGTTAATAATGGCAGATTGAAAAGTTTAATTTTTAATTTTGATTGAAATTTTTAGTTATGGTTTATGATCGTTGATAGCCAGATAAAATTAAACCAAGATTATATTAATCTTTTCACAAAACAATCATTTCTTAACGAGATAAAGAAAGCAAACTAAAAGTTTAATAATTGCAAAAAATTTTTAAATTTTAGATAATCAAATTAAAGTATCTCTAAAAAGTAAGTGACTACCAATATAATTTACCCTTATTTTAATTTAATTTTCTCCACTGTTTCTTTTGTTTTTCCATTCATTTGTTTTCTTCTCAACTCAAAAAAAAAAAGACCCCATCATCACCATTTTCTCAAGACATCGAAGGAACCAAACCCTAATTCAAATTCCTCCGAAATTCCCCAATTTCAATCATTTTATGCAGCTCAAACAACTTATGGGAACAATCCACTTCGCCCCTTTAATCCAACTTCAGTTTTTCTTCGATTCTTCGAGCTACAACTAGAGCTTTTTTATCCAGCACATCCTTCATATTCCTTTTTCTGTTGTCTATCTTCAAGATCAACAGGGTATGATTATTTTCTCCCTTTCTTTAATCAGCTGTGAATTGCGGCAAGTTGCTACCTTTCTAATCTAAAGTTCCTACTTTTATTTGGTTGGGTGAAGTTATTGCTAAGTCTTCGATTTGCTAGATTATAACAGCTTGCAGTTAGATTCTAATCTAAATTCATTGTTTAGTTGAGTTAATTAAGATTTATAAATTGAGCTTTTGGGTTCTGAGATGAGATTCTCTTTTTCCGTATGCTTTATTTCCATGTCTTAATTCTGCTGCAACCATTTATGGACAAGCACTTAGTTGTTACTTGTTAGTTTCAAATTGGAATCATGTCTAACTTTTTTCATATCAATGCTTAGCGTTGTTAATGGTCACATAGTAGCTCCTTGATTTCTGGTTGAGCCCTTGAACTTTGATTTTGCTGTTTTATTTGTTTCCTGCCTTCCTTCTAATGATTTCTGGAAAAAAGTTAGTGTTAGTTTTAAATTTCCCCTAGTCTTCTGCATCACCTTTGCAAGCTAATGGAGGGTTAAATTGGAATCATGTCTAATTTTTTCGAACCAATGCTAAAAGGTCACATAGTAGTTCCTTGATTTTTAGCTGAACCCTTGAACTTTGATTTTGCTGTTTTTAGTTTTTTCTTGCCTGCCTTCTAATGATTACTGGACAAGCACTTAATTGTTAGTTTTAAATTTCTCCTAGTCTTCTGCATCACCTTGGCAAGCTAATGGAGGGTTAAATTGGAATCATGTCTAACTTTTTTGTACCAATGCTTAGCGTTGTTGAAGGTCATATAGTAGTTCCTTGATTTTTAGCTGAACCCTTGAACTTTGATTTTTCTGTTTTTAATTGTTTCATGCCTTCCTTCGAATGATTTCTGGAAAAACAATTAGTGGTTAGTTTTAAATTTCCCCTAGTCTTCTGCATAACATTGGCAAGACAATGGAGGGTTAAATTGGAATCTTGTCTCTCTTTTTTCATATCAAAATAGTAGCTCCTTGATTTTGGGGGAGCGGTGATAAAACTAAAAATTTTGGAGGGCCAAAGCTAAAAAAAATATTTTTAAAAAGGCTTAAATTAAATAAATAGCTTTTAGGAGGGGTCAAAAGTGCAATTTTTCCACTTAGCTAAAGGGTTAAAAGGCTTAAATTAAAATGGACGGAAAAATGAAACTTTCATGTTAACCCCCCCCGGGGGGGGGGGGGTTAAACTGGAATCATGTCAGTCA